>CAJNDS010002292.1:0-306847 GCA_905221605.1 Symbiodinium natans
GCCCGACAAAGACGCCCGACGCCCGACGCCCGACGCACGACGCGCGACGCACGTCGCAAGACGCACGACCCACGACGCGCGACGCGCGACGCACGACGACGACGCCCGACGACGACGACGACGACGCCGACGACGACCCGACGACGACGACACCCGACGACGACCACGACGACGACGACGATGACGACGACGACGAACGACGCACGACGCACGACGCACGACCCACGACGACGCACGACGCACGACGCACGACGGACGACGCACGACGGACGACGCACGACGACGACGACGACGACGACGACGACGACGACGACGACGACGACGACGACGACGACGACGACGACGACGACGCACGACGACGACGACACGACGACGACGACGACCTGGTAATGCCAGGTAATGCGCTTTGTAATGCCATAAAACAAAGCACGCTCGTAATATCCTGGTAATGCCAGGTGATGCGCTCATCTTGGAAGTGAAGTAAAAGTCCTGTTTAATATTTTAGCTTTGTAATGCCACAAAACAAAGCACGATTGAAAACAATGAAAGCATGCAATGAAAGCATGCAGCAACATGGCAAATGATCAACACCTGAACTCAACGGTTCAAGCGGTCAACAATGCTTCGACATTTTCGGCCACCCAGCACCCTAAATTTTCCGGAAATTTAGGGAGCTGGGCCGTGGCTTCTGAACATGATCAGGCTGCATCCGTTTCCTAAATTTCCTGAAAATTTTGGGTGTGTAAATTTTCGGAAAATTTAGGAAAGCGATGAAGCAAATTTTCCGGAAATTTAGGGACCGAGGCTTCGGGCTACCCGGAACCAGAAATTTTCCAGAAATTTAGGGGAGCGAATCCGGCTTGCGGCCGTCGAAGAGGCCCAGCCTTTCAAAGGGCACAGCCCAAGCCCCAAAATTTCCCGGAAATTTTGGGTCCCGGGTAGGCCAAAGCGGCTTGCTCGCCGGGGTCCAGAAATTTCCGGAAAATTTTGGGGCTGGGGCACTCCGAGGCGTGACGCACCGCATAGGGCTGGTTTGACCGTAGCGTTTTATAGAGTAGATATCTTCAAGAATCGTAAAATTGGCAAAATATTGTGTCAAGCGTCCTCCTATAACCCCTTAATTGAAAATAATGTATCCAGAGCTTTCATAGGATTCTAGAAATGAACCATGATTTTTATTCAATATTAATTAATTTTATTAATAGAAATCGGTTTTCGGGTCACATTCTTAAAGTTTCCTTCCACTGATTATATTTTTTAAGAGATATATATAGCCTCCAAATTAAATAAATCTAATTAAGAGTAGTTTCTCTTTAAAAATTTGAAATCAATTTTTCAAAATTCCGATTCTTCGAGAATATTCAATATTCAATTTAGAGAGAAAAGAAATTTATAATAAGAAATAAAAAAGAAAATCTTATCATATCGTAATTTATCGAGATTTATCAAAATCGATATTCAATATAAATGTATAAAATCAAAAAATATATATCATCTTCAAAAAAAAATATATATATATATATATCTATATCTATATATATATATATATGATTTAGAAAGTATCCATCGATTCTATCGATGATATCCCATTCCCGGGAGATTTGGAATAAGAATCGAGGATAGATAAATCTAAATATCATTCAATGGAAAAAGACTCTGAAATAATTCCACGAGCCCGAAAGCCCATCAGGACAAGCTACGTAGAACCCGAAAATCCTCATGATCATTACATTTGGTGAGCTAGTGCCCTTTGCATGAGTTCGGAAACATACCATTCATGCATAATCAAGTTGAGCGTGTGTCAGTGGCAGACCTGTTTGCAGAATCATTGCATGTGGTGTTACAAACAAACCAACGGCGGGCTTGGACAAGTTGATCATTGTTCCCCTTGATTTTGCGACACATACCAAACTGCATCAAGCTACATCTAAACGGTTGCTTCAGCAGGTGATGCACAGCATCTTCCTCGGCCTCGGCCACGTCAGCTTCCACTTTGCGAACACGTAAACACATGAACCTCACCGGGCTATTGCTTGGCTATCACTGAGGCTGCGACAGGTCAAGACATCTTGTTTGACGTTGTCCCAATGCACAGCATCATCTGGGGAGATGAGCTTCTTGTACATCTCCTGTGTAAAGGCTTGGGTGCCTCAGCTCGCGCTGGTGATGAAACTCTCACTGGGCAACTTGACAGCATCAACTGAGCAAGGAGCCTGGCTTCTCAGCAGAATTCTGGCTTAGGCAGCCTGTATTGTTCGCGGGCATAGCCCCGGGCTTCTTGTCTGGAAGCTCAATCTGGACGAAGGTCTGGTCGGCATCTCCCTTTTGGCAATCTGCGATTGACTGCGTCAGCGAGTCCCCATCTGCGTACTTGGAATAGGCATCGAGTACACATTTGATTCTTCCAAGGCCACGGTACTCGGTGTGCTGTTTCTGCGACTGCAAGAGGGCCGTTTCCTTTGCCTTGCCTTCATCGAAGAAGGCCTTGAAATTGGACTGATAGCACATGACATACGCAACACAATCCGTTCGATGGGCTATTCGATCACATGCCGCATCCTCAAGCCTGACCTGGAGCTTCTGACAGTCAAGCCGTTTGGCGTTGTAAGCAGCATCTTTGCCACCCATTCCATCACGCTTCTGGTCTCCACCATAACATTCACGAGCCTTCTCAAGCTTCATTTGCGCGGCAGTGTTTGAAGCGTTGAAGGCACTTTCCCACGAGTTTAGCTGTGACGCAAAGTGATCGCGAAAATGTTTGATGTAACCTCGGACGGTGGCATACTCGTGGGAGTTCGATCGGTGGTTGCAGAATCCACTGGCTGGAAATTTGTTCAAGGCATCAAACTCGTTCTTGCGCTGGACTTCACTTGACGTTCGTGCCGTCAACTCACTCTCGCAAGCCTCCAGCTCAATCTTCAAACTGGACTCTTCGAGGCGGCACTTGGCATGATCCTTCGCTAAGCTGTCCACAGATTGCAGGTCGTGTGAAGCAGCCTCATAGAGCCCTTGGCAAGACGTGAAATCAGACCAAGCCTGATCAAGGGTTTCTTGAGTCAACCTTGCCTGTTGCTGTACCATCATCTCCATGTGCGTTACCATCTTGTGAATCTCTGTGACTGTATTTGTCAATCCTGGCGTTCCTCGCTGCTTCTCAAGGGCAAGAAGCGCGGTTTCGATGTTCTCCAGGCTCACGGGCAGCTTGTCCCCACTAGTGAGGCTGCGTAACAAGGAGGCCCGGCCTGACAGCGATGTGGCTTTGGCAGCTTCAGCTGCAAGCACGGATGCTGCAATAAAGGCAGCACATCTTCCGAGCGAAAGATAAGTCTGCATTAGGAGAGCTTGAACTGGACTTCGTCCATCAAGAACTGATGCGGCTGCCCTGAAAGCCAGAACAGCTGCAAGATCTCGCTTGTTTCTCAATGGCTTCACACTCACAGAACACGAGAACTTTAAGACGTGACTCTCAAACTCAGCATCAGGTTTGGATGAATCACTCAAGCAATCTCGCCAGGTCGTCTTCTGCCTACTTTCAAACAGGCGGCGCGTGGATTCTGCAAACCACGCTTTGTTTGAACTTAGAAATGAACAGCTTATGCAAAGACATCAGCAGAGACCTGGCGGCCAGGCTTCCCACTACTAGTGTGCAGGCAGATCACTCGTCGGGTGGATGCTCCAGTCCAGGCTCACTGCAGCAGAGGAATCATCAGAGGAATCATTTGGACTCTCACAGAACTCAGGACGGACAGTGGCACTGGCGCCGCTTGGAGGGCATGGCTACGTGGACTATGTTGGATCCAAAGATTCATACATCCGGACGTGGCAGCACAAATCCCTTGCTTTGAGGAGCATTCTGTTAAGCAGAACCGTTTCAAATCTCCAATCATTCTTGCTCTGAGGTTTCTGCGAGGGCCGGTGGAACATAGCGCCCGCCAATCTCACGGCCTTGACACCAAGAAGCTAGCGCCTACCTCAAAGGCTGTGTACGAGATCGGCTACTGTTAACATTGTAACATAAGGCTGTGGAACCGGCCGCCGTCCAGGGAAAGGTAGTTCTGTGAAGAACTGGCAGGCATGTACCCAACATATACCCCAGTGTTTCATGCACAGCTGGACATGACAAGGCCTCCTCCAGGAGGGCAGTTCGAAGTTCATTGGTGGCAGAGGGTTGGCACGGTAAATGGCGCCCTTACCTCCCACGCAACGCATGCAACATGACGAGATTTCTGAGAACCGGCTCAGGCTTCTGCAGAGCTGCCACGCCTGCCGGGGTCTTTGAAAAAGGAAGCCGCGCACTTGATGCACTTGCGTTCTATTGCCTTCTGGGGAGCGCGCCATTAAGCTGCCGACCACAAACAACACTGGGACTGGCCATTCCAGCCACTGCCTTCACGACGACTCAACACTACGAGTTAGAGTTGCACACACACACACAAACAAGTCACCACCAAACAAACTCGCCTCGCTCTGTGGTCTGCAGTCGGCCCCGTCCTGTAATCTTGACCAGGGAAGCTGCCCCCTACAGTATGATGAGCTGCTATGCCTGTCTGCATCGCCAATGTCTCCAATCCACGGCTGGTAGGCAACCACGTGACCAGTAGTCAAACTCCTGCCGCCAGCGAGCTTACATTCAGAGCTTTGCAGTTGAGCTACTCCTGTCCTGGCAACAACGTTCACCGCGTACTGGCCCAGCTTCAGGTCCTGCACGAAAAGACTGATGTAAACGGGGGCTAAAAGCTCGAGTCTTTGGATCTGGCCTCGATGAATGCTTCGCTGCCGCCATCGACAACGATCCTCTTTAAAGAACGCAACGAATGCCTCAGCCGACATCGGTCACGGCGTTTGTCGGCCATGGCTGCTTCCATTCAAGACTTCCGGCTTCTCTGCGCAAGACGCACGCATCGAGCGAGTCCGCATGTATATTCTGCATCTGAATTGGGTGGTACTGCTCGGGAACTGTCAGGGGCCTGAGACAGCTGTGAGTTTTTTGGATCCTTGCTGGTTCGTTGCAAGTGCCCGTATCCCTTGGAGTGTCCAGTCCCAGAGAATCCCGCAGAGTATCCCTGGAGTGCCCCCCGCACCCCCAGCCAGCATCGGATTGGGCGATGATCCCGAGACAACGCGATGAATCTTGATGTTCGAAGCTACCAAATTGCGGATTCTCAATCGCTTCAGGCCCGGCCACCGCACAAGCTCCGACATTGCACGCCCCAACCGTGTATGCCATAGCGAGAACTCACACATGTCCTGCATCTGGCAGTTGGCTCGCTCACAGCTGGAATCAGCACCCAAGGCGCGAACTCCAGGTACATCCCACATGCCGTGGACATGTTTGAAGTCAGCTTTGCCATTCTGCCATAGAAGACCTGCCGCCAGAACAACGAGACAGCTTCTCCTAGAAGGCGACATGCAGGAACACATGCAATGACTCGCAGCAAGCCTCGTAGCGTGCTTGCGGATTCACATCATGACCTCACAGCTTGCACATGCTGCCAGACTGTTCTCTTTATTTCACTCATCCACTCGGGTTACCCAGTCCGCAACTGCCTATACAAAGTCTATACCGAATCAGCAGCGGTTGAGTTCACTCAGATCATTCAGTGATGTGGTCATCTAAGTTCACATAGCACCCTGCCTTGGCCGAAGAGCCGCGCTGCTTCCCATCCCTTTCCCAGCTCTCTCGGCTCTCTCAACTCTCTGAACGACAAGGACACAAGGAATCGAGCAGGACCTGGAGATACCTGGAGCTTCTCAGGCTCACACGACGTACACCCCTCCGTCTCGCTGGCTTACCACCAGAGACCTTGAACCGCAGGGAGCAAGATCGAGTGAGACAGGCGCCGAAGGAGCGCAGAGTTTTTGTCAACCTACTGAGGTGAGGAGCCTTACTAGCCGGACATGACAGGACGTAGTTACAACAGCATGGCGGTGACAGATGTGTTGGAGGTATTGCAATCGATCAAATCAAGAGATCAGCCTTTTGAGCCCAGCCTCTTGAGGTTCCCAGCATCCAACCAGGTGACATCGGCTGCATCCTGCAAACAAACTCATCAGCTTCCACCGAGCGACCCGCAATTATCTCTTTGGGCGTGCGGCCCGTCCTGAGCTGCAAGGATGTAGCGCGCATAGCGGCCATCAACAGATGACACCTGACGCATTTGACATCTAGGCGTGCGTGTGCTGTACTCTGTTCACTGACATTCGGCACAACATCCACAGAGTTGCCAACACCTGTATCCACTCATTCATCTTTCGGCTCATTCTCAGCCGTGAGATGCTACCCTCTAGGTCCAGTAGATGTTCCCCACCTGGTACCAAGAACGAGCCACAAGAAGAGAAGAGGAGCATGCGAAAACTACAGGGAAATGAACTCAGCCAAGCGCCGGGAGCGCCACTCGGAACACCCGCCTGCCCAAGGGCAAGGAAATCTCCGATTGTGTGAGATGCACTCGTAATTGTGTCATGCAGTGTGATACACGTGCAAGTTCTGCAAGCTCCATGTCCATGCCTTGATCTCAGGACGCAGTCCAGCTTGAAGTCGCACTTTGCCCGCACAAACCTGAAGCAGAGGGGGGGATAATTCACGGAGGAGGAGACTCTGAGTCATCATGGCTCAGCTATGCTCAACATTGGCACAGCAGGGATCAGCAGGCCGCAGGGGCTCAGCAGGGCTCGACAACTTCACACCACTCCTGAGCCGAAAGCCTCGAGATCCAGCACGACATCCTCAAGGGCACAGGGAATACGAGAAGGTGAAGAAGGGCACAAGGAGAACCTGCTATCGCCTCATGTCATGATGAACCAGTGATGAGTCATGCTAAATTGATGCTTGTGCCATTTAAAGCACGGCCATGCACGGCCTCCACGTCCTCATCAGGCACGATTGCGTAGCTGAGACTGTGAGATCCTGACAAAAGTTTCGCGGCATTGCACGGCTCAGCGTGGAATGTGCCACGCATTCCATGCGGCCGCCGCTAAGGGCGTCTCCATCAAGCATTCCTTCCAGTGGATCACCAAGCATCAGCGGCGTACCTTGTGCGCTTATCTCACACAAAGTCAAGCTAATTAGCTATTTACACGTGCCTGGATGCCATCCATAGCCACGGATAGCAATCCTGGGCAAGCATTAAGCTGCCTTTTCAACCTTCTCGCATACCCGGCTTGGGCATTGGCGGTACAGCCTGCACTCGGTAGGAGATCACCGCCACGCTGACCCCGTGGCAGGCACCTGGAGGCGGGTTCCCCACAAAATCTGCCGTGAGACACCAAAAAACAACCGATCCGTTGGCATTCAGATATGGTGCAGCAATTGTTGTGGTGATTCTTGACCATGTCGGCCTGTGCCATCTGTGCTGTCTGACCGCTGCGCCTGCACAGCTTCTCCAGAAAAAAAGTGCATCAGCTTAAAAGCTTATGCAGCTATGCACTTGCAAAACAATATCAAACATCAAGCGCGGCTGCCCGACCACCATCGCCACAAGTTGCCAGCGTGAGTTGACGATCCCACGTTGGCTGGCATGGAATCTCAACACTCTCAGATTCTCCGGTTCTCCCGGCATGCAACTTCTGACGCGTCGGGAGCCTGAAGCTCTGCTGTGACGCCACTGAGGCATCCTCAACATCAAGACAGCACAACAGGCCAACAACAGGAACCTTGCGAAGATTTCGAAAAGATGCTAGAAGAGTTTGGCAAGTCTCTTTGTCGCACTCCAAGACATACATCTTCACCTCAACTGTCAAGTTTTGCAGGGTGCCACAGCCACGGGTGATTCAACATTAGAAGGTGAAGAAACCCAACTTGCCAGCACTGCTGCATGCACCTCGCATTCAAGGCTGCGGCAAGACTCATCTCTGGATCACCAGGATCGTACGGGACTGCAAGCGGCTAAGCGACTTTGAGCAAGACTAAGAGTCCTCCTCCCTGAAAGTTTAGCAGCTCGAAGTCATGAAGGCATCTCGACTGACTGGCATGTGGCTGACGCCCGGACTCTGAACGGTCAGTGTTGACATCGACGTGTGCTGGCGCGTATTGAACACGAAGTATTCCTTGCTCCACGTCACACTTCTCAGCATTAGCATCTATTTCAGCTTCATGACAAAAACTGAGGTGCATACTGCTTTGCTTGGCGCCGCAACAAAGTGCAGAGGCCTTGATTCATGAAGCAATTTTTTCAATCGCTATCCAAACAAATGCATGTGCGTGAAGTTGTGAAGCCTGCGACAAACAAGGAATGAGGACCTGAGGAACCAACTTGCCACCATCGAGAATTATGGAATACGCGTCCTCGTCCGCCGTTTCTCCGCAGACACGTTTGACGACCGGCTGAGTTTGCTCGAGTCCTCGAAGACCGCCTCGAGCTGGAAGTCCACTGCTGCATACTCGCCTGTACATGCGTGGCCAGCTGCCATTACCATCAAGCACTCTTTGCAAGATAGATTCCGCTCCAAACTGTTGTTTTTTCTGCTCATGCAGCAGAATCGATCCAATGATGTATGGGAACGCTGGGATATTGCTCTCCTTCTCGGCTGTTGTAGGCTTGCGCAGATATCCACTACTTTGTTCTTCTGCGTCGTCTAGGCCTCCAGCTGTTCCTGCCTGGACTGTCACAAAATCCTGAGGCCTTTTCTCCACCAGCTGCTGAAGAGAACCCTCGCCCGGCCCTAAGCTTTGAACACTTTGAACCGCTTTGGCACCCAAGCCTTCTGCTGCCACAACGGCACCGAAAAAACTGACTGCAAAATCCTGCGGAACTCTCCGGTTCTGTTCCGGGCCACAGAGCACTCTCAATGCCACCGGCTGTGAGCCCCAAAATGCCCCAACATGTCCCAGCAACGGAGACGTTCGGGCGGGCATGGACGCCAGTTCCAAGCAGAGCACAAAGAAAACATTACAGCATACTATAAGGTGCACGATAGTATACTCTAGTAAACCTTATACTAAGTATACTTCCGTACACTAAAATATCTACATGGTGAGCGAACACCGGGAGAAGTGCAAGCCCATCTCCCAGCGGAGTGTACAAAGAGGGCACTCAAACACAAGTCTCCCAGACTGCACTCTTCTGCTACGCAGAGCTGCTAACCTCTTTCCCTTTTGCCTGAGCCATCCTGAGCCCTTCCTACCAACAACTCGTGGAAAGCCGGAAAGCCTGACCGAAGCTCCACTTGGACGGTGAGGACACAAGGTACCTCTCCAAGCCAGCGAATGAAACTGCAAAAAAAGGAAGAGGCTTCTTGGGCAAACATGGCAATGACCAGGATGAGCTGTCTCCTCGGCCGCAGAAAACACGGCTTCCCCACCATCGGGCTTGTGCGTGGCATGGCAGCATGGGCACCTCAGAAAATGTTTTCAACTCCATGGAGACGTACCCACCGGAGGCAGCTTCGTGGGGCGTGTACCTCGGATACTGCCGATGATTCGTTAAGGCCCCAACCCAAACCCCCCCAAACCCGCTTGCCCCGGAAAGAGCAACACACACAGGAAGACTCAAGTTGGGAAGCACATCAGCCATTGGCATAGGTTCAGGTCCAAAGCCCGCCGCTTGATTCTTGCAGATTGGTATGGTTGATGGCTCTCGGGCAGCTTGAAGGTTGCACTTCCGGGCACGTCCGCTGCATGGAAAATTTCATCATCGAAGGTTTGGGTTAGGCCATTTCTTCGTGCACCTTCTTCCCAGAAAAGCGCATTTGTCAGCCAGGATACGCTCTGTCGGCTAAGTTCGTTGGTAGCGGAATCCTGGCATCTGCACTCAGCAGAACCTGGCTGCAAGCCAACGTGGGATGTCTTGGAACATCTTGGTCTGAGTGGCGCTTATTCTGCTACTGGTTGGCGCAGATCATGCTACAATCAAGACATGAAATACATGAACACGACTCCACTTCCATCTTCTTCCTGCCTGTGAGCATCGCTCTTGGCCCAGGTGTCCTTTGAGAGCAGTCACGAACAAAACCTTCTGTGACCAATGTAGCTTGGAGCGGTCTCCTTGACACGAGAAGCGGAGGCTCACTTTCGTGCTCGGATTGTTGATGTACAGCTGATACCTGTGATACCGGCAATTGCAATTGGCTGGGCTTCAGCCTCACTTTTCATTCCCTGCGAGTTTGGCAGTGTGATGCTGAATAAGACTGCATGTGGTCCAGAAAACGGATACAAATTCGAAAAGCATGAAGGCAAAACGCACGGCAGCCTGATGCTGTGTTCTCCACGCGAACAAAGCTGTCCTGAGGCTTTTCGAGGAATCTCGGCGCCGAATGCAAGAACCAGCAGGCAACAGACAACAGCAGAAGAATCGTAAGTGCTTGACCGACACAGCTCTCGACGACGAGTCCGGGGAGCAACAGTTCACGCGTTCTCCTCAAAAACATCGGCGTCAGTGCATGTGAGTCTCCCCTTGTAGGACTACGAGGTCCTGTCCACTGCTGTTACCACATAGTCTGCCTCCCAGCCTGGGATGATTTGCTGATAAAACGACAAGGGCAAAACCGGGCACGACGAAGCCAAAAGTGTCTTAGCCCAGCTCCACGCGTCTTGCTTGCAACACGAAGTAGGATCAAACAGTGGAACGCTTCACCACATGCCTGAGGCATCACTAGACTTCATTAGAAGCTGGCAAGCTAACGCGGAAGCAATGACGAAGGGCCTTGTGCATGCCGCGGCAGGTATATATCTGCGATGAACCCTTGCTCAGGTCAGAGTCTGCTGGATGCAGGGCCTCAGGAACATGAATACCCTTTCATTCACACAACCTTGTCAACACGCAATCCGAAAAACGAGCCTTCAAGGCGTCTTGCAGGAAATTCCTTGCGTCAGGGAAATAGGCTGAAATATGAAATATACTTCAGATCGCTTTCATCGCTGCGTCCCATTCTGAACATCGTGCAGGGGCTGATGCAGCCAAATTATGGGCAACGGCAAATGACTAACTCCCACAGAGTGTTTCGTACAGTACCTCTCGATCCAGCCTCTTCTTCTCGGCAGAGTGAACCGCTGGGACGGCCTCAGAACCAGCAGCCATGATGTTCCGGCAGCTTCAGCATTGGGCGTGAACTGCAAGTATTCTAAGGGCTTGACATGACACGCGCAGTCAACCGAAATCTCACCCGACAAGGTCATGACTTCCACCTCGACATGTCGCTCCGTACTCGCTGTCCCTCACTCACTTTCCCCCCCTTGTGAAATTCCTTCTCGTTCCATCCTTCTTTTCCTCTCTTTAACTCTGGGTCCGGAGTTCATGCTGCCGTCATTTCATCATTTCATCATTGTTTGTCGCCGGCGTTTTCTGAGGTGCGGCGCCTCCGCTGTGCCATCATGTTGGCTCGAGCGGGGCCGCCCGTGATACTCCGCTCTACTTCTGGTGCCTTGTGCGGCTTTATTCTTCCGCTGAATGCCCTTTGCAACCTTTGCACGCCGGAATCTAGTGCGGTGCTTTGTCTCGTAGCATGTGCTGCAGATTGGAAAACCTCACCAGCTGTTTCCGCACCTAGCGCCTGTCGACTATCACCTGCGCTGAGTTGTCTTGGTGCAATTGCTAGGTCTGCTAGGTGTGCGGGGCAGACAATGACAGGTACTATCTGGTAGTACTTTCAGATAGTACCACTCTCGCACATGGCCACGGGTTGTGTACGGTGGTATGTTGTTTCTCCAGTGCGCCGTTGGGTCAGAGCACGTTCCTGCAGACAATGCCGATCGGTTTGCTGTTCCCGATCAGGAGTGGGAAGTTGTGGGAGCGACGACGTGGTAATTCTACCACGCGCATGCCTGGCCGGTACTGGCCGGCTCGGTGAGTTGGTGGCTGAAAAAGGGGCGAGGAAAAGCGGCCGACAACAAGAAGCTTCACAAAGGCGAAAGAGCTTTTGAACCTATTCACTGTGAACTCTGAACTCTGCGTGGATTTTTGCATTTTGGCAGCTTGAGTCACAATGGCCTCCTCTCTGGCTTGCTAGTTCTGCTGAAGACACAGCACTGGCCTGCAGAAACTCACGCGAAGCTGTTTCCTTGGGCGTCTGTATCTGGGAGGTGTAGCTGAAGAAGTTGGCACCTCATGCACAGAGGCACATAGCCGGTGAAGAGCTCGGACTTAAATCTTCCCTGACCCTGATCAGGCCCCTGAAGTGCCTAGACTCTGCGACGTGGTGGCGAAAACAGGCGCATCGAGCCTCAGGGCCTGTGCACATGCAAAAAGGCAAGGTCCCCAAAAGCAACCAAAGAAAAGTAGAGCGAGCCCACGGCCATCAGCTGTCCCAGATTCAGACCTGTGGCACTGCAGCTGGGCTTGTTGTTGAGGAATCTGAATGAGAAGATCAGAGGATGTCAACCTTGATTTGTGCGTGTCCGGCCTGGCGCAACCTGACCCCCCTTCCCAGTGATCACCTGTGCCTCAGTGGGGGGGTGGTGCTCCAAGATGATTGCAGTCTGCTCCAGATGAAGCTAAGGCAGATAAGGCCCCGTCTCGGACATCGAACTGCCAAAACAATTGAGGGTCTGGTGTGCGGCTGGCGACGTCTCACGTAAACCAGACTCCCAGCCTGACAAGCTTCTTGAGCTGACACCTCTCAAGGTCACGAAGGCTAGCAACAATCACTGTGGGCTGACCAGCGCAGTGGCATGGCTTCAGAACAAGCTGTGAAACGATCCTATCCTGCTCGGGTTGGACCGCCCGCAATCGCCGGTTCTGATGGAGAAGCCACTGGCATGACCATTGAGGCGCCTCCACCGACAGGAGACCCTTGTGCACATCACCGTGCCGGAGGATGGTTGACACAAACCTGCAGTTTCGCCGGTGAATCAGAGCATTCTGCAGCCGGAAACTATCCTATAGCTTGGATTGTACATGTTGCACATGGCCCCTATCGACTAAACTACCTGAGCTACTGAAAGGCGTGGGGCAGGGCACTTGGAGTCAGCAAAGCCCGACAGCACCCGACACGGAGCCGGGGCTGGGCCAAGGCTGTGGCCCCAGATGAGGATCCGTGGGGAGCACTTTGGTAATGCCAGACACTTGGGTCACCTCGAGCTCAGCAATGTGTCGGGGGCGCAACAAAAGCTGCAGTGTCGCTTGCATGATGTACATCAGTTGTACATCCATGGACATCCTGCAACAGCCAAGTGGCCTGGACATGGGGTCGACAGTCCGTCAATGGGCTCACGGTGATGGCAACATCGCTGTCATCCAAAATCCTGAACCCCAAGATACCCCAATGTCCCTCTGTCGCAAGCCATGTCGACAAGAAAGTGCAGCAATGAACCACAGTCAGCTCATCCTCAAATTGTAGCACGATTTCTCTGCAGCCGCAAGGTTGCCTCTCGATGGTACCCCCGCCTGGCGAAGCACATCTTGCCTTGTATCATCATGATAAGCACGGTATGCTGCGACAGCCTCCAGAAGCCCGCAGTTGAGATCATGCAGCGAAGCGCTGGCATTCTGCCTGTCGCAAGGAACCGACCGGCAGCGCGAAGCGATCAAACGGCCAAAGGCAGGACAGCCTAAGCTCGAAGGCGATGGTGCAAGTGGCGAGTGCCTCGCAGCACATATGTGCAAACATTTGGAGCCCTGCATGCCCTGCAGACGGAGTTGTGACAACCCTGCCCGTGTCAACACCCAAACGCAATGTTTCTGCAGCCCGACTTCCCGAAGCCTAGCGATCTTTCACAAGCCGGGGGCACTGTATAAACTAAACTAAATACATTTCCCGCTGGTGGCAAACATTCCCGTTTCCTCTCTTGCAAGCCTAAAACTCCCGCTCAAAGTCGAAAAGCAACTGCTGGCTGCCACATGCTCTCATGCGTTCCCTGCCTCATCTCCCTTCAAAATGACCAGGACCGCACAGTTCGCGATGCAAAGCTCCGACAACCTGAGTTGGGTCAGCTAAAGCACACAGAACAAGCAGTCCACAGCCACCCAACAGCCCCAGTGCAACTTCACTGCCCTCATAGAGATAGACAGCAGCATAGCCTTTTGCTCTTCAAATTGGCAGCATCTGTGGTTTTCTTGCCTAATTGAATCTATTAAAGAGCGATCGGCATCACAACAGCTGCAGCAACAAGGCTTCCGCGAAGGTCTTCTTGGAAAGGTAAAAGAGGGTGCATCAATCCGTTGGACAGACACCGCATAGGTCGCATTATGCCCATGTTCTGCTGCGAGGTTGTACTGGCTGTGCACGCTGGCAAGTTTCGCCAGCGCTCAGCATTCGTTTTCCCATGCAACGAAAGCAGAGTTGTCTCCAGGAACCACGGGGAAAAAAACTCATGCAGGAAACATGCTGTTCTCGAGGTGGTATACTGAGGAAGTTTTGGAGCACTTGATCAATGCCCGGTAGGCCGTCCTTATGTACATTGCGGCACGAATCCACAATCAGCGTCAGCTCATTCTCTGTCGGGCGAGATTGTGGATGCAAGCGCTAGGAAAGCTAGACTACAACTGGAGTGCCCAGGCAGGGACTCTGTTCAACTCCAGATGAATTCAAGACACATTGAAGTTCGCAAGAATTTCCGAAAATCGTCTGATGCTGCAACGACTCCTTCTTAGAACCCTCTGATTCTGCGATTCTTCTGCGCCAAGTCCAACGGAATCACCGACGCAAGGCTCTCACTGGAACACCTCAGAAAGCCGGTCATTTATGTCCGGTCTAGTGATATCGCTTCTCCAAGGCAGAGGCTCCGGTTGTCAGTTTGACAGGCGATGTTGGGGATGTTGGGGATGTTGGCGATGTTGGTGATACTCCTTTCATGACCAGGCGCCTTTTTGGGGGGCCTTCAAATTTGCCCCTTGCAACTGCGAGCATCTGCGCGCCACTGTCACGCGCCCAGCCTGCCGGTATGGGGCAGTGCAGCAGATCGCCAAAGTGGATTTTCTCGAGAAGCGAACGCAGATAAGAAGGCCACCTGAGTACCGCGCTGGCATTTTTAAGCGACTTGCTAAGCACGCGATGCTTTCCGGAACAGAATCGAGGTCGCCGACTTCTCGACTTCCCCGCGGCGTTTGTCTTTCAAGATAAGACGCAGAGTAGCAGTGGCCTGACAGAATCCGCCAGACGGCAAGTGTAGCACATGAGACCTCAAGACACTGGACAGCCTCGGTGACTTTCTCGATTCCGCCACTGCTTCGGAGCGCGTGGAACCATTGCTTCACCTGTGCACAGCGACTCAGAAGAGAATCTACATGTATGGTTGCATGTTCCTATCCGGGATCCGACTGATCTGCCTTGCCATTGAAGTCTTCGGGACGTAACACGTCAACGTCCCTCACGAGCTGTCTCACCTGGAGCTTTGCTTACTCTTTGCTTTGTGCAAATCTTCACGTGCTCTCGGCAGGACTCCGGTCTAGGACCACCCAGAGCTTCCTCGCATGGTAGCCTATATAAGTGAGCAATTACTGGTCTTGGGCACCAGGAAGCAGTCTTCATACGCGGCTGCAAAGCAATTGCGACTGACTGCGTGCCTCTGCTTCTACCTGCTGCTTCGCATCCTTCGGGGAAGGCGGCGCTTCAGGCTTCGGCACAGGCGGCGGAGGTGGTGGTGGCGGTATATGTTCCTGCGAGGGCCCACGAACATCGGTAAAGCGGCAAGGGGACAGAAACGGAAGTAGACAGCTGTGTGGAGCCTTGGGCAGAGGCTTGGCAACCTCTGCAGGCTCTGCAACGATTGCATCTTCTTTGCTCGACCACCCATTGCTTCCCTCGGATTGCGTGCACGCTGCTCACCAGCACATACACACATACGCACATGCTGGTATATAATGTAACGTAAGGTCAGGGAATGCATTTTGATGTCGTGTGAGATGTAGTGAAATGGATGCCTGCATGCATGCATGTCGGCATGTAGTTTGTCTCTCGATCTATACGTCTCTTTATATATACACACACATATAAATCTATACATATATATACATATACATATATATATATATGGTTTCCACTCAAGAAATTCGTGAGATCATACAGCTCATGTACAGAACCTCTTATACCTCATCATGGATTTACCTGCAGGGCTGCCTGACATACTAAGGCTTGGGCGTTCATGGCAAGACGGTGGTTTGCTGCCAGGTTCTCCTGCTTGAGAACTGGGTTTTCGGAAGATGTCAATGAGAAGGTGGCTTTGGGAACTGGGAAGAAGACTCGAGCCGAGTTTGGCCGTGAGTCTTGAAGGAACGGGGTTCTTGAGACACCGCGTTCGAAGGTTGAGCACTCGTACTGTGAACAACGGCAGTGTCAGAGAGGTTTGAGGGGACCATGCAAGAAGCTCCTCGAAAGACCACCCGGCGGCAAGCGTCTCACCTCCAAAAGTCTCCTCATTCCTGTGAGGCAGTTGTGGAGAGGCTAGTCAGGTTGGAAGGTTTATCAGGGGAGCCGTCCTGGAATCCGCACCGTTTTCTTTGTCCTCCCGCGATTCCATCTGCCACAGCCGGTACTCGTCCTCCGAGAACACGATGGGATCCGAAGTTCCTGCTTTTTGACATACTCCGCACGCGATACACTGCAAAAAACTGAACATATTTGTAAATGAAGAAATTCGCGCGGGGGGAGGGTCCTCTTTTGAGGCCCGATAATATGGTGGGCGCTCTGAACTCCAAATAAAAATTCAGTTCCGGTCCTAACCCCTCCACAGCAGTTCCCAAAGAGAGGCGGCCTTCGGTTCTTCTATTAGTCCACCCAGTTGCGAGAACGAGAGCTAAACCGTCTTGGAGTCCCCCCCTTTCTGAAAGAAGGGGGCCTCTTTTGCTGACAACTGCAACCTTTCATACGCATCCTCATCATCCTGAGGAGCAAAAGGGCAGAGAAGGGCAGAGCTACTTCGGGGATGGCCCAGCTTTTCAGGGCTCTCGAAGAAAGCAGCTCCCGAGAATCCCTTCGCATGAAGTAACTCTGTTAGTGCTCAGTACCTCAGGGCCATTTACATTTCGACGGTTGTGTTCCTTTTCCCTGACATGAAATAAACGGTCTAGACTAGAAATGCTTTCCCCTTCTAAGATCCGAGTAGCAAGTCAATAACAAGTGGTAGGTGAAAGTGGCATGCTTCATCAGCTCAATGCGGCTGTGCTAGTGGACAGATCGTTTCTTTGCATAGTGTTGCAGCAGATCATGGCCTTCTGCCCGTGTGCCACCCGAGATGTGGAGCATCGACAGGAGCTGCTGCCGCATCTCGGCTTTGCCGTGGCACGCGTGCACCTGGCATCGGCAGACCGGTGCCTCTGTTCTTCTGGCTTTGATTTGCAGTTTAACGGTGCACTAACCCAAGCCTGTGCCCTTCCGCCCAAAGCTATCCCAAGTTCGTGTTGCCTTCGCATGCGAGGCCGGAAAGAGGGCTACCTCCACGGACGGACCTTGACACGAGATCCAAGCGGACCGAAGCAAAAAACGGCTCGTTATGCTGGACTCAGGCTGCGGCGCGAACGAACGCGATGTTGCGAATGTAGTGCCCACCCTTTGGAAGTCTTCTCCTTGACACAAGGGGCCATCTTCGTGACCGGTCCGGTTGTGCTCGCTTTGGGTCCGGACCCAGACTTGAAGATGTTCCGCTGTGGCTCCTGCGGGCACGCAACAGAACAGCCGAAAGGGAAGCAGGCTTCTCCTTCCACGAATGGCGTTCCCTTGCTTCTACTCCGAAGTGGGGTAAGGACTGGAGGGACCTTGTAAAGGGAATGTGTTGGGAAGAGATTGGAAGAGGGAAGGGGCCGCCATTCATGCCACCAAGCGTGGTGGCAACGAAGCATAGCGAAGCATGGCGACACGCGAGTCCTTTAGCGGCCAGCAGATCCATGTTCTCAATGTGATTGTGGTCCAGGCGAAGCCACAGAGATGACTTCCCGCAAGGATGCCAATATGGAAGCCTGCAGCTGGAACGTCTTCAAAGTTTGAACTCGTGAAAGCTGTTTTCGTGAAAATATCACAGCACAGCATTTTCTGCACCGCCTTCGCCTGTCTTTGAGCTTCTCCAGAAATGTCCACACCTAAGAATCAACGGTCACGCTCTTGACAAAAAAACACAAGGTTCCGGAGGCCACGACGACCTCGCTGGACAGTCTTCCGCCCATCTCAGACCTTCGCAACATATTGAAAACGGCAAACAGATTGAACAAAAAAATTGAGTTCAAGCACGCAGTCCCGCAATTTGGGCTGCCACAAGTTCAGCTCCACAGCCTGGCCCTCGCAGACCCAATCCATTAACGCCTCTGCATCTGAAGATCAAGTAGGTTCGCTGAGTTGGGTAAAGTCAGTAAAAGTCAAAGGCCTTCAGGGAAGCATCACCACCGGAGGTCTCGGCCAGCTTTAGTGTCCGACAGTGTGGCCACCTCCTCGAAGATCATTCACAAATGGATCCCATGGACATCTTATGGCCATCGTGGTCTCTGCTTATTCAGGGCGATTCAAGACAAGCACCTCAGGAAGGGGGCCAAGTGGTTCGAGATGCCGAAGTCGGTGATGCCAGCATTGCAGGAGAGGTCAAGCTGATAGCCCTTGGCAGCTTCAGAGATTTATGCACAGCCGTAAGCCAAAGCACGCAAAGCACAAAAGAAGCCCGAGGGCCAGTCCATCCATCCCTCGCCAGCGGAGAACCGCTCTGCCATGTGACGGAGAAGAGATGGTAAATCTGACCAGAGAGCGTCCACATCTCATCCAGTAGCTGTGCCAAAGCAGAGAGAGGGAAAAGGTTTGCGGCAGCCGTGACACAGGCCCTTGCCAGGCGTAAACTACACGCAGACACAACAACGATAGCGTGCAGGAACGTCGTTCTGAGCAACAGATTCTAGCAAGTCTGTTTTTTATGAGAGTATATTGGGCATTGAAGCTGCCTACGCACAAGAAACTGAAACCGTTCGGGGCCCACAGCAAAAGCAGCAAACATGCAGAAGCAGAGCGGGCGATCGAATTGAAACAGCACCATCCCACCTCGGACTGCAACTACTGCTTGCAACATTAACAATGGTGATACTGATCAAGATAACGACACGATAGCGATGATAGTCTGGCAGTGATGCAGTGATGGCAACAATGATGATGATGATGATGATGATGATGATGATGATGATGATGATGGTGATGGTGATGGTGATGGTGGTGGTGGTGATGATGATGAGACGCGTGCCTTTAAGGTACTGCAGCGCTACAGATGTTTGACTTGCTGGAAATCAGGACTTGCCAGGGTTTTGCGGCCCACCCAGCGCCCCGGCTCAGGAGGCATAAAAAAACGAACCGACCCAGAGGGCAAGGAAAGGAACAGTTCCAACTTCAAAGTCGAAAAAATAGAAAACTGGGGCAGACTGTGCAGCTGCTGACGAACACCAGCGGTGAGAGAGCTTGATGTTTTGTCTGGCAGGGACAGCGGGTTTTACTTGTCTGTTTGGCGCCATCTCCTCTGCTCTCCGGCAGGGGCCCGTAATTACTCAGACCAGCGTACGCGATTTCACACTCAGTCCACATCAGCAAACACTTTGACTTTGCCTGCATCGGAGACGCTACGTCCGTACAGCTGGACATCCATGATTGCACAATCAGGATAGTCCACATAGATAAAGTTGCCCCACCTGAGCTGCACTGCAGTCTTCATGGAGCCGGCTGAAGCTACTGCATACACGTAGCACACGTAGTCTAAAATATAAACTTGTGCCGAAGAACCTCCGCCATTCCTTCCACGATGCCATGGCTTTGGATAGTCAAATGTCAAGTCAAGTTACGCAGTATGTACACACAGCCACACAGCTGCAGACACAACAGTCAAGTCGCATGCACAAAACTGCTTGCACATGCTTCGGCCTCGGAATCATGCAGATAACTCTCTGTTACTTGTCAAGTGCTTGGCCTTGTCGGCTCGAGAACGAGGCTCCACACCTCGGACACGTTTGACATATTATGGATCTCCAGCTATCCAAGAACTGAACCGCAGCAAAGACTGATGCTCAGAGGAGCACGGGCGGATAGACAGGTTTGCTGTGGCTTCCTGAAGCCCTGTCTTGAGCTACTGTCAGGTCTGGGAGGTCCTGGCTCCAGCAAAGAAGGTGGCAGCCAGGTCAACCTGATGCAAGCCAAGGCGACATTCTACGAAGCGCAGAGCCCTCCCGGCCTCAATCAGCTTTGAGGCATTGGGATGCTTGGCTTCTGCCAAAGGCATGACCTGCGGCAGATGACAAGACACGCGAAACCAACATGCAACATATGCCGGACAGAGAAAGTAAGAGAGGCTGCAGAAAGGAGGGAGATGGGAGGAGAAGGAAAGACGGAGAGAGAGCATCCGAGTCCGGGCCTTCATTGCAACCTGACTCAAGGCCCCACTGTGCACTTCCACCTGGCACATGACACTTTGAAAACTTTGAGAAATCTTTTTGCACTGAGATCCACTCGTGAAGACTTCCTGCGTTACCAAGCTCAACAGAAAAATGACCATTGGGGCAGTTTGAACGTCCCGACCTCTCACACTTGCACAACGATTTCTGCGACCGCTCCAGGAGACATCAGGAGACTGTGTTGACCAGCAAGACTGCCTGCAGCTATGGCACCGGGACCTGCTCTGATCGCTTCTTAGAAGCATCAGCGGTAGCACAACTGCGCTCGTGCGGTGACAGGCCCAACTCGGCGCGGCTGCATCAGCCTGGCTCTAAAAAGATGACTGCCCCTTGTCTGCCCTTGTCTTCAAGACGAGGCTTCACATTGTGAGACGGTTTTCGGCAAATTTCGGCCACCTAGGCCAAGCTTCAACAAACTGGCGCTGGAAGATCATCCGGCAGCAAAGGATAGCGTTTCTTGAACAGAGACTGAACTCGTGCTAGCCGTCGATCGCACCAGGCGCTGCTTTCTCGAAAGTTCCAGAACGATGTTCCAGTGCCCTTGTCGGTCGTAGGGTCATACTCTCTATTGCCCTTAGATTGCCACTTCCCAAAGTCCTCCAGGCCCTCGATCTCGTCGAGAAAGAGCTCGCCAGCAAAATCGGCGCTGTAAGTGCAACGTGGCGACTGGCTCAGGTCTTCGCACATTCCTCCACTGTAGGCTGCCATGCACTCACCATCCTGTCAAAGTCACTGAAGCTACAATGTTCATACTGGAATTCATATTGGAATCACAAGTTCTTTCGGGGAAGACCCCAAACAGAATGCAATCGGATCGGCTCAAATTGGGTGTTCCGTTCCAAGGAACACTGGAGGGAGTCCAGTTTTGGAACCTGTGGCCGCGGCCCACCCATTCAACCCTGGCCAAACTTATTCGGAGGAGAGGACCCCAAGCCGAGAATCACACCAAACAACAAACCAAAACCAACAAAAAAGGACAACCTGATACGCCCCGCCTTTTCCCCGACGCGAAGTGCGGGGCATGGACCAGGCAAGGAGTACCATACTCCGAATGGGTTGTTGGGAGACGTGTAAGAATACTTCAGATCTTTGCCGCGTGCCAGGCGCTGGCAGCCCACAGCAAAGCCGTAGTGGTCCCACAGTCGGTTGCAGCCTGGAACGCTACACCTTCCTAAATCAAAGGCCACGAAGGGCATGAACTTCAGGTCCTGCTCCTCCACTTCCTGCGATGGCCGTACCGTCACCAGCCAGCGGAGGATTCGCGTGATTCCATTCATTCTCACACCAGGCGTAGCGTTTGTCTTGACGATCTCATGGTGCAAGTAGTACATCAAACCGGCCAAGTCAGCCATGTCAACATTGCTCATCGGATAATTATGGTCACTCTGTGCTCTGTACATGTAGAAAAAGGTTTGCCCTGCATCTGCCAGGCATGTCTCCTCGTCAGGGTCCCATTTTGAACCTGCGGGGCAAGTGCATTTGCCCAGAACCTTCAGACGCGGCGATTTGCAGTCTTTAAGATGTGGATCTTTTGCAACGAGATGCTTCAACTTACTGTACGCTTTCATCACTGATCCGTATCCAAACTTGACATTCTCTCTTGCCTCCCGCTCTGCTTTCAGAGCATCTTCAGCACTCATTCTTGGGATTCGAGCATGTTTGGCATGCTCCTTGGCTGACGGCTCCGACGGCTCCTTGTGCTCCTCGTGGCTTCTGTGGCTCCTCAAAGGGACGGCGAGCGGCTCATCCGAGGCCACAGTGTATGGTTGGTATGGATCCGGCTCCAAAGGACGCGGGGTCGTGTGCAAACCAACTTGAACAGCCTCTGAGGCAGTGACCACCTCGCCATGCCCACGAGTCAACCGCCGATACGTCTGTAGAACGGCAGCCAACACCAGAACCAAAAGCACAAAGACCACGGCCGATAGAACTCGTTGGGAGCAGCTCTCGCGGGTTGACGACTTGCTCTCTGCCATGCCAGCTGCACACAGCAACCTCGCTGAAAGATGTGTGCCTGTTTCGGAATTGCACCTGCAGGCTGTGATGCCTAAAAAGTTGCTTACAAGATGCTTCATCACAAAACAACTCTTTGGCCAGCATGTCGCAGGCTGTCAAGGTTACACTGGACGCTCCAAGGCCAAGAGAAGCAGCGCAAGGACATACAAAATCAGATCTTTGCAACATCGCGGCCCAACATACTACCAAGGAGACAGCAAGCCTCGAGTGTGGCCTCGCGCTCTGGTAGCAGTGTGTAGAAATACTGAATGCCACCTCTCCACGAAGCACGGTGTACATGTTCAGGTTCTTCTGTATGGCTTGCTTCGGACACGGGCCAGGCAACTGAACGTGTGAAGGGCATCCACACCTGGCGGCAACGTCGCCACCCTGCTGCTGGACCTTCTGAGATTCTGGTGACAATTAACACAAAATCATCGGAACAGAGTCGCTGAGAATTCTGCATCGTCAGTGGCACGGGCACAGCTGCAGGCACGGTGGCCTCAAGCTTGTACTCCTTGGCACTTGAGCTTTTCACAGCCAGTGTCCAGGATTTTCCAGGCACAGGACACTATCCACAGGACACTATCCAGGACACGGACCGATCGCGCAGCGACACCTTTGACAGCCACAAAGTACACGCACTCCCCGTAGCCGAGGATCGTCTGCACAAAAAGGGTGTCTGTCTGCGTGTGCGTGTTCGTTCAGTGCGTTCCTTCATTTTCATTCATATGGATGGAGAAAGGGGATTACAAGAGCAGAGAGAGGTGTTGGGATGACTTCTGTAGGGGGGGGGGGGGGGCTTTTCCCGCACCTTTTCGGAGCAATGCATCTGGTTCAGCTCGCTGAAGGCATCGACGAAGATGGCATCGGAACCCAGGGACTCCGACCTCTGCAAAAGGAGAGCCCTCAGGAAAAAAGCATATATCAGTCATATGAGTAGCATCTTTTGAGAATGATTGGAGAGACTGCTGCAGCAGTCAAAGGCCCCCGCAATCCTTCTCGATACACTAGGAGACTATGTACCGTGAGACTACGCACTATGCTCTCCCCGCCGTCCCAAATGACATGGTTTGGGTGGACGTCACGCCACGAAGGGACAGGTCTCAGGCCCAAGGCGTTTGGGGGAACTGCACAACCCACCTCCTTGATCCCCTGGCAGCCGGATGCCAAAGTGTCCCCTTTCTTTGGTTCGGGGTGCCGGGTCGGCTCAGAGGTTGATCTGCCTGTCCAACCCCTTCTGGACCTGGATTCCTGCTACCCATCTTCCCGCTACAGGCCCGGATGGACCGATGAACCTATGGATAACCCAAGGACTGTCCCTCTATGGACCCCCTCGGCTTGACGGTCTAGGGCTACGGGTCTGAGATGGTCTGAGCACGACTCAGCCGAGCCGAAGGAATCATCTGTCAGTGTTGATATTCTCGGGGAAGATCGAAAAGGCACTCCCCAGCTTAAAGCTTTCCTAATGGCTTTGACAGGGCAAGGCCTCTCGGGGTTCATTGCTTCATTGGCCAGCCGGCGCGGTTTTGCACCCAGGGCATTAATGTGTCAACAGCCGACAATATCACTGCAAATAGAATCTGCGTATCGCAAGATGCCTCAACACGAAGCTTTCCGATGACACGTCTGGGATGATGTGAACCTGGGTTCGGCACGGTCGCTCAAGATGTGTAGTCGCACTGACTTGATTCCAAGCAGCGTAAAGGTCACAGTCGCCACTTTCGGCAGTAAGCTGCACGGACACGTGTTTGCCGGCCTAGGCTTCAGCTTGTCGGGCAAACCTTGCTCTGAAAGCTGTGTTTCTACTCTGCACTGTTCCACCTCCGCAATGGAAACACGGTACCTCCGATACCTTGAGGACACTGTCATGAGGAAAACATACAGTCAGAAGTCAGACAGTAGCCTAATCGAGTCTGATCTTGAGCTCTGGGCTCACCTGCTTGCACTTGTCCTCCTAGCGGCAGCCCTGTAGTCGGCAACTCCTGACTCGACACCACTACGCATGTAATGGTGTCACCATTCAGTTCCTTCTTCCCGGCCTCAATACCTCCGGTGTCAGCAGCAATCTCGAACTCCTTGCAGCTTGGCGTCAAGCCCATTGACACCGCAACTTGCCGGATCTATCTGGACTTGGCCAAGGGCTGTTTCCCTTTCTCCAGCAACCAAGAACATGTAGAAGTTCGACGCGGTCGGCGGAACGTACCTCATCGATTTTTTGCTGGCAACCTCCATAGCAACTTTCGAAAACAATTTTGAGAGCACGCCTGTTGGTCCTGCATATTCCTGCATGTGAAGTAACCACCAAGTTCCCATCAGGCTAAGTAACCACCAAGTTCCCACCAGGTGGCCATCTTAGACCTCCAGCTCGCCTCCAGTTGAAGACTTTCGTTGTGGTCGTTGCGTTCGTTCTTCTTTCCCGACATTTGCAAACCTTTCGGTTGACAAAGGCGCCTTTACTTCCCACAGCCTTATCAACCGTTCAGCGATGCAGCAGCTGCAGCGCTGGAAATTAAAATCAATGCCGGAGCGTTTGCTCCATTTGTGCTACTCGGACTGAGCATAGCCTGCCCTTTTGGTTCGGGTTGCGGGAAGACCACCACCCTGCCCGCCATGCATCCCACATGGCGAGGTGTAGCCCTCTGTTGCTCCAGTACGCTGAGTTGTGGAAAGGAGTGCGGTGGCTTTGGCCTCCAGATTTGGAGGATTTGTGGAGGTCTCCTTGCTGTCAGCATAAGAACATGTAGGGTTCGGGAGCTTCCTGTCGCCCTGCGCAGGACCTGCAATCGAGAACGATCTCGCTGGTGTTTCAGGAGGCACGTCACGCTGGGAATGCAAGGTGTGCAGTGAATCAGCGCGGCCGCTTCGTAGGTGTAGCTACGTGCAACGTGACACAGTGCCGAGTTTTGGGAGCCCGGAAAGTTTGCAGTCTGGGAGTGCCTTTGGCCTCCACAGGCTGTTGATGGTTTAAAAGTCCCCGCGCCGCAGTCTTCGTCCATTCCAAGCCCACTGGTCGACGTGAACCCGACGCTATCGACATCGCTGAAGCATCTCTGAAACTGCGCACTTCGCATCGGAGCGCGAGATGAAGATCTCCGATGAGTTCTTCTCAGCCTGCACAAACACTTCTGCAGGATCCCCTGAAGTCCACAATTCTGAACACTTCTGCTGCAGCTTTGAGATCGCAGCCATCTTCCAATCTGCCACTGCCTGCCCGACATACTCATTGAAAATACCGAAAACATACTGCAACATACTTGCACATGTCCAGGTAGAGTCGCTTCTGCGCAGTACAAATTTCAGACAAGGCACAGCTGGATTTTGAAGGAAAGTCCTCATGGTTTCTTTGACTTTGTCCTGCGATCCTGATCTGCCACGGACCACGGTGCACCATCGTCTAAGACTAGACTGCCCGCATTTGCACAGCACAGCACTTGCTACACACTTGCCTTTTGGCGGAGCCAGCACATACAGCGTACAATCTCCGCCTGCGGCACAAGATCCCCAGCAGCAAAAGAATGCAGTCGCCTGCCTGGCTTCAAGGCTCTATATAGGTGCACAAGCAGTTCTGGGAGCCGTGCTTGTAGATGTGATAGAGACCCGAATGTTTGGAGACTGCTCCACTGAAGCCTGGCAACATCTGTGATCTCATGTGCACCGTCCAGGAGAGGGACATGAAGAGACCCGGAGCTGCGGTATCGCGGCTGAGACTTCGGCTGGGACAAAGAAATAGATGTGATGCCTGAGGATCTTCTCAAAGGCTGGCCGCATGTGTGATTTGCCTCACACGCCGCGAGCTCTTCCCACCTATTGGGGGAGACGTTGCCGATCTCAACCTCAGGAAAACCGCCGAACTTTCTTACTTAAGATATCTACCTTGAACTTCTATATCGAACTTCCCAGTCCTGGCCTCCCCATCCTTCAGAAGGGCAACTCCCAGCTTCCTCAGCCCAGTATGCCGTTTGCCTAAATAGCCTCAACATGCTTAAACACTTCTGTCTAACCATTTGCGAAATCAGAAGCAGTAAGGGGCAGACTTTGCATCGCTGCCTGGCCTCCAGACTTGCTGTTGACGCCCCATCCGACGATCCCGATCTACAAATCTCATCTACCCCATGCGTGCCGGCAAACTGCAAAGAACGACATCGGACCTGAGAAGAGGCGTGTCCCATGCCACAGTGATGCGGAATTGCCTGGCATTGGATTGCTGCCATTGTAGCTGAATGCAAAGGGATCCCTTTCGAGAATTCTGCAGCGTTGGCTCGCTTCGGGCAGAGATCCAACTCACTGTGCATATGGGCTGACACACGGGACAAGCCACGCTGGAGCAGAATTCCATTCCCTTTGTCTCCGCCTCTTGCAGGTATCGCAAGTATGGATGCTATCGACACAAGTTGCGCAGGAAAGACGCATGCTGCAGCCCTGCTGCGCAAACCTGAGAAAAGCGCAATGAACGGACAAGGCAGAGCCTGTTGGAGCTCACAAACCACCCAAGCACCACACTCTGATGTAGTAGATTCCAGCCGCAGTTTGCATGGTGTCCGCGCTCAGCTTCAGCTGCCAAAAGTCTCGGCCTCATGTCGCGGACGCAGAAAACTTTTAGGCTTGTCCGAATGATGCTGAGGCAAGTGCCCGCTATCGATGTGTTGAAGAGCACCTCACCGTCCTGCAGAAACTAAGCAAGCTTGTATGCCTAGCCGTCTTGCTGACTGGGCAGCACCCTCAAAGCTCAAAACCTCTGCCGTCCTCTGAGCCTTTTCTTACATCGAACACCGGGTCGCCGTAGATCTCAGCTGCTCTTGGCTGAAGCGCAAGGTGCCGCGCACTCAAAGAAGCGTTTACCAGTCCCGGGAGCCCTGCGCGTGTCATGGAGATCTGCAAAGTTGCATCTCGACGCAAGTCGATGACAGACTGTACCAGGTCATAAGCCTGGTAAGCTGGCAGGTGAAGGAAGGCATTCATGATTTTCACGGAATTCCCTTCCACCTGCAAAGTGTGAAAAGTATGAGGGCCGAACCAGCAGGGAACATGCATCGGCGCTGTCAGCATGTCCTTTGAAGGGCTCGCCTTCTACCTGAAGCTGTCTGAACAATGGCCCGATTACGTAGTGCAGATGTGCAGATGCAGCAGCAGGGGCGCAGCACGATTCTCCCTCCGAGCCCAAGAAGGCGGCCAAAGGTGAGGCGTGAGCAACCCGAACTGGCTTCCCACCGTTCCCGCCCCCTTTCTGCACTGTTGACAGCCTGCTACAAAATAACGAACATCTATGAACTTGTCAATGATTCGTCTCGGCCTCCCTCGTCCCCCCACTATGCAAAGCTTGGGTGGTCACCAGAGGGTGTGCTCTTCCTTCAGCGCCCAGTTGTATCTTGAACCTGTCAAGTCGGCAGAAATGCAAGCTCGATATTCGGAGAACTGTCGGATTCCCCGCACGCCTACTGCGCTTCAGCGCGCTGCTCACCAGCACCTGTCTTCCACTCCGAAGGCTTGGAAGCCCAAACCAGCGACTGGACTGCCCTCGATCATCTGCCATGTCACGGTGCATCCAAGCGCCACGCCGTGTACCAGCATTTGGTGCAAGGCTTGGGGATGGTCGCCTGCAGGGCGAAAGCTGCCGAGCCCCTCTGCCCGCTCCGGTCGCACCCCTCTGGCTGCCCTCTGGCTCCTGCTCATCTCCGGTGAACCCACGAAGTGAGCCGTCCCCGCAGAATGACACCTCTGGGATCGACCCGTCCAAAACTAAGTACCCAGCACTTCTCAAGGACTTCAACTTTTTAGGAACATGTCCAAATGCGGAAAACTCAGGCTTGTGCGGCTTCGGCCGGGGCATGCGCTCGCCTCGGTTCCGCTTCGTCGCCAAGAGAAACTCCCGAAAGAGAGCTGCCCACAGTATCCCTGGGTCAATAAGCCAGTGGCAGGTTTTCCGAGGCAAACAAGGAAATCCATGGACACCTAGCAGGCAACAAGTTTGGAGAACAAAACTGCCGTGTTGAGAGAAGCAGCCTGTGCGGATCTTCGCCACAATTTTGGACCTGAGCCGACCGTCATTGTTGCTCAACAGGCACGGATGTGCGGTGGCTCCAATTTGTGTTTTCGCTTGCGTTCTTTCGTTCCCAGATGTTCCGAGCCTGGACCTTAAACAGCAACTTTGGAGATCCAAGAAAGTCTTGCGGATGTGGCCCCCCCATGCCTCCACGACCCTGCGATAGCGGGGCGACCGGCGAGTCGGGAAATGAGACGTAAACAGGATGGCCCGAGTCCGAAAACTAGAAGGCCAAAGCAGCACGAGTCAGAAAACAAAACGGTGCGAGTCGAAATAAGGAACCTTGAAGTCATGAAGGCTAAAACCCGATCTACCTATCCAAACCTTTTCAGGCCCTAACAGCCTTTGTGTCCGAAGCAGGGAGCGCATAGGTTCTAAACCCTTGAACCTGTAAAGCCCAAACCCGAAACCCTAGCCCCTACAACCAGGGGTTTCTTCGGAAGCCCAAGCCACAAAAACCTAAAACCCTGAATCCTAATTCACCCCGAGCACATCCGAGATCATGAGCCTCACGAACTTTTTTTCTCTGGGGAGGTAGTTTCTGTTTGCGACTTGGGTCCGAGGCATTTCTGACTCACGGCTGTGTTTTTTTTCGACTTAGGCGAGGTGACTCAACAGCACTTGACGTGAGCTTAGTTGCAAGTGAGGCAGGGGGCTTCTGCAAGGTAAAGTGTTGAGTGGAATTTGCGACCGTGTGCAGCGGTTTGGCGCGATTTTGACCGTGCCAGTTCTTGCTGTCAAGTACTTTATGCATTTAATAACCTTATTCTTTGTTTTGAGTCGCCCCGAGGTGCGAGTGAGACCACACAAAGCCCCGGGCAGTGAGAAGACGAGTTTTGGGGCATGTTGGCATGATGGCATGTCTTTTTGTGGGGAATGAGGCGAGGGGGCGGGACAGGGCGCTTGCGGCCTAAGTTGCGCGGCGGTCATGTGGCCCAAATTTCTTTGAACGAGACTCAGGCTTCATAGTTGGAGGTGGTTTGGCTTTTCTCATCTAGTGTGCTGGAAAAAGGATACGAGTTCCATACAGCTTGCCGTAAGGACCATTCGGGATAGGACTCCTATTCGAAACCGGAAGAGGAAAATCCAAAATGGCCACGAATGATCTGCCATCACATGTGAGCAAAAAGCTGTTGTCAACAGCTCTGCACAAGTAGGATGCGCGCGCAAACATCAGGCTTGCTGCCCTCGATCGCCTGCAAGCAAGCGATGCGACGCCATGCAGTCAAACGTGAGTCGCCGGCCTCAATATTCACAAAAAGCTTCGGAGCTGCCTGGAGCATCTTGCACAACTACTAGAGTTACTAGAGCACTAGAGCTGAGAGGTCCCCGGCCAGCTGGCTGTAGTACAGGAAATTCGCAGGCCGGCCTCTACACTGTCACAAACACTCCCTGCACTCCTTTGACGACTTGCTTTGGTCAATCTGTACAGCCGACCTGGCTGCGCTGCCAAGGCCTTGAAGAACATCTGGATTTCGTAGTGCGGACATGCCCCTTTCGATCTGCTTAAAACACTAGCCTGCGGAAGTCCCAGCCAAAGCTGCGTCCATTGGATCATGTATCCATCCTGCAAGGAAATCGGATTTGCTTAGCTGATATTCGCCGAGATGCGGCCCTTGTAAGGCACTCCTTGCCCTGATCAGTGTCGAATGCCTGCTCCACATGGTTTTCTGCCTGGGCAAAACACGCACATTGCATTGGAGAACGAGCATACTCTCGACTAGCAGGCGCCAGAACAGAAACAGAATTGTCAGAATGCAGTCTCGACATGTGCTCTTCAAGGCCGATACGAAAGCAATGATAGAGAATGTTGCATCCTGCCCGTGGTATACCGTACTCACTCAGTTGTGCTTGCAGCTCTGCCTTCGGCTCTTGCTACAAGAACAGTCAAGCCAAGTCGACCTCGGCAAGGCTGTGCACTCCCACGTGGAACCTCAGCAGAAAGCGAAGCTGTGAGAATTCCAGCAGGTAGTTTCCCCGGAAGCTGATGACCATCCCGTGCGGTGCCGTATTCGTTCTGGGTCTTCCTGACGAGAAAAGCGAATCACCGTGAATCAATGGAGGGCAGACATGTCGAAACGTGTTGCCACCCTAGGCTGTGGAAGCTGCCGGGGGAATCGTGATCTCGTCGTCCCCGGCTTTCACAGAGTGCCTCAAACAAGATGGAGAGGGGACCCGCTTAAAATGAGCATAGCAAACTAAAGACAGAGCCTTCACACAGCAGCTGGGCTTAGGCACCATTGTGACTTGCTTAGTGTTGGGTGCTCGTTCTCCTTTTGCCATTTCCCAAGGCATTAGGGTATGGCGGATGACAGCACTGATAGCACTGTGCAATAAGATCTGACACGAGCTCCTGCTGATGAGATACTGCGCAGTCCGGGTCTCCATCCAGCTTGGTCAGGTAAACCTGTGAGTCATTCTGCAACCTACCCATGGCATGCCGGATAGGCCCATAGAAGGAATGTTTCGAACACATAATCTCTAAAAAGGGAGTAGCCTTGAAAACTTGGGGAAGAGACGCAGAAATATGGAGAGCGAGAGGTTGAGCCGGGGAGAAAAAATGGGCCAGATTGAATGGATGGATACCGACAGCTCGACAATGAGAAGTTGGACGGATCAGCCCAATTGCAAGCATGAGCAGGATGCGTAGATGGTCAGATGGACAGATGCCTACACACACAGAAAAGGATAGAGACATGCGGAGACAAGGCATGGAGGCTGAGAGCGCTGAATCAAGGATATGCAGGCAGAAACCGATCTGAAGCCAGCCTCGATGTCAGTCTGGGCATGAGCCACATAGAACTTGTAGAAGGATGGCGCGCCCCTGCTCGTGTTTCGTGACTGGAGCAGAAGCTCTTAGTCGAAGCACCCCCCCCTCTGAAGGGTCACATGGCCCACTGTGTTTGGAGTGCCCCGGCACACGGCACCCACTCCGGTTCCCCGCGGTGGCAAGTGCTTCCGCTTCGTGGAGTTCAGGGCGCCCATACACGACAGCGACCCAAGGCTGCGTCAAGGCTATTTGCAAGTACGACGCATGCGGTCTTCTCTATTCTGTTAGCATCCTTGGGCTGTGCTAGCTCTTCCTTCTTCCCTGGGCTTGACGGACAGGGTAAAGCTCCCCCTCTCCTCTCTTCTGTCTCGTCTCCCTTGGCCTCCGTACTGCACCAAAGCGGGGCTTTCCCAGCTGGAGTGTCTCGATCGTCTCAGGAAGAGACACCTGGCACTCGCATCTGGAGCTCGGATCTCTTAAAGAAGGTCGCGCGGAGTCACTCACATCTCGACTTGCCGCCGATGTCTCTGCAATGCCACTGCGGATGTTCACGCTTGATGTGGTTGTGGAAAGAAGCCGTGCCCACAGAGATGGCAAAAGGGAGTGGCGACAGACCGTGCCTGACATTTACACGGCAAAAACCAGCATGACCGAAGGAAAAGACTGATCGCGACCTCTTCAGCACGGTGATGTAGTAAGTTCCTGATTTCGCTGCTGTGGTGACGACCTGCGATGTGGCCGCGGAGCAGTGCCAGACCATTTCCACACCCGTGCAAGCCGTTGCAAGCCGTTGCAAGCCGTTGCAAGCCATTGCAAGCCTCTCCGCTGAACCATCCTCTGGTGGCCTGCTGGACTATGCTGTCTTCATCTGCGTTCGACGAACTTCCACTTGTTGTGTGGAAGCGGTGCAAACGGTTGCTCAGCCCTGCTCAGGGCTGAGCATTCAGGTGTTCCAGGGCATTCGTAGTAGGGTAGTCCCCATGGCGGACCTGATCCAAAGGGAGGCACAGGGCGCCAGGGCTGTGAGTCATGGCATAAGACCCGACCAGCAACGTCAGGTGTCTCGTGGAGGATGCATCTCGAGGCCAAGCACTGGCGAGGCGCACGAAACAGCCAGAGAAGGGAAAAGCAAGCCGAACAAAAGACATCGCGCCTGAACGTCACCCGTTGCTGCGAGTTGGCTTCGAGTGCCTGTGCACACCTCAGTGAGCGTTAACCTGACCTCAACATGCTTCTTAAGAACTGTGCGAATCCTTGTGCTTTGGAGAAACTGTGGATGGGACTTTGCTCCGCACACAAACTTGAAGTGAAGAGGTACTCCGTGGTAGGCAACAGCGGACCTTTCATCACCGTCCGCCATCTCCTGCTCACAACGGCTAGGTGTGAACTCCTCAACTCAAATTGCCCATACCTCACAAAGCACACACGCACGTACGCACGCGCACGCGCACACGCGCACGCACACGAGCGCACTCGCACGAGCGCACGCGCACGAGCGCACGCGCACGAGCGCACGCGCACGAGCGCACGCGCACTCAACGAAGAAAGCACACGCCGCAGGATTCTCACTGCCGGTCCGCACACCTCCCAGTCTTCGAGCGTTGACAAAGAGAGGTGATACTGGCATTTGTCCTCAAAGCTGAAAGAGATTTGCACTTTCTTGCTGTCAGAGCAGAGACGGATGCAAAGCAGTCAGGGAGGACCTGGTCTCTGCAGGTGACGTGGAGGAAGTACTTTGAAACCTGGATCTGCATTTCTCTGGTAGTTCCAAACTCTGATTGAAGCTAGAATGAACCTAGCTTGCTGCAGAGGCACATTCCAATGCTCGGTCAGATTCCGGTCAAGACGCATGTAATCTGAACCAAGCTCCTCACCCAAGAGCTGTGATAGAGGAATATCCCACACGCAGCGCAGGTACAACATAGTCCGCCAAAGATGTTGTTGGTCGACGCCAGGTTTGTTTGTATCTCGTGTCATGTTGCGAGCTGTTGTGGGGGGTCATATCTTCGAAGTCGTGGCCACAGGACACGGCCGTCGATTCCGAAGCTTTGGCGACAGATGCGCATTTGACCAGTACGGTTTGTGGTGAATGGTGTCAGCTCGACAAGCTTGGAAAATCTTGGAACACAAACTTTGTGGCAGCCGGACGATTCCAGTCGAGGCATGCAATCCTCCAGATTCCGAAGACTCAGCCTGTACGTCACAAGGCAAGAGAGGGATGCGCAGGGATGACGCGCCGATACCATGTCTGTCGACAAAGTTCTGAGGGGTGCCTGAGCGTCCTGAATTGCAGGTACTTGGAATCCTGAAATGGAGCACGAGGTGATCGGGGCGGCAGGCTGAAACCGACAACCCGCCGATAAACCGGTGGCAACTGTGCAGTTTTAAGGGTGCCTTTTCACTGCCAAACTGCCAAATTCGTGGTCCTAAATATTCCTAAATGCGATGCCGTCAAAACACTTCCTGAAGCTTCGCAGAACACTGCTGCTCGGCCCTGATCCTGCGAGTTCTGCACAGGCTGGCAAGCCGTTGTACTTGAGAGCGCGTATAACCTTGAAGCGACACGGATTGCAGTTGAGCCATGTTCCCAGCTGAGCTCCCACCTCATGTCGGGATTCATCGAGCTGTTCGACGGCGTCAGAACGATCGCAATATCCTGGTGCACCAAAATTGGCAGGCCACTGTAACTTGCAGAGGAGAAACAAGGTCGAACCGCCTGCGAGGGGGGTGCAAAGCTCCAGATCGTCTCTCTTTGACCTACACGCGGTTGCATCAAGTCCCTCAAGATCTTGCAAGCCCTGCTGGCGCTGCCTCTGCGGACCATCTTGGGATCCACAAGGGGTGGAAGGTCCGTGACTGAGCTGCCTGAGCCGCACAACATATGCAACCCTTTCTTAGACTCTTGATACAGAGGCAGGCAAAGTAGGGCCAATTCCATTGCTGCAGACATCGGCATCGGCCTTGAGTGGGTGCGGGCTTCCACTGACTTCTGCCGATTCGTGACTGGAAACACTGCTGGGCAGTGCACAGATGGGATGCTTAGCAGCACCAGCAATGCAACCCGTGACCACACCATGCCTCTTCAGAGTCCTTCACAACAATCAATATCTTCATACCATGTCTGGGCATGTTTAGCCCGCCCCGGAAGCCGAGGATGAATGGGTATGAAAGTACTGCAGAAGTGTCGCAAGAAAAGATCACCAAAGAGGCACATGATGATGGCGGATGCCAGGGAACGAACACAGAGTCCTGGTAGATCTCCTTGGTACAAGCCCGTCACGGGCTGCACCTCAAGCAGCCACAATCAAACTGTGTCCTGCGTCCTAAATTCATGAACCGCCTTCCCCAACGTCACGTCCTCGCATTGCAGTGGCAGCTTCCAGCTCAGATAAACTTGGCTCCTTGTTGTGGAGCTGCTTTCTTCGGGCAGGATATGGTTAAGCCACTGCCACTGCCTGTAAAAAGCTGGTTCCTCTACTTCACTGGTGCTTGCTGCACTGGCAGATACTAGCACTAGCAACATATCTTGTTTGAGCTGATGAGCCAGAACAGATTTAACAGCTCCTCGTACAGCTACCACAAGCAAACCGAGCCAACGGGAAGCTCCAGGGTGCATTGAGATCATTTTGCAGCCATGCATTTGCACAAGCCACTGAAACATGCAGCGGGACTCTTTAGCCCCGAATTTAACAAAGAAGTCTTACACGTTCCGGAACTTCAGGTCACCAACTGAAGGACAGAACACCATGCCGCTGGTGGCTCACTGCCAAGACAAGTGTCCAGAACGGCTGAATTGTGCAACTCATGCAACCTTTGGTGCAAATATGAAAACAAAAATGCGTTGGATTGAGCGGCCAGGAACAGCTTTCACTACCAGAATGTTGCGACCTTGCTATAGCTCGCTGGCTCAATCTCAAAGGCCAAAACCACTAACTACTGGAGCAGTTCGGTCACATGTCAAAGAATCTGTTGTACCGCGTCGTACCTGGAACAACTCAAAGCTTCCTCCCCCCTTTGCTACCAGCAAATGCCTGGTACAATCGCCTGGGAAGGACTTCAGAGGTGGATCTGCTGGTGGAAAAGACTCCTCGGGAATGCGACCAGACAGAAACGGCCTCCGACATGCGAAACTCGGCAGAGCTGAAAGACTCCGTCCGAGGTGTGGGCTGCTGAGGATCAATCCGCTGAGGAGACCTCAACGAAGGTCTTCAAGCTTGCAGGTGGCGAAACCAAAAAACAAGCTCCACGAGGCGCCAAGGTCGAAACACACGCTGCCCAGGATGAAGGCGACCAAACGATCCTGAAGTGCTATGTCGAAGCGACTTTTGCATCTCTCTTGTACGGGCCACCATAGCCGCATTGCAGCACCATAGTGAGAGTTGTTCAAGTACAGAGCTCAACAGTTGCAGTGGGCCATCTGACTCAGACGAGTTGCGCTGTGATGTTGAGCCTCTGCAGCTCTCACCTCACGCTGAAGCCAAATGCATGTCAGAACCCGTATCAAGGTGGCACCCTGCACCTTCTCCTTGAGCGAGGCCACGTCATACCCAATCACAGTGTCTGCAGGCGACCTAGAAGGAAAACCCGTATGACTCTCCGACTCTTTGCTGGCTTTGCTGTCTTTTGCAATGGCAGAAAGCAAGGGCAGAGACATCTCCTGCAAAAGGGTGTCGTCACCGGGCAGTATTTCCGGGCTCAGCTCGCTTGGACTTGGCAGGATCGATTGAGCTTCAAGAGGTTGGAGTGGCTCATGTTGCACATGTTGGCAAACACAACCTGGATTGGGGCTCTGGCACAGCCGCAGCCCCCTGGCAAAATAGATATCCGGAAAGGCTTGACAAAGCACATCAAGGTGACACTCCAAGCACTGCCGGCACTCTCAGCCTCGCAGATTCCTCTCTGACCTCAAAAGGTCAGTGTTAGGAGCTGCTACCAGCTCGATGTGATAATGCTGTATACATGTCCGACAACATTTGAACTGATTCCGGCTTTCAACGCTCAGTGTCAGACAACAATACGCTCTCACATCGCTCGGCCACTGATCTTGCCAGTTCATGTTCTCCGCACAGTTGAAGTCAACCTCAAGTCATGTCTGCTGCAGTACGGAGATGTTGCCACCGATTCGAGGCAAACGCAATTTCAGTCGGCCCAGCCGTCTGTGATGCAGAAAGGCTTGACGAGCTCTGCGACTGCTCACTTGGCCTCAGCCAGTGGAAGAAAGTTGATGATGAACTGATGAACCATTGGAGGGTCAGTGACTATGGCGCGAACGCACTCATGGCAAGCCCTGCTTCTGCCTTGGAAACAGCCACAGGAACTGTCATACCACAAGTGGCCACTTGTTCAGTCAAGTACCGGCGCATGCACTGGGTTCGAGCCCACCTGCAACAAGTCTTCGGCACGACAAATTTAAGCGACAGCACTTTACAAATGGAGACAAGAGCAAAGGGGTGGGCAGAGAGACAAGGAGACGGAGAGATCACCAACCATCACTCCGTGCAAACAAAGCGCCTGCAATTGACGCTTGCGATTCTGCGCCTCAGATGACAAGCAACTGATACAAAGAATGTCTGGCATGTGCCGGATCGGAAATGAGGAGAATACCCCCCCGCGACCACACGTAGCTGAACAGGCTGACCACTGTGACCACTGGCCTCGAGAGCAGTCCTACATTACGCCAACATGCTTTCTTGCTTTGGAGCGAACAGGACGACCCACCACACGTCCCCTCTGCCTTTCCCCTATCAAGTTCTGCAGGCATGTTCCACGGTGAGTTTGTTTGTGGTTTCAGTGCCTTCGAGACGCTACCTGCTCCGCGCTATATTTACGCGGTGTCATGCAAAGGTGGGCGAAACTTGAAGCACATGCAGTCATGTAACCCTGGCCTCCACACTCCCACTCCCCCCACTACTCCTAGCACCTAGGGAGATCCATGTAATTGCTGTGAAAGGTACTGTCAAGGCGCCACAAATGTATCCGTGCTTTGACTCATGTTTGGTTGACATTCACAGAGCTGTCGCTGCATGCTCGAATCTTGCCAAAGCCGGGATCATGGCCCCACGAGCAGTTGTACCTGGGTAAGGGCAAGAAGGTCGGACGACTAGTAGTTCTTGCGATCTGTGCCACTAAAACTGAAGAGCATACAAGGCAAACCACGCCACCCCACCACCAGAAGGCTGCAGATGAGGCGGGCACCAGGAGACTGAGCAAGTGTCCCCTCCGCTGCTGCAGCCCTTCACTTCTCGCATGCTGCCAGAGCAGTCCAAACCACCGGACGCCTAAGTGGTCCGGAAGACTGAACGGGACCCTGCATACTGCACACTTGAGGACTCGACAGCATGACGGGCATACCCACGAGTTCGCATCGTGAGGTCGAAAGCATCACACCTGCCACTTATGCTGACAGCAAGTGGCAAGTTGCTGCATATTGAGCTTGAGGCATGGACGGGCTCCACGTTGTCCATTCTTCCCATACACAGTCTACCTCAACAATCATGACAAGATTACAAGCGCACTCAAGACCTGCGATTGGCATCCTACAAGCCCCACGAATCGCTGCGCCACGGTACTCCCACGAGAACCTATTTTAGATCACAGCTCGTGCTTCGTAAAAACAGCAGGGGCCATCGATTCCACTTCTCAGCATTTGGAGGGTGGCCTCTGTTCCAGGTTTCCCTCATCATGACCGTGGCTTCGTGTGCAAAGATGAAGCTTGCTTTCAATGCTCAGGCGAGGTTCGCAACATTCCGGACTTTGAGCGGTCATGAGAACCTGCCTACGAACATTGGAAGACACCCCATGTTTATTGAAACGTCCGCCAAACCTTCAACATCACCCACTAATGCCGATATTGAACCTGAGCCATGATGGAGAAGAGTGATACTCTCGATTCAGGAGATCCAGGGTATCGGTTTCCAGGGATCTTTCTAGATTCGGGGCAACCGCGGATGCGAATCTTTTGAGCCTCCTATCCAGATTCGAATGCTACTGCCAAGAGTTGAGGTACCACCACGATGACTATTACTACTACCACCACCACGACCACGACTACTACCTCCACCACGACCAGTCATCGCAGTGAAGACGATGTATACTGAGCTCTCACATATGTCCCAAGGAAGCGTCTAAGGTCCCAGCCCGCCCTTCGAAGCAGCTGACGCCATCGTTGCATGCTTTCATCTCCTGCGACAGCCACCGCACTGCGGAGCTCAAGATCTCGTGTGCAAAGAAGCTAGTTCTATCATAAAAGTGTAAGAGTTGTATCTTGATCATAACTGCTCCTCAACGACAAGAGAAAAACGATAAGCAAGCCTTCTCGCCCCGGCAAAAGCAAAATGCACACCACAATCCTTGACACTGCTGGGGCAAGACTCTCCGCCTTTTTGAGGATTGACCTGCCGCTTCAGACATGGATGCGATCCTCGAGCCAGAAAAGGGGTTCGTGAATGAACCGTCAGCCTCAACATACCTTGAGCGTGTAGAGAACCCCAGCTCGCATGTTGCTGAGCAAGAAGTCCACTCTGACCTGGCATGCTGAAGCATATGTCACACACATCTCACTATAACAAGCCTCTCACATCCACTCACAAGCCAACACAAAATCTGCCACGGCGCACCAGTCGCTCATGACACAGTTCTGAACTCCGCTGGCTTGGTGGTCACCACTCCTGCTGGCTGCGCTCTCCAGCTCCATGCACTCTACAGATGCACTTCACGTGCATTTTCACGTGCATTTTCACGTGCACATTCAGATGCATTCAGTCGACATCAGACCTACCAGCTTCTTCCAGCTTCTGGGCACGGTACCCGCAGCTTACAGGCGGATCTTCGCCTTCAGCCGGGTTGCACCTAGGAGCCACGACAGATGCTGCCAGCATGTTAAGAGTAAAAGCACCGGGTCTCAGCATTCCTTTTCTCAAGCAAGATTCCGAACGGCTCGCTCCACGGCTCCAGCACAGGGAAGGCCGTTGCCTGCAAAGCACTCAGACAAGACAGAGCACGACAAGAACACCATCGAACGCCTGTGACAGAGGCGAGTGAATTTGGAGAAAAAATGCGAGGTGCCTGAGCTGTTCCGGAGGATCTGACGATGGCTCCGCTGCTGGCCGTGACAAGCGGCAGAGCAGGCCTCGAAACAGAGCAGATAAAGACTTCAATAGAGTGACGCTGCTTAAAGGCAAAAGACCTCAGAGCTGAGAAAGCGGCGGAAAAGTTCGTCCACTCTCCGAATTGGCAATCGACGTCAACTGGCAAGGTCTTTTGCTACACACTTGAAACCGAAGCTGCTCCCATGCCAGCAACCGTATCGACCTCGGGATGAATAAGCGATTTCAGTTCGAGTTCGAAGTCGCACTGGTCACTGGACCAGTCCCTCTTCTGGCTTTCACTAGCACAGCCACCCCCCCACAGTCATCAACACGGCTGTTGGTGAAGAAACTACATTTTGCACGCAGCTCTGTCTAGGGTGAGTAAAGGGATTCTTGGACCCACGGACACGCCTGTGGAGCACTCTTCATACTCTGTGCTGGAACCCGCTGGAGGTTTTCCACAGAAAGTCTCCTGGCAACTGGACATGTTCGCTTTCTGGCAGCAACATGTTGACTGATGCTCTTTGTAGCCTGTACGACTCTACGAGTACGACATTGGCATGACTGAACCGCAACTGATCACATGCCTGGTACGGATGTTCACTGCACGACCGCTGCTTTCTGCCGAGAGAGATTGCCATTGGGGGGGCTCTTTGGCACAACACGTGAGACGCGAGCGACGCGAGCTGCGAGCTGTGACCTAGGCCTCGCTGGGGTCGTTCACAGAATGGCCTCAGGCTTCTTTGGACTCCTGAAAAGGCCTCGTCGTGGATCGTTATGGACCCTTCACCTTCACGCGCGAACATCTCTGAGAACCTCTCCCACATTCATGACCTGCAGTTGCGCGCTCAGTCTCAACCAACAGGCGGAGGCATCCATCCCATGGCGAAGGCAGCAGGCAAAGACGTCGTGTTTTGAACTTGAACTCCTCCTCCAGGTATGTTGAGGAAAGGCATCATCGGCCTGTTGGGCATGTTGAGAACTGGCATCATTGGCCTGTTCATATTGTTCATCATCAACTGGCTGTTGGGGTTGGAAAATGAGTTGAAGGTCGGCATTTGTGGCTGCGGAGTGTGGTGGTTTGCCGCACCAGGACCGGCTCCGGAAGTCCTCAAAGCAAACCAAAAGGCATCTCGAAGGAAGAATGTCACAATACTGTTCTGCACCATGAATGAATTGTGGCTGAAAACCTCAGGCCCTGAAGGCTGAAGGCCTGTGAGCATCGGGCCACGCGTTTGCATGCTGGCGCGGGGCTTCAAATCCCTTACCAGTAAGGACACACCACAACAAACATGTGTCGGCGTCCGAAACAATGGCCATTCAAATATCAGTCTTGGGATGTACAAAACCTCACCATACCTCACCTGCACATGAAGGGGGGGCTTGAAAATAGCGTGTTGCACGTGCTGCTCAACAACAGCGGGTGGAAAGGACGTGCTTCTCGACAACAGTGGGTTTCACGCTGCTGCCCAAGAACGGGGGGGTAATCAAACCCTGTCCAACATGAAGGGAGACAAAAGGGAGGCAAGTGAAGACACTGGTGATGCAAAAACCCGGCACCCCCGTCCCAGCAGGAAGGGAGACTAAGGGAGACGAGCGGAGACAACGGACTCGGCAAGCCAACGGGAAAGCGGACAAAGGGAGAAGGACGCAACAACAAAATGAAGATGAACGCTAGCAGCTCCTAGCAAAACACGCTGTGTTTTGCAGTGTTTTGAGCCTCTGTACGCAAAAAAAGTCACAAGCGAGAAGCAGCTTTTTTCAAAAAGTCACAAGCGAGAAATCAGAAGCGAGTAAACATCCTATTCCCTCCTTTGCTGGGCATAGTCGCCTAATTGTCTGCCGGATTGTTGCAACAAACAGCTTGATGCGGAGCGCGTCGCCGCAACTGCAAAGAACGAAAGCCTCTTGGTCGCGCGTTCGGTTTGTCACAGGTCGTCTCCCTGTCATTGCTGAGGTCACACTGTGGGCTTAACCGTGCTGCATCGTTTTTAGAAGCGCTTCTCCGTCTCAGGCCCGGCTCATCCTTGCAACCGAGCTTGCGCTAGAGGAGGTCTGCCCTGTTCGCCATCTCTATTGCGCTCGAAAGCGAGAACGCGCGGCTATGCCTCCGAACACGTCAATGTCGCCTGTAATTTCCAAGCACGCAAACTCGTCTCCATCGCTGCCTGGCCATGCATGTCTTACTGCACGCTGCGCATTCTCACCTTTGACCTTTGGCATCTCGAAGCTTTGCTGAACAATGGAATACTGTGGAAGAATCCGGTTCAGTCTGGGCGGTTTGGACGTACCCTGATTTAAGCATGGCCTTCAACGAGGCGACAGAAGCCTTGGAAGAGAGCCCGATCCTCAAAACGAACAGTGCTGGCACGTTTGGGAGTGGGCACTCATGTGATTCTTTACACCTGGAGCTTGAGCCAGAGTCACCCAGCCCTAAACGCACGCCTTGTAGTTCTCAAGCTCTTGGAGTCCTAGCAAGTAACCCTCCACCCTGTCGACCCAGAGTTCGTACAGTGGAGCTTGGGTAAAAAAAAACACACAACACCAGCTGGATATGAGAGATGCAGGCACTGAGGAGTTTGAGGACAGAAGCGAAGCAGTCCTTGGAAGGGCCATGACTTGCAAGGAATAGCCAGGAGAGAACTCGTAGCCAGCCAAAGCCTTGAGGCAGTCGTCCCGGTCGGGCTCTTCCCTGAAGTAAGCTCTGGCAACGCTGAGGGTCGGCACCGGATCATAATGCATGATGCGCACGCGCTGTGAAGTTGGCCCAACTGTTGTAATGGTCGCCTTGATGTCATCCACCACCGTCCAGTGAGGGAAATTGCGAATCTCTAGCGGATACCATTGTATCCACTCCTCTTCGGGATGAAGCTTCTTCCTCTTCTCGTTCTTCTCAACGGCGAGACTGGCGCTAATGAAGGTTCCGAATGCCTGGCACACAACAGCTATGTCAGCTCTGTCAATAACATCCTGTGCTCAAGAAATTCTGGCGGTGCAAAAAGCAATTTACCACTTCGAGCAACCCCTTTCTGGTCCGATGGAACCAAGTTTTCCGGTACAGTTGCGCGCCTTGGGCTTCGTTGGTCTATTGAGGTGGCCGGCTTAGATTGAGACAACATTCCGGTACAGCTGCCCGCCTGGGGCTGCCTGACCTGCTTACCTCCTTACCCTGCTTGTACTATTACGACATTCCGAGACAGCTGCCCACCTGAGCCTTCCAGGCCTGCTTAGATTGAGGCAACATTCTGGTTCAGCTGCCCGTCTGAGACTCCTGCTTGTTACACTTCATGCCGGTCGGGGTCCTGTGGAGGTCCTGTCACCCCTTCTTGTGCCCGTCGGCCTGTCCTGTGACGGGTCTTGAGCTCGTCGGCACTGCTTGCAGTGTACGGGGCTTCCTGGCATGGATCGGCTTTGCGCCTGTGGCTGTTCCCATCGGGTCCCCTCAGTTTCCGCCTGTTCCTTCCAGTCTGCCGAGACGAGGATCTTGTTAGGTTTGTCGGCTTCGTGCCTCAATCACTGTATTGAAGGGCATCGCCTGCACAAGCTGAAACCAGAAGCCGCAGAAGGCAACCTCCCTGCCTGAGCCTTTGGATCGCTTATTCAAGTCACATTTTGGTACAATTGCCTGCCTTTTGTCTTGAATGTTGTACTGCCTGAAAGCTGTACTGCCTGCTGTGCAGACCGCGTCGCTTCACATGATGCGTGCCACTTTGTCCTCAAAATCGAACAACCGCACTTTTCAGGTGGGAAAAACAGATATGTTGCTGACGATACTGCACCACCACTGCACCTCTGTGTTGTTGAGTGCCCTGATCATGAAGGCTGCTTCTCCAGGGCTCTCCATGGTAACAAAGCAGGCGATGGTGCTGTAATGCGAAGCGGGAAGAATATGGATTGCCTGCGAGCATTTCGGCAGGAAAAGTTTGGATACTGTAACAGATTGTCGTACAACCACCTGCCTCCACCACTCCGTGATTCTCAGTCAGCTCTTGTATCTGATCTTGGGTTGTGCCTGCTGGCAGCCTGGGGCTGAAGTTGTGCCGCGGTGCCACGAAAGCTAAGATGGCAGAATTGCAACCTGGCGTGAGAAGAACCACCCTCTGCTGCTAAGAGTCTTCGAAAGGAATACCGTGCGGGATTCTTCTTGAGCTTGCTTAAAATCGACCTGACGTGAGAGTCTGTGTCTGTGGCATCAGTCGTAGCGAACCGTACCTAGAATAACGAACCGGCTTTGGCACGTTTGGCACACGCCTCTCCACGAAGCCCTTGGCTTAGCCTTCTTGTGTAGGTCTTGGAACCAGCCTGACCACAAACAAGCAAACAAGCAAACAAGGGTGGTTGGTCCCTGCGAATTGTCCAAGATGAACAGGGCTTAAAGGGCTTTGCTCTGCCTTCTGCTTGATGCTGCAGCATAGGTAATGCTTCTCCTCTCTGTGCTCGACCTCAAGCCTTCAACAAGCGGAATTTCAAGAAGTCATGCTGAGGAACAGCGACGCACTGCCAGTAATGCCTATCGCATACCAGGGCGGCGTTTGTCGCACCCTCAGTCGTGGTGAAGTTGATGTAGGCCGCCCTCTTGTTGGTGCCTCTCTGCAAGTTCAGCCTCACAATCAAGTGCTCACGATGCATCTGCGATGGCGCTCGGGAATGGCTTCAGGCAATCGCTCAACTCAGGTTCGCGCATATAAATAGACTCGATGATGCCATGATAGTTAAAGAACTCTTCGATCTGGCTGACGCTCCACAGTGGGGGAATCCCCACGCAGAACAAGCATCTGCCCTCTTCAACGGCTCGCATGTGCTTTTCGTCCGGCCCCCTTTTGTCATCTGCTCCCTGACAAGGCAACACAGCAGCTCTCGGAAGACTTTGGGGAAGTTAAGCGCAAAGTCCAGCCTGGGCCGACTGCGAGGGTCCTGACATTGCTGGCAGCGAACTTAGCTTTCTGGAGTTGTCTGCAGGTTTTCGCGGAGAAGCCTGGGTTCGGTTTTCGGGCTGGGAAAGGTCAGAGATGAGATGGGACTGGAGACAAGGAACAAGCATTTCTGGTTTTTGCGGACATTGGCAGCAAGGATAAGCTTGGTATGAGCGAGAAGGCTGGATGGGTCCAGGGACAAGGAGCATTCAGAAGGCCTCTGAAATCCTCTGCATAAGACGGACGCCTCTCTTGGACCTCAGAAGATGATCATGCAGTCATGAACGGGTCCTGACTCAGAGCCTCTGGCTTGGCGCTGGCTGAAAGGAAGGCTTGGCTCCTTTGACATCGACAGCGTGTCATACAAGCATACCTTCTTTTTGGAGTCTTCCCTTCCTTCTCTTTCTCTTCCTTCCGTTCCTTCTCTTCCTTCTCTTCCATCTCTTCCTTCTCTTCCTTCTCTTCCTTCCCTGCCTTCCCGTCCTTCCCGTCCTTCCCTTCCTTCCCTTCCGTCCCTGCCTTCCCTTCCTTCCCTTCTGTCCCTTCCTTCTCTTCCTTCCCTTCCTTCTCTTCGCCGGCCTTTGCCGCTTTTGCCACCTTTGCCACCCTCAGTATGACAAAACATCAACATGGCAACAGCTGCACACGCCACTCGCACATGACGCGCTCCACGCCTTGTCTCGCCTGGAATCATTCATCCGTTTGCGGATGATGGCAACCGGATCGCGACAGAATTGCAGGGATCCATAGTCGATCACTCTCCACAGCAGGTCGAGCTCCAATGATGCCAACAGCTCTTCTGCTTCTGGAGTGATCCACTTGGAGTTGGCAGTAATGTAGTCATCGACAAGCTGCTGAGCAGATGCATCCCGCCGCGCATCCATCCAGTCAAGATGTGCCTTCAAAAAGCCACCGGAGCAACAAATGAGACAGAACCTCTCAACATATGTGCAAGTCCGAAGTAAAAAAAATGTTTTCAAAAGCAAAAGCGCATGTAACCGGCATGAATCCTACTGCAGACTTGGAACGTGATGCACACGAACCGCATGATGCTGAACAACAGATGTTTGCTCGATCTTTCCGCATTGAAGATGAGTAAGTTTGACAAGACTTTGGATTCCTTCTCACATCAACTCGTTTCTTTCCACTCAACAGCCTCAACACGTGGAAGCCTGCGAATTCCGACAGCCAGCTGCACGCTTGCTGACAGAATCAGTGACTCGCATTTCCCAGAGGCACATCACTTCATCATCGGCTTGTGTTTCTGCTTCTGGCTCTGCGGTATCCCCAAAGTCCCGCCTTCAAGTGACCATTCCAGGCCCGAGACTTTACGATGGCGACTGGATCTCGGCAGTTGGACATAGAGCCCTCTTCCAGGACCTTGACTCAACTCAGGAACGGGATCGGCAGAAAAACACCTTCAAGGTCAAAAACCAAGGTTCTTACATGGCGCTGGTCCTGGCCATCCATCCCGCGCAAAATGCCCTGACACAACAATCGACGTGGCTTCAATCTCGGCTCAACAGTGCGAGAGCACCTCTGCTTCATCTGAGAGCCACCGGCGATTCTCGACAACAAAGGCGTCAATTTCCTGCTTCAAGAAGCTTTCGAAACTCTCAAAAGCCTGAAAGAGGCGTTCGAAAGGCAAAGTTCCCGGAGTCCTCCGGCGTTGGCGGATCCAACTCGGTCATGCTGCGAATCTTGCCGCCCCCCATGGCGACAACAGCAGCAACCGAAACTAGTGCAACCTTAAGGCGTCATGCGGCCATTTACACGGGGCTTTCTCTCGTGGCGATGGTGTCGCAGCTCGCTCCAAGCTGTCTTGAGCCATAGTCCGGAGATGTGCACATGGTTGGGAACTCTTTCCACACTGTACCTTGATCTTGCAGCAGGCGGCCCGTCCTGCGTCGCCGCTCGAACCCTTTTGCGGGTTCCACTGCCACGCGGTGCACTGCACCTGGCTGCACTTCCCCATTGGCCCAAGACAGGACATGACATCCAAGGATGCCAGGCAGACGCTCCCCATTCTTGCCAATCTTGCCACTCACCGTCAATGCAACATGGAGCCTGACAGTCTTTTTTGTTTCGGCTGTCTTGCTCACAGAACACAGTTCCTCGGACACTTAGACTGTATGCCAACTTGCCTGCCCTTGACAGTTGCTGACCGGCATGACTTCCTCCAATGGCCTGCCAGCATGGGACTTCCTGAAACACAAGGATCAGTCCTTGTCCGTCCAATGAACTCCCGCCTGGGGTCACACAGGGCACCACCGTTGGCAGGCATGACGCCAATGCTTCGTTTGCGACCTTGGCGGATGTCGCAGAGATTCGCAGAGCTGCCCCGCGATGTTGGCAAAGAAAGAATCGGCCGAAACCTTTTCCTTTGAGAGGCAAACGCTTGGACCCAATGCCGCAAATGGAAGGTGCCTCCCAAAGAATTTGCAGAGGCAGTTGCAAGGCCGAGCTTCTGCAACCGAACGAAGAACCCCACTTCGAGAGCATTGGTGAATCACTCACCGCAGATGCCGGCCTGCACACACTCCGACCACTCTTCCCACTCAGCCCAGACACAGTCCACGGCATCTTGGCACTGCGTCGATGGGCATGGCGTCGACTGCAGGAGCATCGAGAACTCACCAACGCGAGCCATGGAAGGACATTCGCTTTCCCAGCTCCCAGAGCACTGCCTCCCGCAGCGTGCCGCTGCAGCCACTCAAACCTCCCCAGCAAGTCACAAGTTTTTTTGACATCACGACCTAATCATGGTTTTGTGCGAGTTTGCGATGACATGACTCAACACCGTCATGTTAAGTAGGTCTGCTTCCATGCGCTTCAGCTATCCTGGCAAGTCCGACACGATTAAGATTCAGATCGACTGCAATGCTTTGCGGTTCCTGTGACGGCTGGTGCTCGAATATCACGAGAACGCTCCTGACAGACACTGCATGTTTTCTTCGCCAGTCTGGTAAACACGGCGCACTTGCAATCACCATGGAGGTCCTGGTACCCTACTCCACAGGAACGCGAACAGGGCCCCCAGGCAGTCCAGTCCGTATAGGTGCACATCTTGGTACAAGATGATGTCATCACCCATGCAAATCAGGAGAGGCTCATGGTTTAAGGCGCCAGCAGTGTCTACAGCATCTACACATGAGTCCTTCCACAGCTCAGGTGACATCCTCTTACCAATCGAAAAGCAGCAAGTGAGGAGCTCGGTCCATAGCACACGGCTTTGTTTCCAGGAGTGTTCCAGCGCATTGCGCCCCATCTGCAAAGCATCGAGAGGGACTAAACAAGGCATCAGGGCAAAGTTGAACATCAAAGGAAGGCACTAGCAAGGCTGGCAAACGTGCCTCCGTGAGCATGCACGTCAATGACGCGAGAGCGGGAACTGACGAAGCGGCATAGCAACATGCATGAAGTTGCAGGTACAGCAGTCATTGCCAGAATGACTTGAAGCTGAACTGAAGGGAAGCCTCTGCCCTCCACCGCATGACTTTGAGCATGCGCTCCACCTACAGTGTGTGTGCAACTTCGAGACATGGTTGAACTGGCTGAAATTGAAGAGAACAACCTCCAGCTCTTTGAGGCATGAGTTAGCGGCTCATTCCACAGCGAGAACACACAGTCACGGGATTGTGAGTGGTCCTCCTGCCAGAAACGAACCGATCAAAGCTGGACGACGAGCTGGCAGCGGCTGGCATGTCCTGGCCGCAACCTTGGGTTTCTTGAACAGGACCTTCGCAAGCTTCGCCACTTGACTCGGCCTTAGGCACACTATACAAGCAGGTCTTATATCCGCACAAAGGCTCGTCCCACGCAATATGGGTAGGCAAGTTGCCCAACAAAGAAACAAGCGGAAGATGAGTCTGCAATGCTCGGGTCAAGCAGGAGTTTGGAGAAGAACGCTGAAAGTGGGAGCGTGGGACAACCAAGTAAACTGATCGGACAGACAGGAGTGCGCACATCTGGGACACGACAGAAACACCGTCATTCTTACATCCAGCTAGTCATGAGTCTCCCAGCCAATGCAGCCAATCAAAAACGCTGTGGAGTCCTGAACATGTTGGGAACCTGACCCCTACAATGATTTGTGCCTGTTCTGGTTCAGGGGGCGGAGGACCCTGTCTGACGTTCGCTCACAAGGATGATTGCATTGGGCACTGCTTGAAAGACGGAGTCTGCTGCATCACCAGATAAGCGAATGTTAGTTCCAGGCTGGATTGGCTATTTTGCGGGTCCTGACCTGCAGGCGATGGACAGCGCACATCAAGCTTCAATCATCTCCAGAAGCAGCAAAGGCCTGCTGGCCGCCGTGACAGTCCTGCCATATAGACCTGAAGGTCTCGATAGTACGTTGTGTGACACTGTGGCATTTGCAGTTTAGATTCCGGATACTGAGCCTCAGGCCACGGACCAAACTGGCAATCCGCAAGGGCGGAAGAAGTCGCCTCACACCTCATGCTGTGGTTACTGTGCACAGGTGCATAGATCACCTCTGCTTCAACAAAACTGTTTACGGTAGCAGGGCTCCCGTATACTCCTTCATTCACGACATGCCAGGAATCGGCTTGGCTCCTGGCAGCGCAGGCTCGCAGCGCTGCAACTCGCTGAGGCCTCGGCACATCTGTGAGTGTCATTGCGTGTCCAAAGATGCATGCAGGAAGATGAAAGACAGTCTGAAACACATGTGGCTCCAATATGCTCCAATCGGATGTCAGTCGAATCCTTGCAGCTTCCTAGAGCTTTCTTGAGCTTCTTGGAGCTCCACGAGTAACAAGTTTGCAGATCCAGCATTGGGTGCTGCACTTCCCAAGCAGGCTTGCCCGCCACGCGAAGCCTGCCACATGAGCGCACACTCAGGAAGCCTCTCGACGTTGGCATGCGTCGGTGGAAGATCCCGAGCACCCAGACCACCCAGACCACCCAGACCACCCAGACCACCCAGAAGACACGCAAAAGCCACAAAAAGCCACACGGGGCACCTGACTTGCGATTGATCTTGAGCGGGACTGTTGCCCGACGCCGCACCTGACCACTCCAACAGTCTAAAGGGTGCCGGAGTCCGGATCCAAAAAAATGGGAAATTCTCGGGAGCCCCCGCGTTTTGGAGCAGGATCCCCATGCCGACCATGGCGCCAGGACACAGTCGATGGGGGCAGCTGGCCTTGGCCACGGCCACAGCCACGTTCCAAAGCCGCCGTTGGGCTCAAGTTCTCGTCGTTAAAAACAAAACAAAGCAGCAAAATCTTTGAGTCCATTGCCCTGTTTGGCAAGAAGCCGTCTCATTGACTGAGCTCAGCGAGCAGACCTCAAACTGAAGTCTTTCCGAATTTTCAGGCATTGTAGCACTGTTTTTCAAGCTTCCTGCCTTACCACCGAAGGCACCAGGATTGGCAATCAGCCGTGCCCGGTACCTGGCAGACATCACAGAAACCACCTGATATGAAAAAGCCATATCCAGCTGCGAGGCTCATTGAAGCTGAGGTCACCGGTTGTCAAGCTCAGAGCTGCAAGCAGTCCACGCAGTCCAATTTCCGAGTTGACAGTCCTCACAAGTAAATTTTGGCCAGCTGGACAATGTGCCTGCAACGTTACGCGGCCTTGCTGTGGCAGTCAGCTGGGCACGGCTTCGTGCCATTCAGTGTCCTTGGCTACACCACCATCCCCCACTGCAAGATGCACCTCTTGGGGCTGTCGCTGTGTTGTGCACAATCTGAAGCTACATTAGCTACACGAGATACACTAGCTACATTAGCTACATGTTCTTCCTTGAAAAGCAATTCGGGAATCACCTCGCTCTGTTTGCATGGCTTTCGCAGATGCATCGACTTGAGGCTCGACCTGGTAATCTGAGGCACAGTCCCCTCGCATGGCTTGCCACACTCGTTGCTAGGAGTGGCAACGGTGCGGCTTCGAGTGCAAATTCCCTGAGGTACGCACAGCACAAACCGAAGTACAGTGACATGAAGAGGACAGAATCTGAGCAAAACTGGGGCCTCGCAGAGAGGGGCGCTCCACTCTGACCACTGGCCCAACGCACAGTCCTTCCAATAGCTCTGACATCCAACGATGTTTGACGACACATCTGACATCTGCTGCACGCTTGGCTACTGAGCCTGTGGTACACAGCTCTCGCAAGGAGGCAAGTCAGGGCACCTTCCAGATTACAAAACAGAATTCTTCCAAGCAGCTTACCACACAGCCGGGCCCGATTTCTAGGTAAGGCTCCCGCTGAGCAATGTCGACCAGCTCGCCAGCACAATCCTAGCCGCAGCATTCCGCAGCATTGGGAGAGTGTCAAGCCAAGAGCTGATGTTCAGAGTGTTCAGCGTGGAACTGGGCATGGCCCAGTGGCACCGGAGTGCAAAAGAGGGCTCCCGAAACGGCGAAACGGCGAGACGGCGAGATGCAGTGTTCTGTGATGTTCTGTGGCGCTGAGACTAAGGGCGGCCAGGCCCGAGTTCTAAAACCGCGCTCTTGGCCAGGCGAGATCTGCGATCGGGATGAAGCCCGGAGAAGTTCGGACGAGGGCTCCATGGTGAAGATTGCCGTGGTCTTCTGATCAAACGAGCACGCGATATCAACAAGCGGAGTCCAACATGCCAGGTGCAAAGCGGCCTTAAGCAACACTGGCACAAGAAAATGTTGGGCAAAAGTACCCAGCACCGCAACCTACTGACTCTGAAGATCGGCCCATGCCTTCTCCGAAGATGCCACTGCAAGGGGATTCTCAGGCTGCTGATCCTCTGACAACTTGAAGCTCGGTTCCACACTCGACTTGCAAAGCGATTGCGGCGGTCCGTCATGGTCAGCAGCCGCTTCCGGAAGTGGATTCCAACACCGCAGTCCTCAACGGAGAGTAGGAACTGAGGTCGCAAGAGCATTGAGTATCCCACAAAGATCCACAAAGCACCCTGGTGCCTGCGTGCATGCTGACCACGATGCCCAGTCACTCCACACACACCAGTAAAGATGTGGCCCACACTCTCGAGGACACCTAAACATTCATGAAGCTGCTCTCTTGTACAGAGCATCGAAGCCTCGTGTTAGCTGTGAGGGTCATCTGCGAAGCTCAATGAAGACTCATGATGCCACGCCTTTTGGTCTGCATAGTCTCAGATGCTTGGCATTCTGCCCCGCCAAACCTTTGAGAACAGCTCAAGCGCTTCAAACGCTTCAAAACCATGACAAGCTCACTGACCACACTGTAAGGTTACCACGCAGGGTGCGACAAAATGGAGCGCGACCGGAAAGTCTGGCCGCCACACCTTGGAAAGACGGAATGTATTGCTGCGCGCTCTCCGACTGTGGTGGACCTGTACAGCCTGTTTTGCAACGGATTCCAAGTGGTTGAGTACCACAGGCTAGTCGACAAGCTGTATAAGCGCATCTTCGATGCAACGCTATCAAGAGTCAAAAGGCGAAGTTACTGCCTCAGGCAGTACTCCTGCCAAGCGATGCTTGGCCTTCCTTCGGAAGAAACTGCAGGAACATGGAGATGCAGTGCTGCATCTTCCACGCTGTTGCATGCAACCCTGGTTGAAGGCAACTTGATGCGCCCTCTCATAAATCTATGCACCACGTTTGGGGTACTGTACAAGCCTTACCAAAAGGACACGCAGTCCTAGATGCCAGGTACACTCACTGTCCGGAAACTTGACAAGGTGTTCCTTGACTTTCAAGTGCTGGCGTCAAATGCAGACTGAAAGAGGCAGTCACGAAAGTCGGTGCTGCTTAGCCGACGACCCCTTTGTTAGCCTGGCCCAATTCGTGGATGGACCATCCTCATGGAAACAATATATCACAACACACATGCAATCATGATGCTCCTGAGCACCTCTAGATGACAAGCTGCAACACCAAAACATGCTCCCAGCATGTTCTCAGCTGGCGTCCCAGAGTGCGGCAAACGGGTGGGCAGGTCCACTTTTTTCAAAGCCATTTGCCCTGAAACGATGACAGGGTGACGGAGAAACAGAACTGAACGGCCACCGAACCGCACCTCATCAGGCCCTCGCTCGTCTTCTGGAAGTCTGCCTGGCAAAAGCAGTTTGTGTCACAAAGGCTTCTCTTCCATCCAGGAAATTCGCCGATCACTCACGACCTTCAGGTTCCACTCCATGCGGCGCCGATCACGGTCACGGAAGACATGCTGAAAAGAGTCCTTTCGGGGCACCAAGTCCGAACGCAGACTTGCATGTCACGTGCCAATCCCCATCTCACTGTCAGAGTCCAGCTCCACCGCCATTCTTCTTTTTGCCCTATCTCGTTTATCCATTTTCACACCAAGGGTTGGCCCCAAAAACAAACGGCACACGTTTCGCACATTCCTTCGATGCAACACGCAAGAACAGCCCGAAATCCTATCGTTGGGACGATGCACAAAGTTCGTGTCAGAAGAGCCGAGTCATTTCCCTGCTCGCTTTGCTCCGGATGATGCCGGATGTCATCCGCACATCAAGCATCTTTTGTGCGGTGATTTGACGGGCGTTCTAGCTGTTTTGAAGATAGACATCACTGACTTTCACAGCGAAAGGCTCCTCCAGAGACTCGCAGCCCACTTGGGTCGGCGAGGTCGCACTGCGCCTTATTGACTCAAAGCATAGAAGACACGAGGTCGTTGCCAGACAACCACACAAAGACATTTCAGTTCACTGAAAGAATGTTCTCAAACCGCAATTGCAACAATTGCATGCCAGGGTCAAAAGAGAGCGCGAACTGGATACGAAAGCCTGAGCTGGAGTTTGAAACCAAAACACCTCAGCCTTTGCACTCCATGACGTCCACGGTTGTCTGCCAGGGTCGGTGCAGTGGACGGACGAAGAGTCTCAGCTGCGCGTTGCGAAGTCGGTGGGGTGCCGATTGTTCGGGATGAAGGAGGACCTTGCAAAAGCCGTCAGCTATGAAGGCATGTGATGGCCACGGACTACAGAGCATTACCATCCGGGGCTGCCGCAGCTGGAAAAGTCCTTGCAGGCTGTGAGATGAGCATGTCCCAGCTGCCAGGATATTGCTCTTTTGATCTTTGTGTGTCCTCCAATTGAAACCGGCCAGTGAGGCCCAACCTCGAAGTGTGGCTTGCAAGAGCTTCGACCCACGAATCGAGAGTATCTGTCATGCCGAAAAAACGAGACACCGGCTTTTGCTGGGAAAGACGCCGGGCAATGCGCGCAGGTGTTTCCTTTGCACCTGGAAGCTTTGCAACGCTCATCTTGTACGGCATATTTGCATCATGTGCATGCTGCATGAGCACACTCATCTTAGGCGCTGTTGTAATTCAGATATCCTTGATGGTATCCTCCGCCATCCAACATGATGTCGGACAAGGTTCTGCAGGCTCCCAAGATGCAAGAAGATGAAAACATATCCGGCAGCTACGCAGCATTGGCCTGCCAAAACGGTCCGAAACCTTCCAATGTGGCTTCTCGCAGTACCAAGGCGGGCTATCCTTGGCAAAGAACTGGTAGCTCAGTGGCCGGTCAGGGCATGAAAGATTAGAACGCGCGCTGAGCCTACAGGGGCTTCCAAGCTCTGAGAGACAGCCGAGCCGAGTCCCAATTTGAAACATACAGGAAAGGTCGAGGTTTAGAGGCTCGGGGATCTCCACAGGACAGACTCATCATGTTTCAGGAATGCGCCCACTCTGTTAGTAAAGCGTTTGTTGCTTTACCCAACTCACCCCTACCCCATGGACATAGATGCATGGTGGCGAGTAAAATCAGTCTCATCGGCTGCTGAAGTGACGTCTTCAATGCAAAGGCCGGTCAACTGAGCACCAGACCACTTGGGCCGTGGCAAAGGGCGCATTGTAGGCCATTGCTTGGAAGGGTTCTCGCTAAAGTTCCCAAGTTAAAAGCAAGAAGGAGTGTGAAGCTTCCCTGTATAAACCTATGGACGCAACTAGTCAGCATGTGGACACTTGCTACACTTGCGGTTGCTCCGCTTGTAGTTATGGAAAAAATGAAACACGGCAAAACGTGTTACGACCTGGCAAGGCGCGTTGCACTAGACCTGAGATTGGAGACCCAATAAAGCATCTGTTGACTGTCTCACGGAGTGCACGCCTGTTAAGTACAAGCACCTGCGGCAAAAGTGCGATTGGCTTCCGAAAACAACAACATCCTTCAGAATCCCGCCTCCGGCCCTGCTTGAGACATTGTCACTTCTGGGCAGCAGCCCCGCTAGCATGTGCAAGTACGTTTACCTTCGCATGGACGGCAAAAGTCCACCTCAAGTCTTGGTTCAGCCTCTATACGAGAACCACCGGTACAATACACAACCGTGTGAACCCCAAGAGCTGGACACACGCAGAAAAGTCGATCATGTCTGCGAATGGTGAGATCGTGCCAAGGATGCAACTTGGTGCAGTTCCCCCATTCCGTCCAATCGCCATACTGGCAGTCCTCCTCGAGAGCAGTGCATGCAGCCGTCGTACAGCGAAGCGTTCGGGGAACAAATTCACTAATAGTACCTCCTGCACGTCGCCCAGTTCCCCACTGCTTTGTCACTATATCCATCAACCCAAGTTGTTCAATACTCCGTTCTCTTCGCGCCTTCTGGCCGCAAGCCGCCACGGCACAGGGCTGCGTCTGCAGGAGCTCGGCCTCACGAGGGGCTAACGCTCCTCTTTATCCATCCTCTTCTGCTTCCTCTCGTCCTCATCACATTACTGGTACTCGTCTTTCCTTGTCACTTGTATTCATTTCTGCCTGCTTTTCGCTTCACACTGCACTTCTTTGCTTAGACAGTGCCTTGCAGGGATACCAGGATCCATCGGCGCCTGCCACGACCTGGTATGCATGAAGCTTGGATGGGAGGAGACGGCATGACAGTTGCCATGTGCCTTTCGACTTCGGGACGTCTGGCCACCATCACAGGTCGCGGAACACTCCGACCAAGCTGACCACTCGCCTCAGCGTCTCTACTGCCTGACGACCGAATATGTCCGGATCAGAAGCAGTTCCAACAATGATGCCCGACATGAAAAGAGCCCCATGACCTAGAGCCCCATGACCTTCAACGGAAAAACGAACGAGCACAATCTGGCTTATGCATAGTTCGGTGTTGAGTCTTCTGTTTGGCTCCTACAGGCGGCAATCTATCACACTTGCCTGACCGGGCAAAAGGCTGTCAGGCTTCTGAGGACTGCACCGGTCGAGCATCCGTTCGGTTCTGGAATGTCACACGTCTCACCTGGAGATGTCCCCGGCAGACGCCGCAGACTGCGAAGGGAGAAGATACAGTGACAAAGCTGGCCTGCTTGTGGAGGGCAGTGCTCCATCTCGGACAGAGGAGTCGCCTCACGAGTCATATGAAGCACCCTCGCATCAGCAGCAATATGCTGCCCGCAAGATGAAACCAGCGTGTCAAGACGTGTCAAGTGGTGCTCCGGGGCCCGTGCCTGGCCATCAGATCCACAGGGCACACCTCCGTTTTCTGGGTGGACCTCCCAGCAACCGTTCGAAATGCCAATTGATCGAGGGCTCGGGCAAACCAGACCTTTATTCCTCGAACTCTTTCCCGCATTCCCGTGCAGGAAGTGTGGCACACGGACCAGTCAGTCCTCAGGGCGGCACAATGCGGCACAGATCGACAGAGATATCGAAGTTCAAAGATACTTCAAAAACGAACGATGCAGCTGTTCAGGCCAAACGGCCATGTCGTCAGTTCGCAGTCCACCGCCCCGCTGCAGACGATGCCATCATTGCAACTGCACAGGACACCCAAAGATTGCGCTTTTGTTTGCCGACCATCGCGCGTGCTGCTACGCTAAAATTCTATGGTACAAGGCTTCATCCACTGGACATGCGTAGACCTAGCTAGAGGCACCTAGTAGTACGTTTTAGGCATCGAAAGTTGTACAACTGCAATGGGCCTCTCGATCTTTGTGGCAACTCCCTGCGCTGGATTTCCGCAAGAATTAGCCTCCTTCACCACCCTGGCAGGACTCTGTTGAATCGGGCGCTCTTGCCGCAGTATGCAACTCTACACTGCACTTGTGCAGCCAACTGCAATGCAGATGCACTAGTGCCACTCTCATCAGTCGCTAAGTGTCATAGTTCCCTCCTCGCCCCATGCAGGTACCAACAGCATGAAAGAGAGATCTGTGTAGAAGTGCAACGGAACTTGGAAGGTTTCTCGTATGGCGTATGGATGTGAGTTGAGCTTGCTCCGCGTCCTGGCCTTCGCTGGGACAAGCGGAATCCGCCGCGACACGACTTGGTGCATTCTGTCCAGCCTCACGCACACAGGCTCGAAGGAACGCGGTGGTCTCTCAACGATACTCACGGTTCCTTTGCAAGCACACTTCCTGCACAAAACTGAAACGGCGGACCTTGCCAATCGCCCCACTCGCCGTCTTCACAGTCACTTTTTACTTCGCACGGGCCATCACCGCATGCTTTGACCTGACCGTGCTCCAGCATCAACATCCATGACAGACCAGAGAAGAAATGTCACCTCCTCCAGATGGTTCTCCTCGAGATCACAAACTTTTCCTCCCATGGAAGCGTGCTGGGTGATCTTGCGATGTCGCCTTTCAGAAGCACACCCCTGTCTCCTTTTCTGCAAGAAAACAGACCAGTAGCTGGTGAGGACGTGACTCGGTGATTCCACCGCTGCACGTCTTGGTGCAAGACTTCCACTCCGACCTGCAAGTGCTTCAGCCCATTTCAGGCCTTTGGGCTTTGGACAGGGTCGCACAGCTTTGTCTACAGCTACACGAGACTACACGAGGACATGAGGCCGCGGCCAGTCGTCAATGACGCAATCCTGGACCCCACACGCCTGAGCCAGGGTAATGGGTCTCCCCAGTCTGAACATGGAGCCTGAACGGCCCTGGCCTGGGTGGTGTTGGCCTCGCACGCCCGTGTCTCTGCCAACGTCAATGAGCAAGGTTCTCCACCCAAGTCTGCCTGCCGAACACACCACAAGTTATCACCAGTGCACAAAGTTTTTTAAGCGTGCGGGAAGTGATGGCTAAGCGATGAACCGCGGATCTTCGTCTGAGAATCGCGAAACGAGTGCATAGTTTGCGTTTTGCAGGTGGTTGCTACAAGTAAGGCTGCTAAGGTCAGCCTTTGCATCGCAAGCGAGATCCCCATGAACTCTGTGTGCATTGTTTGTCCAGGGCAAGAGGAGCAACGAGGCGAGAGAGACCACGAGAAGGTCAAGAAGAAAAGCACATTCTTGAAGGTGTCTCACCGACTCAGATCTCACGCTTCCGAAGGATTTACCCAATTGCGCGACATGGACATCTTGCTTGACTGTTTTGCAGCCTCTGCATAGGTGCGGCTGCGTGAGGAGCTGCCAGGCCCGCAAGTCGTGGTGCAAGGTCCCCACTCTGTCCTTTGCGCATCTTGCTGCTGATTCGTCGCAACATCAGATCTCTGAATGCTGAGCGATGCACCACTGCGAAGGTCGACACGGCTGGTGGTATAGGCTGCATGACAACGTGTTGCATGAGGCAGTCTCCTGCAGAGCATCACACAGAAACACAAACGGCCTCGTGCTGAATCTAGCACACATTCTCACACATTCATGCAAGGTGAGCTGGTGATCCTTCATGCCGCCACTGCAGGGAGCACCACCAGATGCTGCAGGAGTTGCTATTGTACGGCTCCTCCGAGGAAATGGACGATGCGCGGGGCACACCGGTTCTTTCTATTCACCAGGACACATGCCGAGCCGAGAGGCCTCACAGTCTGCCCACCATCGCAGGATTTGTCACAGAGCTGCCAGTCTGCCCTGCATAAACGTTCAGAGAATTTACCTTCAGATCACCACAAGCAGCTCAAAATGTGGACAACTTGAGGGTGCGACCAGTCCCCAAAGGCGCATGCCGTGGTTTCCGGTGTCTCTGGTGAGGAGTCAGTACACCTTGGCATGCCAGTCGGGCTATGTTCTCCCAATGTTACGCAAACCGCCTTCTCTCTGCTGTGTGCCCCAAGTGACAGACGGCAACACCTCCACCACTGCCCCAGAGCAGGCCTGGCACAGAAGGATGCCGTTGCACATCCTTAAACTAATTCCTGAGCTCTGTGAGCACATGAGTGCTGGCATGCAATGCACAACCAAGCAAAGGAAGAAAGTCCTCGCCAGACTCTGTGGCAGCTTGGCCAATCTGGCCTCTCCACCAGCCCAAAAACTCTCCCGTCAGCTCCACTCAGCCCCCATCCAGTCCGAAAGACAGCATTCCATTCCACTTGACGCAAGACTCGCAGCTCCAAGATTCCTCTAAAAAACTTGAGTGCAAACCGGAGACCTTGACCTACAGCAGCATTGGGCTTGGACATTTCAGGGTCAACTGGGTCTTCAACGTGTGCGGCGCTGTTCGCGGGCATCGCTGCAATCACTCCAGGCACTCCTTGGATGGGAAGAACCGGCCAAGCAGACAGAAAGAGACACTCGCTATGACAAGTATTGACACATGATAAGACCAATAAGTCGAACTTTGCTCGGGCTGCTACCAGTCTTCCAACACGCAGTTGCCAGGTTCCACAGGGGTTGAGCAGGGACCTTGCACACAGCTCAGAAGCGCCTTAGGGCCTGCCTTTCGGAAAATGCGATCTTCGCACTCTGGGGTCGCCGCAAGGAGCAGTCTCGCCAAGTGTGTCGGTACAGTGCCTACACTCGCACCATCGTCGCTTGAGTGCAAACAACGCCTGCAACGAGTCGCACGTCACCGGCCTTCCACCGTTCTTGGCCTGGGTCTGATTGTGCGCTTCATGTCATTTCATGCACTATACACTCTCCATGTTGCTGCGAGGACGTGCGAAGAATTCAATGGCTGCGTGTCAAAGCGGCATGGTGAAGAATTGTTCGCAGACGACCTCGCTGCTTGTCTTCACACCTGAGGCAAACATGACGAACGATTGCCAGCAACGCGCAGCGCAGCTCTGCGGGAGAGTCGTGCAGGTGAGAGTTGTACCACATGTGTTCTACGTGCGACCCTTCTGTTGAACGTTGAACATCGATAGCTCCTTTCCACACGCACAATTCAAATTCAAGATGTGCCAACCGACTGTTCTTCTGTGCGTCCTGTGTTCTCAGGTGCACACGGCTTGCATGGATTCCAGTCCATCCACCTTCAGACAGCGGCAGCATGCAGCAGCTCAGGCTGCCGACAAGGATGGCGTTTTGGAAGTGTCTGTGTGCCGAGACTTTGACGCGGAAAGCACGCAGTCGTTGCTTTCCTCGGCGGCCGCTGAGCCGCAATCCTGCAAGCAGATAAGAACATCAAAAGAACCCGGAGCATGGGACTGATTGGGACTGATTTGGGACTGATTGGGACCGCCAAGCGTGGCGAAGGCAAGGGAGTCATGGCGAGGGCCTCGGTCTCTAAAAGGGCGCCGAGGCACTCAGCGCCACCCAGAGCCTCGGAGTTCGCATTGAGGCCCCACAATGGAGGCCCCACAATGGAGAGCATCCAATGGCATCCACAGCAACGGAGTGAATCCGAGTCGAATCTCAGTTCTCTCAGTTCTTTCAGTTCTCTCAATTCTCTCGTATGCTCTGGGTCAGCTCCGCTGCGAGCTCCACGCGGGAAGAACCACCACACTACGATTTCGCTCCCTGAAGTTGCCGAGTTGCCCCCGTGTGCGCTACCGTGAAACATTGTGAAACATGTCAGCTTCAGCATGTCAGCAGTAGCAAAATGGAACCCCTTGGGGCCTCTGGTTGGCGACCTGGAGGTTGCACTCGCTCCAAGTGCCCCAGGTGCTCAGCTGGCAATCCTAGCGAAGAAAAGGTGGCAACATGACGAAACAACATGGCATAACGACATCAAAAGAACTAAACAGAACTAGAGGTTCAGCTGGAGCGAGATTCCCGCGCCTGCGGGGTCTGCGAGCACGCGTCGGCACAGTACACCGAATCTTGAAGCGGACCCCTGGGCACTTGCATAACTGTGCTCAAACGGTCATGAATAACGATGCATGTGTGTCAGCCGCAAGTCGTCACTGTCGCCCGCACTCACATGCCGCTCCGCCACAGCTGTTGTGTTGCTGAATGGTTCGGTTCCTGCAAGTGTCTGACCCAATGGACTCTCCAACATCCGAGACACTCATGGCTTTGGCCAATCCACCGTCCTGGTACACAGTCCAGTGCATCCAACAGGGGCTGACCATTCGGACCATTCCGAGAACCTGCCACGCCAGGTAGAAATTCTGACATGTATACGGTAGCATGCAGCACATGCAGGACATCACCATTGAAATCTAACAAAGGCAGTCTTCATGTCATGATTGCGTGAAGGACAAGCCAGCGAAACACGCACGGTTTCGGTTCTTCGCCGTCGGGACAAAAGCTGTTGGCGGAGGAGCAGTCCGCCTTGGGATTCTTCGGAACCCAATGTGCCTTGCTGTGTGGCCGCCTAGTTGCTTTCTTGCGAACTCTCCACACGCACACTTACTGTGCGCACACTAACGCATGATTTCCCTGTGCATCTGGGAACGCAGGCGCGTGTCGCGCTACGCATGGAACGGCAAACTGAGTGTGACACCTGATATGGGCAGGCATGGTGCTGGACTTGTTCTCCGGCACAAACCTGTCAGAACACATCGGGGGCAAACCACCTCGGACGAACGTAATCGCACTTCAACGAGGCATCACAAGCAATCACAAGGCACCACAAGGCAACCTTTTTCGGGCGCAACACGCGATTTGACTCAGCGGGTGAAGGTCTGCTGGGCAAGACGATCTACAGTCACATGCGCCAGGAAGCCGGGGATAGAGCTGTAGACCTCCAGGTAAGCCATGGCCTGACGATCACCCTGCAGTTGCTCCGCCCAGGCAGTGCCCAACAAGTCGAACTCTGCTGGATGCCCTGCAGGACCCGCATTTGCTGGTCTGAGCTGGAAAACCAACTCCTGACCTTCATGGTACCTGGAAGTCAGATGCCATCGCATTGAAGTTCCGTCGCCCTTCATCTCTACCTTCCATCCCAAGAGGTGGTAGATGCCCTCTCTGAACTCTTGCACGTATTTTCGCATTGCTTTCTTAAACCGGTCCAGCTGTCTTGATGCTTGCTGCTGTTCCAGGTCACCAGCGGCGTCACCAGAGCTGCGAGCATCGACACGAGCTTCGACTGGACCGCTCGGACCTCTCGCAAGGTGCAAGACTTTGGTAGTTCGAGGGTCAAAATCTGCGTCGGCATCTGCATTCGCTGCATTTGCATTCTCCAGAGTCTCCAGTCGTTCGACCCGACTCTCAAGCTCCTGGTTGGCTTCCCAGAGCTCTGCATTCACACGCTCAAGCTTTCGAGCTCTGCCTTCCACATCCATCAGCTTACTGACCTGGCTGCGCAACAACTCAGCCTCTTTGGCAATGGCATCGATGGCCTGCTGCTTTGCGGCCACTTGCCTCTGAAGCTCCACTGGCTCAAGCATAGGCTCGGCTGTTGCCGGTCTCTCATCGCTGCCATCGCTCTTGCCCGCCATCAGCCGCTGGATGTTTGACTGGGCATCCTGGAGCTGCCCTTTTAGCTCCTCACAACGCGCTGCTTCCACCCGAAGCTTGCTAAGCTCAATCTGCATGTCTTTCTGCACGTTCGCTGCCTCATCTAGCTGGCGCTGTGCTTGCATGCAGTTCTGGTTCTCCTTGGCTAAGCGAGACTGAAGGAAGGACCAAGCAAGCCCAAGGTTCGCGGCTGTGGGTTTGTTGGGGACGTCGCTTCGACACTCTTTGGCAGTAGTGAGGATCTCCACCACCACATCCTGCAATGCGATCAGGTCCTTCTTTGCAAGCTCTGCCCCTTGGGCCTCTTGCAGGGCAGCGTCACGAGCTTCCAGGGCATCCTTCAGAGATGCCTGGCTTTGCTCCAGATCGCTCATCCGCGCCTGTGCTGCAAGCAAGTCGCTTCGCGTGCTGTGCAGCTGCTGAAGCTCCTGGTCAAGTTCAAGGTGTTTGCCTTGAAGTTGGGCCGCCAGCTCCTTCTCTGGCCACCATTCTTTGAGAAGCATGCGCAATGCAAGTACCTCTTGCTCTAGCTCTGCAATTCTGGAAGTCAAGGGCTCATGATCGGCCAGAGGGTTGGTCAATTCGGCGAGTTGCTTGAGCTTTGATTCCAGCTGCAAAATAGTGCAGTCTTGCTTTCGACGCTCATCTGTAGCTTGGAGCTCCATGGCCTGCAGATCACGTTGCGAACGCTCTTGAGCTTCTTGCAGGTCATGTGCAAGCTTGTCGCGTTGGCGCTGGAGCTTCAAGATCTCGTCCTCCATCTCGCTTATCCGTCGCTTCTTGGCTCTGCCATCTTCTCGCAGCTCGGAGCACTCTTTTTTGACGTTGCTGAGTTGATTTTTTTGAGTACTGCTGAGGCTGGACATGGCCTTCGACTTCGTCTTCACTTCCTGCCGGGCGCCTTCTAAGGCTCGCTGCAGCTCCTCATTGCTCTGCGAAAGCCGCTGGAACTCGGAGAAGCTTTGGCCTTTCGAGACGGGTGCGATCTCCGGAACTCCGAAGGTTGCACCAGTAGGACCAACGGACACAGTCTCCACAGTCCCCAGAGGCTCCGGAGGCTCCACTGGAAGCTCTGTTTGAACGCCTTGGCCTTGACCATCAAGGAAGCGATCGATGTCCCTGCGCAGGCCAATGAGCTGCGAGGCCTGCGCATCCTGTGTGGTGGCCGGAGCTTTTCGGGGGAAGCTGGAAGTCAACGGCATTCACTTGGCCGCGACGAAGCAACAGCCTCCGACACCCAAACCGCGGACCCCCGGACCCCTGGACCCCTTCTCCTCTTGACCCCTTGAGAGCTCACAGCTGCGCTGCCTATCGAAATGCCAGTCGGACTGCACGGGTGTTCATCTATGTGGTCATCGTTCATTGGCAAGAGTTGACAAGGAGCTGTTCATTAATGTCAAACAGGGATGAGTTGGAAAGCTGTGGAGAGCGTGCGCACAGCACCCTTCTCCCCTGCCTCTTCGCATTGGTTACGTCCATTGCAGTCCGTGGAACATCTGCGAGAGGCGCTGACAAACTGCCACACAGTCCGCACTGTTGCTCACTTTCGGCATCTGCTTCATGGCCTTACCAGCCAACTTTCTTGATTATGAGCAGCCGCCTCAACAATGGCAAAAGATCGCGTAGTAACCGACTCTCAACCAAGCCACTGAATCAGTACTCTGTGCACGACTTCGCCACAACTGCTAAGCCTTTCACTCTGTTGACTGTGACAGACACAGCAAGCGCTGCTAGTCTTCGAGCAGCGTTGGGCCATCGCATTGCGCTGAGCCTGGTGCAAGTATGCGTGGCAGTGGGACAGGGCTGCTGGCAATCGGACTGCTAAGTTCCGCACTGCTGCGGCCACACAGCTATGTTACCTCAGCTCTCCAGCAGCACGTTGAACAACCCAACTTGAAACATATCCTGCATCGGCTACACACAAGGCCGGGACAGGCAGAGCCACCCTGGTGCTCCCAGGAAGCTTGGGCAAACAGTTGGCGGAAACATATACAACTGTGCAAGTCGCATCCAAACCCAATTCAACATGACAAGCAAACCTTTGCTGCAGGTGGCAGACAATCTGTCAGGGGCCCTACAGGTGACATTCCCACATCGTTTACGCACCTCACGAAGCTGCTGAAAATTGCCGAAGCAGAACTTGAAAATTTCATCTGCACAAAGGTCTGCTGCTTACTATCCGCCGGCGCTTTCAAGCTGGTCGGCGAGAAAGACAATTTGCGGCTTTGCCGGCCCGGCAGCATCACGCTGCTGGTCATAGCCTAAAGGATGCTCTTCAGCAGCACTTGCCACCTCCAGCTTCTCAACACCCAGCTGAGCTTTTATCACCTGCAACAGACTTGCAATAGCAGTGACAGGCAAATGTCACAAAACCCACAGCGTTGAACTGTTGACGAAGCATTACTCGCTTCGCTTCGGCCTCGCTGAGATCCCGCAACATGGCTGCCTGGATGTAAAGAGAAAGCTTCAGCACTGCCCGAGACACAACGCCGGCAACACACTGAACACACCAATCACATCCCACTATCCCATACTGAGTCCTACTGCCCACCTCGTCGAAAGGCAACTCCAACTCCAGGGCTTCCGAGCCCCTGGCCTTCACCTCCTGCACACTCGCAAAAGGCAAAACCAAGACTTTGCATGAAGAAGGAATTCAATGCATCCATCGGGCACCTGCTTCATGACGAAGGAAGCAAAGGGCATGACTTGCTTCATCACAGGCTTGGGAAGGTCTTTGATTGTCTCCGCAGCACGCACTTGCCCCATGAAGTTTTTGTCCACTGGCTCATTCTCCGCGTTCAGCTCCACAGTCTGCAAGACCTGCTCACGCATTTTGCATAACTTTCCCAAAAGCTACGGCACCTGACCCTGCGGAAGAACCATCTACGAGACAATCACATGCCACGAGCCTTCAGCACCTGAACCTGCCAATCCTTGTAGTTCTTGGCCACAAAGATAACTGCTCTGTTTGGTGCAGGAGGGGGTCCCTGGGACTGTCCCTTTTTCTTCTTCTTGGGGCTCTTGAACTTCTCGAGCTGCAAGCGGAATGTACGGAGAGTGCCTTGAATCAATGCGTACTGGCGCGACAGGAATGGGTCATACTCCTTCTCCGGAGTCGGCCACGCTTCTTGCACAACGAGCGTCTTGTTGCCAAGAACGTTTCTCCACAAGTGCTCACAAAAGTGTGGTGCAATCGGGGACAAAATGATGGTCTGAGAATGCAGAAGACGTTTGATCACATCTGCATGCACATCGCCATTTGTAAGTATGCTATACTGAGAACGTAGGTTTTCCATGTCATAGAGAGCACATCTCAACGCATCACTGAAAAGCATGCTTGAGTACGCTTCGCAAGAGGCAACGACACCCTTTGTGATCTCATTGCTGAAAATGTCATCCAGAAAAGTGAAGTCGCCAACTCGCATACTCGGCAAATTCTTGATCGCATCCTCTGCCCAAGCTTGCAGCGTAGTCAATCGAAGGATGGTCTTTCCGCAGGAATCCCTGGAGAAGTTTGCATCTTGCAAGCCATCACCACTATCAGCACACGCGATGCGTGTTGCATCCGCAGAGTAAGAGCTGATGGCCTCCTCCAAGGTCAAGAAATTGCCTTTGGACTTCGACATCTTTTCAGAATCGACCATGATGTGGCCGTTGCAGTAGAATGCTTTTGGCCAAAGGCCCTCATCCTGCCACACGGCAGCATGATTGAACAATGACATTGTTAAGTGGTTCTGAATCAAGTCCTTGCCCGAGCATCTCAGATCAACTGGATACCAATACTGGAACTCGTGTCTCATCTTCGCGAGCAGGTCGCTGGGAATGCTCGAACTCTCAGGTGGGCTGTCTGATATGCTGAAAATGTAATCGAAAACATCCTCTGTCAAATCAGTCGCTTCGACCTTCGTTGCTCCTTCAAGCCCCTCAAGGAGGTGTGCAACAGTGTAGTACGCCATGTAAACAGTTGAGTCACTAAGGCTCTCAATCAACCACTGCTCATCCCAAGGAAGCTTTGTTCCCAATCCGAACGTTCGCGAGCAAGCCCAGTCACCAAGCCAACCGACCGCGTGCGTGAGCGCGTTCATGGCAGATTCACTGAACATCTCGAAATTCTCAGACACATGCTTTCGAACTCTGTTAGTCCATGCATCATCGCTGTACTTCAAGTACCACTGGTCACAAAGCGCCACGACACATTCGTCACCCGAACGGGCCACAACTTTTGCCTCGGGTTCAAAGTATGCCACCGCGTCTCCTTGGTCAATCAAGTCTTGCCTGATTTGAGCCTTGACATCAATGACCTTCTTTCCAGCGTACGGACCTATCTTCATCACTCCTGAATAGAAACCCTTCTGGTAGACATCTTTCTTGGCAGCCGCGAGTTTGTCTTTGTCTCTGTGTGATTCTATCTTCATTGCTTCACAAATCGCTGGAGCTGAGGGCACATCTTCTCCTTCATCTGGAAACGACAAGATGTCGACAACTTCGAAAGGCTGGCACCACTCTTCCTTCACCCCATACTGCTCTCGCCAGTTGGCCCGTTTCTTCCAGTCTGTGAGGCATGCAAAATCATCTGGTGCTTCGGCTGGGACACTTGTTACGACACCCGTCCCTTTCTGCATGGAAATCGTGAACATGGGCAGCACATGGATGGTCGGGTATTGGCAAAGCGGGGCTTCCAGCGGAAGTCCAACAAGATCAGCACCAGTTTTTGTCATGAGGCAAACCGGCTGCATGTCCTCAGAACTCTCGGCCAAATCCTGATAGCACATGTTCAACGCAGACCGCCTGCTGCAGACAAAGACGTCCCCTCCACGCATGCGAAAGAAACCATACTCACCCTCAGGCAACACAAAGCAGTTTGTCTGCCCGTACATGGTTTCAGGTCGCAGCGTGGCTGCAACCAAGAAGACATTGGAGTCTCCTAAACTTTCCGTCCATTCTTTAGGCAATTCCTTGACCTTCATTTTGATCAAGGTGTATTCCTGTGGGTTGACACCTTCGCCTTCCGAGCGATCATGATCCGCACATGGTTGCTGAGTTCTGATCGAAAATATTGTCTGTCGCTTTCCATTCGCCAGGTACTCCTCCTTGAGCTTCATGAACTGCCACCGGACAAAGGCATCAAAATATGGATTCAAGTCGGTCGTGATAAAGGTGCGACGCCAATCCACTGCCGCACCAAACTTCTTCAAGTCCCGGACTGCCAGGGGCGGGAAAAATTCCAGCCAGTACTTCGGATCTGTGAACTTAGGAATCTCATCGTCCGGGATTCCAAGCGCGAGCATGATGTCATACTGGTCCAAACCACCGGTCTTAGCCACTGCTTTAGACTTCTTGCCTTTGAATACGCCTGGCGCCCCTTCATTCGAGCTGCTGTCTTCTGACTGCGCTTCCGAGGCTTGCTTCGGCTTCTGCTCTCCTTCCTCTGCTTTCTGTCTCTGAGCAATGCATTCTTTCAGTTTCAATGCAGCTGCTGCAATCGGCATGCCTGTGCAATGGAAACCGAAAGGAAAAAGAGCTCGCTTTCCCTGAAGACGCTGGAAGCGAACTGCAAACTCTGCTTTCGTAATGGAAAACGCGTGGCCGAGGTGGAGCTTCCCATTCATGTACGGAAAGGGGAATGTAACGAAGTACTTCTCTGCTGAAGCTGCTGCATCATCAGGGGCATCAACCTCGTATGCCTTCTGCTCTTCCCATAGCTGCTGCACATCCTCTTCAATTTGTAAAAGCTGGTCACGACGCGTCCAGTCTTGGGCTAAACGCCTAACCGATGACAGCCTTGCTTTCGGCTGCACTTGGCCTCTAGCACGCCGAGCTTTCCTCGAAACATTCCACACTTGCGTTGCACCGGCTGCAAACAGCCATATGGGGACGCCTGCGGCATACGCACGTGTCCCCTTCCCAGAGTGCTGATAGGGATCTCTTCTCCGATCAAAGCATGGACGAGAGGTCGAACTGCAAGACGTAGCTGCCGCCCAAACCGGACTTGCAATCACGTGGCTTATCTGAAAGCCTTCCATGGCCAAGAAACACGAACATTTATGTTACAATGAGCAAAAAAGCTTTGTCAAAAACATTGGAGCCAATGTCCGCAACAACTCCACGAAGCAGCGAAACCACAAAGCACTCACGAGACAGAGTTGTTTGCAAGAATAGAACTCAGGATAAAAGTTTCTTGTCGATGGTTTGAAGCACGACCTCCAACACTATTCCCGCCCAACCTGTGGCATCCATACTGCTGCCGCTGTTTCCCAGCACCAAACATGCAGGCATGAAAGCAGTTGCTACCGTCAGCTCGTTTAACAAATTTTGTCACATCGCCCATCACATCAAAACCTGGGGTTCACGTGCAACGAGGGAAGTCTGCGAACCGTATATTCGATCATTGAACTTCAATGACCAATTTCGTGGCTAGTAGCGGCTAGTCTGGTTGCGAGTAGCGGATAGCGTCAGAGCTTCCATTCCGCTGTAACACAAAAAACGGAAAGCATCGCCACGAGGTGTAATCGTGATTTGATGGGACGCGTATGGACAGGTGTTCACGATTTCCAACGGGCATCAGGAAAATCATACTTCCTCACCCAAAAGCCACCCACCCACCCAAACTACGCAGAGCAGTTACACCTTGGGGTATTCCTACTGAAGTTTGGAGACAGCTTCTCTTGCCATCGTGGCAATGGAACAAGGACAAGCATGGCGTGGGGTACACAACTGGCAACCCTTTTTCTCTTAACTTTCAGTTCGTGTTGTTTCGTTTGCTGCAGTCTATACGAGTGCATGGTCGCGCGCCTACAATTTGGCAGCAAAGCATGGCCACTGAGCTGGACAAGAAGAAAGGCAAATCTGGGCCTGCAGGCATTCGAATTATTAACACTATGGAACACTATGGAAGTGTTTGGAAAGTGGTTTTTGCTGCGTTGTGGAAACGAGGTACATCATATTCACAGCTATTTCTCGTCTGGGTATGTTTCTGGAAAGTCTCGTACAGACGCCATCATGCAACAAGCAGTACTTCAACATCGTCTCAGGCAACACGCCATCTCGCACACGCTGTCACTTTGTGATGTCGCCAACGCTTTTCCGTCGCCTAAGAGACATGTGCTATCTACGGCCACTTCGTGGGTTGCTTTGCCGTCGGATGTTGATCTGCTACAACAGCGACATTGCCGTTCCTACATGTCGATCACAACTCGTGATGGGGAGGTCTGCCTGCTTCCAGGTTCTGGTGGCTTGCAGGGTGACGCTGTTGCTTGCGATCAGTTTCTTGAGATTTACCACCCTGTCTTGGATCGCTGGCAATGTGAGACGCAACAAGAATAACTCCTGGTTTCTGATCCTCTTACTGGTGAGAGGAGGAGGGATATTTCCATCACTGGTTATGCGGATGATGTTGCTCGTTGCACGGTTGCAGAGACTAGTGAAGAATTTCATGTCCACCTCACGAACACCAACTACGTTTTCCACAGGGAACTCCTCAGTTGGGATGCAACAAACATTGATAAGCAGGAGCATGTGGCTTTCTTTGCAGGTGCACTTACACGTGAGCATAATCTTCATGTCTACAGGGATGGAATTTTGCCTGGTACGGCAAAGACAGTGGCTAAGTATTTGGGCTCTTTTCAGGCACTTCAAAGGCAACAACAGTCGTGAAACTGAGGCTCGCCAAACAGCCGCAACCAAGGGCTATTATGCGCTCGGCAAGTTTTGGTCATGTGTCACCTTACAGAGGCCTGCCAATGGTGCGTGGAGCAGCTTTGTCGGGACTTGAAGCGTTGGTCCTTACGACTACTGAGTATGCACGCTTGGATTCTACTGTTCTGCAAAACGTTTGCACGGAAGCTTCTGCGGGGAGCAGCGTGTAGGAAAAACTGGACTGAGGAAGGTGTTGTGCACCGTGCTGTTGCTGATGAGGATGTGTTCAAGCTGTTGCGGATGGTGCCAACCAAAGTTGAGTTGCTTCTGGCAATCCGTGGCGAGACGGCCAGAGTTACATTCGGCTTTGTTGGCGGCGGTTTTTGGATGGATGTATTACGATGAGCACGATACTGTTCTTGCTGATGGTTCCATTGCCGAGCATGCAAACCCATGGGCACTGCAGTTCAAACAGGACATCGCCAGTTTGTTGGCGTTGGACACTGCTTCAGAACGCCTGGGGGACATGGATCAACGAGTTTTCTCACTGCATATTTGTTCTCAGCTTCGGGCTGTGCTTCTCAGCGCCTGCATTCCTCCACCTGGCTTTTCGAGTACAGATTCATTCGTTGGTGCCAGCAGGCTCTGATGCAGTTGATGCAGAAGGGCTGATCTTTCCGTGCTTGTGCACAAATGCACAAGGCGATGCGTGCACTGCTTCTTTTCGGTCACACGCTGCTTTGGCCATGCACATGCGTCTCACGATCGGTGGCACACATGGGGCTGTTCACCCCCATGTGTGCGCGGCTATTTGCAACCAATGTCCTTTGTGTAGGCACATTTTTGCCAGTATTTGGGTTACCCAGAAGCATCTACGCACTTCATTGCGTGCTCAACGTTGCACTGGCATGGGCAGTTCGACTCATCATGTTGTCATTCCGCCTCCCAATTTGGTTTGTCCCCTTGTGAGTGTGAGAAGGATAACCTTGACTCAGTCTATGCTTGGTCCCTTTCACGCTGCTACCCGTTGACATGTCGTGGTTTGCCAGGGCTCAGCAGGATGACAGGCCTACCAAGTCTGCGCGGAAAGAGTCGGATTCGGCGGCTCGCACTGATGTGGACAAGTTGCTCGAGATGGTCGAAAAGCTCTGCTTAAAAAACTGCTTGGAGGTGCGTGAGATGCAAGCTGCGGTGCTCAGATCTTATCTGCTGCCCCGGGACAGCAGTCTTGCGGTTGCTGCAACTGATGCTGCCAAGAATCACGTGGAGAAGTTGAAGGAAGCCCGAAATGATCAGAGAGCCATTGATGCCCTTGGGCCGGTTCATGTCCAAGTTTGGGCAGCATTGGTCAAAGCTGTGCGGAGTGCGCCGGAAATGCTGAAGATGCCAGCACCCTCCGGGCTCACTTTGAAGAGGCCACCAGTGCCGGACGTGATCCCAATGCGCTTGCTGCAAGAGTGCACATTGCCAGATTCAAGAAGGCTTGGGACAAGAGATCTGCGAAATTACACCTTGCTTGTAGTGCTGATCTTACGCATGTGTTGAGCTCTCTTGGGACTCTCCAGTGCTGGCGCTCATCGCAAGTATGGTCGAGCTCCACATTGGAGCGCCAAGTGCAAGAACTGCTGGATGCTTTGAAATCGGATCAGTGAGATCGGGTAGGGGGTTCCGCCGTACTTCCTTTGTTTCTGATGCTGGCGCAGTTTTGTGGGAGGGCTAACCTTTCTTCCCTGTGTCTCCAGCACCAACGTGTGACATGTGGCAGCTCTGCTACTCAACCAACAAGCCGAGGGCAACAGCCCCCCCGCTCGGCTAGGATTGAGATCGTTCGTCCGAATGCCGTCAATGAATGAGTTATATTTATATTTAAATTTATATTTATATTGATATTGATATTTATATTTCTATGTATATTTCTATTTATATTTTTATTGCTATTTTTATTATCATTTATATATTTATATTTATATTTATATTGATATTTATATTGATATTTATATTGATATTTATATTTATATCTATATTTATATTTATATTTATATTTATATTTAATTTTTATATTTACATTTAGATATATATTCGTATTTATATTTATAATTATATTTAGATTTATATTTATATTTCTATTTACATTCATTTTTATATTTATATTTATATTTATACTTCTATTTCTATATTGTTTATAAATGTATGCAAACCTTGTAAATCCACAAGGCACAAGCCTTGTAAATCCACAAGGCACCCCCAACAATGTAGTTGGCCAAAAGGGTAAATGGCATATGGAATCTTGTCAGGACCGAATGTTCTGGAATTTTGGAACATGGAACCCACGTGAAGAATATCAACCACACGAACTTTCCGACAAATGCTAATGCGACGTGTCATGATCAAGGCTAATATTGCTGATCTTTTGCAAGCCGCCCCTTCACCACATCAGCACAGTGAGCCGGTCTATTGCAACAAAATCAAATATGGACAGCTACTTCTTGAGAGTTAACCGCTGCGCAGTTTCTGTGTTTCTTGTCTTCATTATTCGAAATCAGAGATCGAGAAATTAATAGAGCGGGGGTTTTAGCGGGCGCAGCCCTCCTTTTGAAATCAGAGGAGTTGAGATTTATCTAAATTCCCTCTTGGCTGCTCCCAAATAACTGCAAACGCTGAAGGGACCCAATGGCCATACCTGGCAGATTCTAACTTTCCCACGCATAGGATCCAAGACATACTCAACATGGAGCCATCAAACAGCCGTTCTGCTGGTGTAGGGGGTCTTGGCTTTGCTGCACCAAGCAAACACACATGACGAGAGCTAGTTTTTCTCCAAAACGCAAGCGCCGCGAGCGAAACACCGGAGTTAATTTCAGATGTTTGGGATGATGCACTCTGTTTCATCTTCTTTAGAACAAAATTTCAAAGGAGAAAGTTTCTGACTTCAAACAGCTTGAGTCCGATTTGAATCTGGTCAACTACGGTCAACTACATTGGTCTACATTCAATCTTCGAAACTGACTCCAAAGAATCATGGTTGCGCAAGGAGCGATTGCCATTTGAGAGAAAGCAAAAGTTAGAGAATTCAATTGAAGGGTGCTTCGAAGGATTGAAACAAAGCCTTTGGATTCATAGTTTTGAATGGGCCCCTCAAATCACCAGATTGATAAATCTGCCTTTCCTTGTTCTCCGTAATTGCCTGAAGCACAGTTTAATACATAGGGTGGGAACAACGGCGTGTTTCAAGAGTCGTTGCTGCGAAGTGAAGCAGAATTTCAGCGCACTGGGTATGCCCTTCCATTGGAATGCTGCTGCTGGCACCCCAGGCAAAACTTGGATTTTTTGCCTAACGGCACAATGGTGGTGCGAAGCACTCTCGCGCTTTGTTTACAAACCTTTCACTCGGAAGCTGGAACCAATCTGAAGTTTCAACCTAGACCCCAAACTCTGAAACTCCAACACTACCAGTTCCATTTTTACGACGACGATGACTTCGACTGCGACTAACTACTACTGCTGCTGCGACGAACACTGCTGCTGCTGCTGCTACTACTACTACTACTACTACTACTACTACTACTACTACTACTACTACTACTACTACTACTACTACTACTACTACTACTACTACTACTACTACTACTACTACTACTACTACTACTACTACTACTACTACTACTACTACTACTACTACTACTACTACTACTACTACTACTACTACTACTACTACTACTACTACTACTACTACTACTACTACTACTACTACTACTACTACTACTACTACTACTACTACTACTACTACTACTACTACTACTACTACTACTACTACTACTACTACTACTACTACTACTACTACTACTACTACTTACTACTACTACTACTACTACTACTACTACTACTACTACTACTACTACTACTACTACTACTACTACTACTACTACTACTACTACTACTACTACTACTACTACTACTACTACTACTACTACTACTACTACTACTACTACTACTACTACTACTACTACTACTACTACTACTACTACTACTACTACTACTACTACTACTACTACTACTACTACTACTACTACTACTACTACTACTACTACTACTACTACTACTACTACTACTACTACTACACTACTACTACTACTACTACTACTACTACTACTACTACTACTACTACTACTACTACTACTACTACTACTACTACTACTACTACTACTACTACTACTACTACTACTACTACTACTACTACTACTACTACTACTCCTCCTCCTCCTCCTCCTCCTCACTACTACCACCACTCCCTTCTACAACTCTTGGGTCGCTTGGCCAAAATGATGCCATTACCGACCACTCCTACGATGACAAACGATTGCTAAGAAGTGCAACAAACAACCAAACCAGACATGCACAGTATCAGCTTGGGACTGCTTTTCTTTTTCCAGAATCTCCAACCTCTTTCAAGTGTAACAATTCGAGAAGGGAAGAATGAATTCTCTCTCTCGGAAAAGGGAATGAATGTTTAGAGCCTTACTTCTTGTTTTAAAAATCAAAACAAAACAAAATTCAAGAGGTTGAATTCAAAATAAATCCCTTCTCTTCATCTTCAAAATTAGGTCTTCTCTTCTTAAAGCTCCTCTTGCCACATGACGAGAACAACTAGAGTTGCAAAAAACATTTTGAAACAATTTGGAAGACAACGTTTCTTGTAAATACAGTAACTCGTGTTTTTTTCCGATAGCTTTCTGTGGAAAAACAAAAAGGCTAGATTCGAAAACGAGCCTGCCCTGGTCTGCAAAGTTCGAGCACCCTTTCTACGCTCATCGTCTCGGAGAGACAAAGCAGACAAGACCTGCTGTGCGCATACTGCGTGCTCCTCCTCCTTCACGCGCCCACGTCCGTGCAAGAGGTGGCGTTCCAAACAGATCAGCCCGACCCTGCGATCCGTGGGCAGCACAATGCTCGCCACCTTTGCTCCCGAAAGACCTGCTTATTCGACTTCTTCGCAATGCTGGAGCCATCAAGGCTTCAAAGGCTGGCCTGTGCACGTTGGTATTTTCCTGTCTCCACTGATTGTCATAATGACGCTTTTTTTTGGACTGACGCCCCTTTACTACATCAGTAGCACAGTAGGCGGGTCTTGTTGGGTTCGACGTAACGGGTAAAACAAAGTCAGCGCGCGCAAACCACCAAAAACACCACACAACCACCCACGAAACAAAGAAACAAAAGCAACAAAGCGAGCAAAGGCACTGAACTACTGGGTAACCCCACGCACTTAGTACTCGAAGTTGTCAGTCCCGGCGCAATTATACAGCACAGAGCATGCGGGGAGTTGCAAAATGCAACACTGCCAGATTCTTAAACCATCATGTACTGGTGCGATATCATTCGGCTCGAACCAAGGTCATCACTCGATAGTCAGGATTCCGCAACTCGTTGTCAAGGACAGATAACAGACCCGCATTGGCAAAGGGATGGTACAGGTCAGACTCCCAAAGAAGAGAAAAGATGTGCGTATGCCCCATGGTGGTTAGCCAGTGGGAACTTAACAGGTTAGCCAATGGAACAGCTCCAAGCGAAAAGTCCTTCTCTTACCCACCAAGATAGATGTCCGCGCACAAGCACAGTTTCATCAAACAGCAAGGAGAGGCCACACACGCAAGCCCGAAAGCTCGCCGGGGTTCTAGAGACTGCAATCTGGTAGGCAATGGTCCCTTGAGGCCCCAAGCCAATGTACGTCGGCAAGAAGATGTAGGGCTTACATGACTTTGGCAGCCTGCAAGAGCGCTAAGATCGTGGCATACACAGCTTTCATCCAGGTAACGCCGTCAGGTAGCATCCAGGCGGGCGGAGATCCTGCCCTGCCACAGGCCAAGCACAGGCGATAATAGCTCTCTTTAAGGCCAAGTCACTTCAAATGGTGTTCGATGGCTTCTTGTCTATATTCTCCACGCAGAAGTGCCTGCAACCTGGAAGAGGCAGCACCGCCGCATTGGCCTCTCAAACTTCCCAAAGAAGAGGAAAGATGGGACTTACCAGCAAGAAACATCAAGGTAAGACCGGTCCAGTCCATAGTGGTCACACACGCAAGCCCGAAAGCTGCCAACAAGACTGAATTTCGGTTTTTGGAACCCTAAACTGATTTTGCGCTTTTGCATCTACAATCGTATCAAACCACCGGCGGAACTTGACACGTTGTGGCCAGGACTCGTCCAATACAGAAGGCCATCCTTGCATTCTTGGAAAAAGATACTATGCCATCCGGCACTAACACGTTTCTTGGCCATTGGACCGAACGCTATTGAAATGACATGAAAGGTGCGCATTGTTCCCTTCTGCGCCTTCTGACATGCAGTCCTGCACCCCTCTTAACGTACCTAAGGCCAGGAAGATCTTTAGCATCCACCTAGCACGCGCTCCCAAAGCGCAAACGGTGCAAAACCAAACATTTGCTGCAAGGGCTGTATGGACAAATGCCTTTCTTCAAAGGAACTAGTGCTTTGGGTGTCTGACGGTGTGTACGTGCGGAGATTTAAGAGAGACAATTTCGGCACCAGACTTAAGATCCTGTATGGCCTGTTACAAGGCAACAAGATGGGGGAAACCGCGCAGTGTTGATTTGCATGTGGCCCCTCTTCCAAATCGAAGAAGACATCTTCGCAAAGGGGTGCTTTATAGCAAAGGCTGTCAGCAGCAATTCCCGCTAAATGGTCAGCAACTTTGTTGCCAATGCAAGGAACATACAACCAGTGCACCTTAATGGAAGTGTGCGTCAGCTTTTGCCACATTGCATTAAGTTTTCACACCAGGTCCTTTAATGCAGTTACCTTAATGACAACTTCTTCAATTTGATTGTCAGCAGCAAGGAGTAATGCCTTGTCCAGCGTTGCGTTTGCGGCATGTATTTCCGCAAACATAGAGTTTGGGCAAGGCTAAAGCGGGATGGCGATCGTGTCAAGAATTACTGGAACAGGTCCAGCTGACCAAACGATACCACCCGCTCCACCAATATTTTCTTGCACATGGCAGCTGCCATCAAATTGGGCGACAAGATATATAAGTAAGGGGGGGCTTATGGTAACTTATTCCAAAAGCCACTAAAATGTCACAGTCTCTTTTGTAGTAGACGTCACTACAACGTCACTACAACGTCACTACAACGTCACTACAACGTCACTACAACGTCACTACAACGTCACTACAACGTCACTACAACGTCACTACAACGTCACTGCAACGTCACTACAACGTCACTACAACGTCACTACAACGTCACTACAACGTCACTACAACGTCACTACAACGTCACTACAGCCCCTTTTAGCAGCACCGCGTTGTGACCGCGTTGTGACCGCGTTGTGACCTCGTTGTGACCGCGTTGTGACCTCGTTGTGACCGCGTTGTGACCGCGTTGTGACCGCGTTGTGACCGCGTTGTGACCGCGTTGTGACCGCGTTGTGACCGCGTTGTGACCGCGTTGTGACCGCAAGGTGTTGTCAAAATGGAGCGAAAAAGAATTTCGTTTGTTTCAATAATGAGTCAAAGAAGAGCCAACAATGACTCAATAATGACTCAATAATGTCGCAATAATGACTCAATAATGTTGCAATCTTTGCTCGAAGCAGAAGTAGCAGCAGTAGAAGAGCAGTTTGCAGCAGTAGAAGCAGTAGGCAGACTTCGAAGAGACTCCAAAAAGACTGCAGTCTTCACCAGAAAAGATTCCATAAAGACTGAGTCTCTCACCGAGTCTCTGCAGTGAAGTGCCTCTGCATCATACTGCAGTTTGCAGCGCTTTTACGACTGTTCTTCGCGGTGCTGCTGTAGCGGTCACTACGCGTCACTACGCGTCACTACGCGTCATACGGGTCACTACGGGTCACTACGGTCACTGCGGATCACTACGAATCAAAGTGGTCACTACGGTGTCACTATGCGGTCATTACAAACTCTTCAAAGGCTTCGCGCAACGCCAGCCGAGCGGTAAAGCCTCTCCCTAGAAAACATGGCAGAGGCTAGGGCAAATGTCATCAAGCAGGTATACGAAAATCCGAGAACCGGCTTCGGCAATCAAGCAGAAACCCTAAAACAAGCTCGCTTGCAAGATCCACGCATCACGAAGGAAGATGTGAAGCGCTTGGCTTGATCGAGAGGACCGCCTCTAACGCGGTTACAACAGACTACTGGTCGCCACGGGTCACTACGGGTCACTACGGGTCTACGGGTCACAATGTGGGAAATGATTGGATCCAAAGAGCACCGGTTCCATCAGTAGATCTAAAGCCCGCTCAGACAGGTACCATGCTGCGTTACCCAAGGCGGTTCCCCGCGCAGGCCATTGGGCCTATTGTAGTCGTGCCTCCACCGCCGCCCAAGGCACCGCCAAGGTCCCCGCTGGTCCTTACCGAGGGGCCAGGTGGGAACACTGGAAGGGGCGAGCTTCTCCCCCAAGTCAACCAGGCCCCAAGCACTGATCAGATCGGGCCGTGTCACAGCGCAAAAAGGTCTATCTTGTGTTTCTAATCCTATTCAAAATCAGTATTCTCAGATTTGATGCGGTCGCTGCAACTGTCTGTGTGAGACGCTGATTAGCGACAAGGGCCATAGCGATGAGTGGTGTCAGACTGCAGTGCAAATCAGTGCGCCCTTCATCGTTGACGCTGCGCCCGCTCATCTTTCAGCAGCGGCTTATGTACCCTTGCGCGCGCGAAAGGCTCAACACAACAAAGGATGCAGATTGTTTAAGCCGCCAGCTCGACAAGCAGGCTAACATAGAACTGGTGTGGCCTCGAAGTAGAGATCGCTCACTATTTGCTGCACGTTCGAAGCGTCACTTGCAAGCATGGCCACACCGACGATTGTTGCATCATGCACGTTGGAAGGTTGACGAGTGAAACCCAGAGCCCGCACAGCTGCGAGCACGGATTCTCCAAATCATGCTAACAAGTAAGACTCAAAGTTGAAGAACGGCAGGGCTGGACAACACTGCAAAATTGCTGTCATGATTGAAGCGTTCTACATCATGCTGGCATGAGCAAAGCAATGCAAGCGGAGCGGCCAACTGAGGGTGTGTAGCCAGTCAGACAAATATGTAAGAACTTGGGTTTTCTTGCTTAACGGCAAAATGGGGGCTCGCGCTCTCCCGCTTTGTTTACTGGGAAACCTTTCGGTCGGAAGCTGGAACCAATCTGAAGTTTCAACCTAAACCCCAAACTCTGAAGCCCTAACACTACCACTTCCACTTTTACGACGACGATGACTTCGACTGCGACTACGACCACTACTACGACTACCACTGCCAGTACTACTACTGCTGCTGCGACGAACACTGCTACTACTACTCCCTCCTACAACTACTGCTACGGTTACTGCCAACCACGACCACTACGACACCACTACCGCTACTACTTTGGCGGACGACCACTCCGATGACGACGACTACAACACCACCTGCTACTTTGGCGACGACCTACAACACCACCCTTAACAACCCTACGACAACAACAACAACCACCACAGCAACAACCACAACAACCACAACAACCACAACAACCACAACAACACAACAACCACAACAACCGCAACAACAACAACAACAACAACAACAACAACAACAACAACAACAACAACAACAACAACAACAACAACAACAACAACAACAACAACAACAGCAACAGCAACAGCAATAGCAATAGCAACAGCAACGCAACAGCAACAGCCAGCTCCACGCGTCTGGTACCGACAGCCTGTCCGCAATGACAGCAAGCGAAGGTGAGGCAGCGCCGGGCACAGTGTTTGCTCCAATCTCAGCCCCGTGCCCGATTGCCTGGTTTGAAAGTCTACATGGGACCCATGGCTTGAGTGTCGCCAGAATCGACGTCGCCATGCCAGTCTCGTTTTGGCTTTTTGTTCCCGAATTGTCTGGCGGTGTACTGGTGCTGCAGTGTCTCGCAGCGTGACCTGATGTGGAGCTGCTTGGGCTCCCTCTTGTGACATGTTCTCTCGCAGTTAGCCCAAAGACAGGTACGTTCTACAACAGGCCTTCACTCCATCCGGAATGTCACGTTCTATCTTCATGTTCGCTTCGCTAGCTGCTACTGTGGCTGCCGAAACTACGACCATCGGCACGGCGACTGCAGAGGACTACTGGCAAGGAGATGTATGGCAAGATGTTCAGCTGATTTTTCTCCTTTAACTTGGGCATTCTCTTTGTGCGATCCGCAGAAACGATCTTTGACGATCCACACGCTGGAGACAACCGACGATTGAAGAAACTGGAGCTTTACCCCTTGCTGGCCTAGATGCGTGTTCTGTATAAACATGAGATCATCGTCGAGCTTCAGTTCTGTGGAGGCGAAGGTGGGAAGTAGCTCCATGTGCAGTGCAAGTGTTGGAAACTGCTCGTTGTCTGAGACAACCAGAGCAATGTGAAAGAAAATTCGCAACGCCACAAAAAACACAACAACCGCCACAACATCCAACCACAACAACCACAACAACCACAACAACCACAACAACCACAACAACCACAACAACCACAACAACCACAACAACCACAACAACCACAACAACCACAACAACCACAACAACCACAACAACCACAACAACCACAACAACCACAACAACCACAACAACCACAACAACCACAACAACCACAACAACCACAACAACCACAACAACCACAACAACCAAAACAACCACGAGGTCTTTTGTCCATACTGCGATAAGCTTCTGCAAGCTCCGTCTACTGAAAGCGATGATCTAGACTGGACAACAGTGGTATTGTCTCATTGTTTTGGCTCCTGTGAGAAGATGCATCTGCCATGTGGATGGTGCACCGCCGTGATACCCTGGGCGGAGATGCCGTTGCATTTGGCAGGAACCATTGGTGACGTTCCGGCTTGCCAAAAGTTTGCGGCACCAGGCTCAAGCCTCTGTGCCAGTCCCGCAGGTGCTCAGGGGAGTGGAGCCTTCAGAAACCTCGCAGATCCCGAGGGCAAAGAAGACTCGAATAGTTTGGTCACAGCTCCCCGAGCACCTCATGCGCGCGACCGCTGGCTCCAAATCCGCTTCTTCATCCGCAGAGTCTACGCCGCTGTGCCAGAACTACCGGGTTCGCTCGCACAGGCTGCCGGGAACAAGTGCAAGTTTCCCCATGATCTTTCCCCGGAAAGGAAGAAGACTGAAGACTTCGATAGGCACGAGAACCGAATGCTCCGCAGCCGCCACATCACTACGCGCACGAGTGCGGGTGTTGAGATTGAGTGCAAGAATGCAGGCTCAGACGGCCAGAAGTGTGGCAAGAAGTACGCGGCAAAAGACTGGCAGGAGCATGGGAAAGAATGTGAGTACAAGCTCCTGATGTGTGGGCAAGGCAGTGGCTCTGGGAGCAAGTCGAGCGGATGTGTTGCAGATCCCTGCGAAGGAGATGGAGGATCATCGCAGGAAGGTTGCGACTCCTCGAAAGAAGAATGTCCGTACGGCTGTGGACAAGAAATATTGACAGCCCTGATGAACGTTCACAAGCAAGAATGCCCAAACAGAAAGGTGGAGGCACACCCACAGGTCAGCAAGGGGCATGGCAAGACAGAGTCCGTTCCACACAGAGCTGTGAACATTCACTTGGAGCCGTACCTAGAGCACCCAGGCAAACTGGAGAGACATGTGGGACGAACATTTGGTGCTGTGTTTGGCCTTGGAATATCACAAGCCTGGAGTCAGCATCGAAAGTGGAAGTGGTCCTGCTGCAATGAAGATGAAGATGTGGGAGCGGACAGGTGCAGCCGACGCAGATGGAAGTGTGGAGACTGTGAGAGACAGTTGCAAGCACCCCCAGAGAGCGGCGTTTTTCAGAACACAACAACCACAACCCCAACAAAAACCTTAACAACCACAACAACACAACAATTCCAACCACTACAATGAAAGGCGGGCGCGGCATTTGAAGCGGCTAATCTTGCCACTTCAAATGCTACACTGTTAGAAGGTGTGCCACCTTTACAGCCGCTCCACTTGCTACAACCTTAGAGGATGTCTCTTAAATCTACAAATTAGCCGCTTCAAACGATATCAGAGCGATGTTCATAACACAATAAAAACCAAGTGATTTCAAAAATTTTTTCACATCACTAACTGCTTCACAAGAAACAAAAACAAGCTTGTTTTCCAACTATTTTAGGACACCGTAAACAAAGCAAAACCGTTCAAAGAAATCCAGACAAGACAAACAAACGATAACAGAAACCTGATTAAATTCAAACAAGTTAAATCAACGATCACTTCAAAAAACAAAGTTGCATTTTTTTATTTTGTCTTCTAGACACCAGACGTTTTTTTGTTTTTAAAAATGTTCTTTACCATTTCAATTTGTCCAAAACTTCTTGTTTTTGAATTTCATTTGCATTGTCTGACAGAAAAGAGCATCAATCAATTGTGTCCAAATGTTTTTCATCAGAATTTCTTATTTTTTTTCAAATTGAAAAATCTGTGTCTGTCCTTCACGTTGCCTGAAGGGGGCGGGGCGAAGGCCCAAATCGCCCTCTTTTAGCCAATGTGAGGGAGGGAGGGAAATGACCCTGAAGAGGAGGGGGGTTGGAGATGTGTGTTGACTTGGGCTTGATGCATGATGGTCGACTTGATCCGTGTGAATGGTGCGAAGAGACCAATTGGCGGATTGAAGGAAAGGGAGACCATGCCTCTTACGTGCAAGACAAAAAATTGCAGATGCTCAAAGTCTGCATTGACACATGACACAGATCTCTTCAACAAGAAATTGGCACTTCGATCCTTGGTTGGTGCTCTTTGGCTCTTCTTGTCCCCGATCAATGTCAGTCCGGATCAAGCTGGTCTCAGAGCTTGTGATGGGTGGTGCTGGGATGGACGTGGAGCTAGATGAGATCAGCTTTAGAAGCAAAGGCTTGGACGACAAGGTTGCTGGGTTTCATCGGCCTTGTTTTGTCCGTTTGTTAAAGTGTTTGTATTGCTTGCGATATCTTCAATTTACACTAAGGTTCTATGGCTCCGTTACATTGCGATCGTTCGTAGAGGAAGTGCGAAAGTCTTCATTCACAAGCTCCCGGACAAGTTGACGGCTTCCGGACAAGGTGGAGGAGGCCCTTTGAGCATCCAGGAGCTGAAGGATACGATCGTGAATTCCGCAGGAGCCAGCCGAATCGCCGTTGGCAGTGTCTGTCACACAGACAGTGCAAAGGCGTACAAGAAGCTGGACTCTGAAGAGCCATTGCCATGTTTGTACAATGGAGCCTTGGGAGGACCTTCTTTTGCTCATTTGAAACTGGCGCACAGCAACGTCCGACACAAGCCGCCCCACCCAGAGTTCACTCGAAAGTTCAAGCTCAAGATCTTTGATGGGCGACAATGGGTGGAAGAGATCAGGGTTGGGGGCACCCAAAAGTTGGATGGGTTCTTTGCAACCTTTCGAAGAGAGGTCGGCAAGCGTCCCATCAACACCACGGGGCCTTCTCCTGCTACGGCTGAGGCAATGGAGACACAACTTCATGAGCGAGTGCGCACCTTTCAGTTTTTGCATTGGTTTTCCTTTACGGATGCTTTTCAAGTCTTTGCGGAAATGCGCAAGCTTGAGCGTGCTTCCGTTGGCTCCGTAACGTGGGCAAGCTTGGCTAGTTTTGGAAAGGGAAAGGCAAAGCCTTCCACTGCCCCTGAAACGAAATCTGCAGAGGAGGTTCCTGCTGTTTTGGTGCCTCCTGCAGAAGAATCGCCTCAGCCGCTTTCACTTTCCTGTGATGAAGAGCACGAGCCAGTGTATTCGGAAGGCGAGGACGTTCAAAGCGAACTTTTCGATCCCGAAGAAGAAGAAGAGCTTATTTTTGACAACAAAGGGATCAGAGTCTTGAACTAGCTAGCAGAAAGCAGAAGCTGTTAGAAGTTTGCCAGAGTTTTGCGCGTACAAAAAGAGCTGTGCGTTTTTGGAGTCGATTCCGGTGCATGGTGAGGCTGGGGAATCCAAGTCAGGTCGGTTCAGATCAAGGCTTCGTTTTTGACGTGGTTGTTTGGCAGTGTTTGGTCTTGTGTTGCCTTCTGTTTCCGTAGACACAGTTTTGGGTGGCTTGTCAGCTTGATGGGTGGGTTTGCTAGGCCAGGGGACAGCTTCTTTAAGGGTGTAACACATCGAGCGGCGTGGCCTGGAATTGCTGCCTTGGAGCGGCGTGTTGGTGGCCGCATTTCCACTTGCGGACTGTGGGTGCCGGTTTGTTAGGCTGCGTACGCCTCCTTTGAAGACGTGACGCCTCGAGCGGCGGACCGCTCTTGCTGCGAGGCCCCTTAAAAAAGGTCGCGGCGCCTCGAGCGGCGCGGCTGACGCCGCGCCGCCCTGCGGGCGGCGCGGCGTTTTGAGCGGTTAAAGTTAACCGCGCGCGACGCCGCGCCCGGCCAATAAAACCACAAACCACAACAATGTCCCCCATATCAACTACAATCCCCTGTGACTCTGACAAAAGAAGATGAATCAGCCAAACTGGTCAAGATTTGCTGCAGCAGTTTCTTGCAGGCATTTTTGGCTGAGACTCAGGGTGCCATTCATACAAAATACAATTTAAAACTTCACACACGGTCCAAAAAATCCAAATCTAATTCACACAGATTTGAAACCTCAACTTTTGGACAAAAAAAACCACAAAAGTACCAAACAGGATTGTCACATTGCAAGTCTGAAACTTAGACATTTTTTCAGTCTTGCGAGTCAAACGGAATGTAAAACAAACAAGAAAGGTTTTGGGAACTCAAATTGAAAAAGCTTTTGAGACCGGAGAGCTGAACAACCACCTATTAATGCCTTACAATGAAATAAACCCAACCAAAAACTTGAAAAGTGCTGCTGAAACCTGCAATGTGAAAAAGCGCGCGAGTCGACTTAACACTCCAATGTCACTCAATGTTACTAGTCTTTTTGCAGTTATGCCATCACCACAGTCTTCTGCAGCATGGTTACTACAACGTCTGCAACACTCCATGTCACGCCTCTGTTCACCACAACAGCCTCTGTTGCAGACGTCACTTCGGGTCACACGGGTCACTGCAGATCACCAACTGCAGAATCACCGATTCACCGCAGCATTTTTGGTTTCCTCATGAGCAGCAAATGGCAAACGGTGCTGTATCACAGTGCAACCGGGCAGCTGTGCTTAATGGGCTCGAAGCACAACTTGTAACAATGATTGTGCACAATTCAACAAACTGTCGCGTATTTGGGCTTGTCGTAAAGCTACGGCAATATAAAAAAATCCAGCCGAAACAGGAGGTGCATGCACCAAAATCCAGGCAACTCCGAATTTGCCATCATTGCGGCTGTAGTCATGTCCGGATGCGGTTGTTTGCACCTTTCCGATCCACCTGATGGAACTTTTTTTCGGCGGGAGTGACCCGCAGTAACCTGTGCAGACCTACAAGGTTTGGCTGAGTTTTGTGAGAAGCAATGCTGTGCATGTGCAGATCACAACATTTATTGCATCAGCCGGCAGTACTGCGGCAGGTGCCAAGCCACATACTGTGTTTTGTACAACGGCAAGCGGTTTAAACAGTTTCGCGCACGTTGTCAGGCTATTGCGCGGCCGCTGGCGTGGACGTGGCAGAAGTTCAAGGTCCAGTTCCCGTTTGAACATTTTGTCGATGGAATTGCGAACTGTCGGGGAACACGCCAAACCTTGTGCGTGCAGGAGCCTCCGCGTTTGAGTTGGCGTTTTTCTGCCCGTCCTCAAAGGCCGGCTCAGCCTGCAGCACAGGACTGGCCGGTATGCATGTTTTGTGTTTCCGCAGACTGGTTTTGATTGTGATGTTTGAAGTTTGACACTCGACTTGTTCTGTCCTTAGGATTCTAGGACAATAAGTCAAGTGGGGAAGCAACAGAAACAGTTCCTGTAGGCGACTGCTGGAAAGCTGCAGCCCATCCTGCAAAGCTCCATGGCTGTGGGAAGTCACGAGGCGTGGGACAGCATTTTGGAGCCGACGGGCGCGATCAAGACACTTTGCGAGTATGCGGTTCAGCATGGTAAAGCCTACGTTATGGGACTTTGCCAACGTCGGAAGAGCTCGCTCGGTCGGCGAGCTGAGTTTTATGCCAGGGGTTGAGATAAACTCACAAGGTCATACGGTTAAGTATTGCCGTTGTGTGGAAGACATTGACTTTTCTACCGAACAGAGCACTATCTTCTTTGTTGATGAGGCACACCGTGCCTTCGCACACGGTACATTCGCAGACGAACTGAAAATGCCGCGCCGGCCCCACTTGAAGTATGTCCTGCTGACAACGCAGAGGCCCAGCAGCCTAGAATGGGGCATGAGCCCAAAGTCACTTGACCCTCACCGATTCTGGTTCAATGGACCAGTCATGGATGACACCAACGTGGCAGCTTGGGTTGAGCGTGCAATTGCCGAAGTCGACGTCGGTGACAAGAGCACATTTTCTAAACGAGTTTTTGATTTTTGTGACCGCCATGTGGGCCTGCTTGTCGCTTATCTGTGCGCAGTCAAGCAGAATAATGGTGTCTTGCTTGGTTAGATATTGACGCTTCTTCGAACCGTGTCGTCTATGGCAACAATGGAGGTTGGATTGAAGGCTCCGACCGTCAACAGCTCGCCAAGACCCTTCTGGCTCAAGGTGAGGTTCTCTTTGACCGAGCAAGCAAGAGCAATGAAGCATTGTCGGATGCAGTGCGGTTCGGATACCTCAGGACCGTGTTGCTGCCTGTGAAGAGAGCGGCGAATCCCTTGTCAAGTTGCCAAACCAAGACAAGAGGTCAGGAAAGGGCGATCTGAAATTTACATTTTCCACGAGTTGGCAAGCTGAGTACCTTCGGCAACTGTGGACGCCATGCCAGCAAGATTGGAATATAGACGAGCTTTGCATCAACGCCCTTATTGGTGGGCTTCAGTCGCAAACGCTGATGAAGGGTCTCATGCCCAGCGGCAAGCCTGCGGGCTTGCTGAATGAAGCAGATGTCCAAGCTGACGCCTACGCAATGTTTTGCTCTCTCGGATGTTCATGCCGTGTTGCGAGAGTATCCCCTTCGCAAGGGACGCAAGGGTAGGCCACCTTCCGTTGACTTTGTAGTATTTGTTAGTGGCATGTGTCTGGCCATCGAGATTGCCATCGAGGGCAGCGGCGAAAGTGTTCAGAAACATGCGGACAGATTCCTGATTGATGGACAGTATGATGTACATTCGCAAGGCTTAGACGACTACCGCGTCGTGTACATATGCAGCTGCTGTCCTGAACAGCTGCTTGACAACGTCCTCTACTGCTTTCCGTGCAGAAGCCAGCGTCTCAGAGCTGGGGTGCCATCAGCATTTACACAACAGTTGATCTGAGCATTGAGGTAGTGGATGGCGGACGATTGTCGTTCGCAGTCGGCACTTGCAGGTCACCGTGCCGCGAGATTCTGTTCCAAGACGATTGACGCGGATGAGAAATGGCATTGAGGGGCAGCTTCTTCCGCTGACTTCTTTGCAGTCAGGTGCCATGTGTCTGTCGCTTTGCAGAGTTTCGTGCGCCTCATGTATCCTAAGAAGGGCATGGTTGCAGATGTATGTGTGGCTGCCCGTTTTCTACAAGCACATGTCATGATGTGTGCCTCTTCGGACTCCTTTTCTTTGGTTTGATCTGCAATTCTCGGCTGCGTTGCGTCTGTTAGCACCCTGTGAGGCCCATCTGCCGGATCTGCAGGCACAAGAGTTGCAAGGTTTGAGACCATTGCTCCAGGTGAAATACCAACCTCTCGCGTTTTGCGAGGCTCTGCAGGCACGACCTCAACGTTATCAATTTTCCAGAGAATAGTTCGGTGGTTGTGATATCCATGCAAAATTTCGAATCTTGCCCGCCTCAGCCGGTCAAAAGCTTGGTTTTAGATCAGCATGTTACACTGCTGCAACTGTGAAATCTGCAGTACATATGCTGCGCGCGGTGCATGCTTCTTTGTCAAGTAGCCGCTGTGTGAGTTGATTGGCGAGAAGGAGCTACCTGGGATCGGCAGGCTTTCTTCTGGTTCAAGTCAAGGTCTAACTTGCACGTCATGCACAGCAAAACATTGAAGGCAATGCAGCCAACGCAACAAGTCTTGTTCCGCAATCGCTTTTGCGTGGCTGATCTTTATGTCTCGTCGGAAAGATGGCTTTGACTGCGTACATCTCTATTACTTCAGTGCTTGTTGGGACGTTTGGCGAGGTTGCGGTCTGCCCTGAGGGTTCATGCCAAGCATTGGAGCCCTGGACGGAAACTTGCTTCCAGTACAATCAAGCATCGAAAGCTGCTGCCGGTGGGACAGCTTACGTGGCGTTTTGGGAGTGTGCTCACGGGATGCCCCTGGCGCTTCGCATGGCTCCAATCAGCCCAAAAGAGTGGCCGGCAGGAGAAGAGTATTTTTACCAGTCGCAAAGCTTGCAGAGCCTTCTGCAAACCTTTCAGAAAGCATTGTCACTTGAGGAGGATTGGGTGTATGCCAGCCTCCACTACGGCCTTCAAGCTATCCCACGAGCCATGCGCAGGTTTACAAAAGACGTTGAAATCAAATCTGAAGTGTTGTTTCGGCAGAGCGCCAGCTTGACAAAATTGATGTTCATGGTAGTTCCTGTCGCAGCAGAGTGTGAGCTCTGCGTGCCGCATTCTAGCAGTCTGGAGGTGTGGAAGCGCCAAGAGAGAACGCAGCTTGCAGGCGTTCTTCGCATCCGAGTGTCGGTCTTTCAAGAGTTCACCCCTCTGGAGATTACATATCTAACGCGTGCAGAGACAGTCCTGTTCATCTGGGGCTTCCTCAGCGACATAGCAATTATGGCCCGCATGGGCTTGTGGTTCGATTGCCATATGGGAAATATCGTGTGGCAACTCGACCAATACGGCGAAAAAACTTTCGCATGGCTGGACTTCGGAGGGCGAACTGGTGGCGACATGTTTTTCAGACAGCTCGCTGACACGCTCATTGCTGGTATGAATCGCCTACGTGATCTTGGCGCAAATGCCACGGCGAAGTCGCTGTCCGAGCTTGTCCATTCGTTCTCGGCGCGCCCCGGGCTGGACCAGGTGGCTGAGCGAGCGCAGGAGATCCTGATCGAGACATCGCCAGATTACGAGTTTGCGAGCCATGTACTTCAACGTGTGGGGCCCCTTCGTCCAGATCGGCTGCGGAGCTTGCAAGAGAGACGGCCTCGCGCAGGCTTGCCATGTTCGACATGTTTCGACAATGCTTTCTTTCGCAAGCATATTGCATACTCACTACAAACCTTGTCATGCCCAATGCTCTTGGAAGCGTCCATGTTGCACAGGGCGGAGAGATACCAACCATTGGCGTTCTGCGAGGCTCGTTGAGGTCATCTGTCTGGGTGCGGGAGCTGATCCGCAAGGACTCTGCTGTGTGAGAGCAAGTGCCGGTAATTGGAGCGCAAGGCTGACCGAGAGCATCAGTAGCATGTTGGGATCTGTGCTCCAGTGTGTCTCGGACGCTCGTCGACAGGGGCGAAGCATGCGGCATGCCCATAGTGGCACACGTCTGATCGTGGGAGAGGGGAGGGGCGGGAGGCTGGCAGTTTTTGGCTGTTCTTTGCTGGGAGTGTTTCTGCAAGTTTGCCGTCAGTTCATGTTTGCCGCAGTTTTGACCCACTCGACTCGCAGGATGGGAAGGTCACAGAAAAGCTGAGGCCCAAGGAGGATTCCGATGCATGCATATCATGTCCATGTTTAACGAACGGCGTTCTGGAAGACAGAACTGCCGAGTTGATTTTGTCGGAAAGTTGACAAGAACCCTCACATGAATTGTGACGCAAGCAGCACCTTTGAAGTTCGAGGATGGCAAGGAGCCTGAGCCAGTCAATGCGTTCAAAGTGCAAGTGCAAGGAACCTTGGCTGACGCCGCGACCTTAGCTCCAATCGATTGCCTCAGTGCGTTTCTGTGTTTGAATGAGCGGTTCTCCACGTGGTGTGCGATGTCAGGTGGATGACCTGAAGGAAGCCATGCGCTCAGAAACGGGTTGCCTTCGCCCTTGTCATTGAGCGCACATGGTATCTGAGTTCACTGGTTGCTTCAGGGAATAAAGAACAAGGCGGAGCTCTCCATGCCTTCGTTCAAAATTCGCATATACAGCAAGCAGGAGAGCTTTTCATGTCAATCCCACTCTCCTCCCTAGCCCTCCCTGTGCCGCGTCTCAGCTTGACTTTGCAGGATGGGCGCTGGGTGCCGGAAGATGAAGAAACAAAAGTAAATCGCGGCACATCCAAGCCCAGCACTTGGTTGCCATGACTTTTCAGCTTAGGGTTTTTTGCCGTCGCCCCGCTCGCAGGGCAGATTGCTACGGGTTCGTGCTGCCACCAGCGGACGACGTATAAGTTGCATGCGTGTGCCTCAGCAGCGCCGGAGTTTGAGCGCTGCGAAGTTGCATCCGTCCTTGTTGTGTGAGCTTCTCGGCTGAGGTAGCAGCAGCATCACTGACGTTTTTGGCGTTGCGGCTTTGCTTGACTTCCAGGATTAGCAGACAGCAGTTCAACGCTCACATTCCTTGAGCAGGCTACGGCGTTCAAGTTTTCAAGTCAAGCGGGCCAGTGCTGGTCAAAATCAGTTTCACAGAGGCGCTCTTAGTCGTGCTTAAGTGTACAGACGCGATCAATCCGTTTGAAGAAATCTGGGGGAAGGGGCGCTTGAATTGCTTTGCTCAGCCAGTACTCACCTGCCAGCATGATGTGAAAAACGCTTCAAGCATGACAGTAATTTTGTGCAAGTGTTGTCCAGCTCTGCCGTTCAACTTGTCTTACTTGTTAGCATGATTTTTTTGGCTGATTCGTGAATGGAGAATCCGTGCTCGCAGCTGTGCGGGCTCTGGGTTTCATTCGTCAACCTTGCGACGTGCAGTCGGTGTGGCCATGTTTGCAAGTGACATGCTTCGGATCAAACCGGGCGCCGCTCGGGATAGAAACCGGGGGGGGGCTCCGAAAGGAGCAAGGTCGGAATTCCGACCCCGAAACCGGTATTCCGGCCTCGGTTCAGGCCGACGAAGCGGGCGCCCTGCCCGGAATAGAGGCCGGGAAAAATTAATTGATTTTTTTTCGGGCCGGCTTGTCATTCTTGTCATTCCTGTCATTGTTTAGACGTCCTCCAGAGCACACACGCACCTGTGACAGAATGACCAGCCCCCGAGAGGGCAGCGGCAGGAGACAAGAATGACAAGCTTCCCAGGGCTCGAAAATAAAAAGCAAAGTTCTTGCAAAGAGCGCTGAAACGGGCTTTAAGGGGGGGGCATGGGGGGCTAGCAGCTCGCAGGCCCAGCGTGTGCCCTTAAACTGCTTCCGAACAGCTCGCAGGCTCTCCACGCGCCCTCAAACTGCTCCCGAACCGCCGCGCGCCCCGTTTGCAAGCACTTTAGAGCCCCTTCGATTCCGCGACCTACCGCTCCGAGCCCGCATAAACGGAACTTATTGAGGGTGTTCCAGCCTCGTTTCGAGAGATGCTCGAGAATTTCTACGTTTACAATTTGCAAATCCATGTTGCCATGCGAAGCTTCGATTGTGTCAGCGGAGCTGATGGCCAGCACCGAAACAATCCCACGCGCGACAACAAACCAAAGCAGATCGACTGTGATGGATTCACGTCCACCTCGAACGTGCACACAACGAACGCTGCGAGCGCCTTCGGCCATTGCGATCTGCAACTAATCGATCCATCCAAAGGTAGCACAGCGGACCCGCAGTGACTCGTAGTGACTCCGTAGTAGTGAGTAGTGACCCGTAGTGAACCGCAGTGACCCGTAGTGACCCGTAGTGACCCGTAGTGACCCGTAGTGACGCGTAGTGACCCGTAGTGACGCGTAGTGACCCGTAGTGACCCGTACTGACCCGTAGTGACCCGTAGTGACCCGTAGTGACCCGTAGTGACCCGTAGTGACCCGTAGTGACCCGTAGTGACCCGTCGTGACCCGTCGTGACCCGTAACGCGTAGTGACCGTTACAGCTGCATAGAACAGTCGTAAAAAGCGCTGCAAACTGCAGTATGACGCAGAAGCAGCACTTCACTGCAGAGACTCGGTTAGAGACTCAGTCTTTTTGGAATCTTTTACGGTGAAGACTGCAGTCTTTTTGGACTCTCTTCGAAGTCCGCCTACCACTTCTACTGCTGCAAACTGCTGTTTCTGCTACTACTGCTTCTACTTCGAGCAAGATTGCGACATTGTTGAGTTATTGTTGGCTCATATTCTGTCATTCTTGAGCCATTCTTGAATCAAGCAAAATTCTTTTTGTGTCTTTGAACAAAATTTGCATTTTTTTTATTCTGCAGCAAACGAGTTTTTTGTGCATTGTAGTGACGTTGTAGTGACGTTGTAGTGACGTTGTAGTGACGTTGTAATGACGTTGTAGTGACGTGTAGTGACGTTGTAGTGACGTTGTAGTGACGTTGTAGTGACGTTGTAATGACGTTGTAGTGACGTTGTAGTGACGTTGTAGTGACGTTGTAGTGACGTTGTAGTGACGTTGTAATGACGTTGTAGTGACGTGCTAGTGACGTTGTAGTGACGTTGTAGTGACGTTGCTACAAAAGAGGCTGTCGTGACATTTTAGTGGCTTTTGGAATAAGTTACCATAAATCAAACCGAGCGAGCCGCGGAATCATAGTGGCGACCCAGTGGCGACCCTGTGGCGACCTTGTGGCTGCCACTGCTGCTCTGCCACTCCGCCCTGCTGCCCTGCCACTGCCTGCTCTCTGCCACTGCCTGCTCTCTGCCACTGCTGCTGCTCTGCCACCCCCGCCCTGCTGCCCTGCCACAGCTGTCCACTGCTGCCCTGCCAGCCTGCCCACTCTGCACTACAGCCCTGCCACTGCTGCCCTAGCACTGCTGCCCTGCCACTGCTGCTCTCTGCCACTGCTGCTGCTCTGCACTCCCGCCTGGCCAGTCCGCCCCACTGCCCTGTCTGTTCTGCCACAGTCCCGCTGATCAGCATTGTTGCAGCATCACGAAGAACAGTGGCGAATCGTAAAAGCGCTGCAAACTGCAGTATAATGCACAAGCAGCAGTCGCTGCAGAGACTCGGTGAGAGACTCAGTCTTTATGGAATCTTTTACGGTGAAGACTGCAGTCTTTTTGGACAGAACTACTTCTGCTGCTGCTGCTGTTACTGCTACTGCTGCAACTTCTGCTTCGAGCAAAGATTGCAACATTATTGAGTCTATTGCGACATTATTGAGTCATTATTGAGCCATTGTTGGCTCATATTTGACTCATTATTGAAACAAACGAAATTCTTTTTCGCTCCATTTTGACAACACCTTGCGGTCACAACGCGGTCACAACCCGGTCACAACGCGGTCACAACGCGGTCACAACGCGGCGCGATTGCGGTCACAACGCGATTGCGGTCACAACGCGGTCACAACGCGGTCACAACGCGGTCACAACGCGGTGCTGCTAAAGAGGCTGCAGTGACGTTGTAGTGACGTTGTAGTGACGTCTACAAAAGAGGCTGTAGTGACATTTAATGGCTTTTGGAATAAGTTACCATAAGCCCCCCCTTACTTATATATACAAGGTGTATCTTTGACCGGTTTTAATTCCACAATAAGTGGCGTACTAGCAGGGATTGGCCTCAACGCAGTTACTTTTAGGTGCAGGTTGCCGCAGTGACACATTGGGCCAAAGAGCGACATTAGGAACATCTAGGGTCTGCTGATACATGGGAGCAAGCAGGTAGTGCTGGGCATCTAAAGTCGCTAAGACATCTCCTATGTTGGCGTTCTTGGGAGAGATGGTAACACCTTGGGCACTTGCTTTGATTAAGGCAGAGAGAGGATGCTTAACCTCGATTGAAAGCCCACCGTCATTGCAACAGGGTTTGCAACGTTCCGTGTCAATCCACCATGCTGGTAACGTTTTGGGAAGCAGCATCCGCGGGATGGTATTCCAAAGGCGCGAAGCAAGCTTAGGTATATTATTGATGTGCTTTGCCCGTTGTGGTTTTTCGCACCATCCAGGGTGCCAGGTACATTGCTCTTCCATGACATACCTTCGAATAGTTGCAATCCATGCTAGCAGGGTTGCACAGAATTTTTGGTCCACCTCACCCTCAATATCGGCCTTGGGAAGGGCATTGTGGCAAAGGGAATCGAACGAGGCAGTGCTAGCGTACCCCAAAGTAACTAGAACAATGAAGAGTGGGGCTTTAGTGACTACGCAGGCAGTAAGCCAATGTTCAGTCGTGTTTGCCCCCAAGCCACAAAGCAAGCAATGACTTTGGATAAAGGTACACTGGTGCTCATTTGGTACGGCGGCTCTATAAGTAATAGTTCTAGTTGGGGCACCAGGTATTGCAGCACATTGCAGAAGCGGTGCTTGGTTGACATCACAACAAGGCAGCATGCACCCGATGGTTTGGGCAAGGTCATCGGGGCAGCTTTGGTTGAGATGACAAAGTTTGCAGACCGGCCTTCTTCCGAACCCATTGTCATACCAGAGTTCCTTTCCCTTTTGGTCGCATAGGCAAGTTCTACATTGCTCATCCCTAGAAGCAAACTGCCTATACACAAAGTACGCGTCGGCTTCCTCGACAATTGCCCATCTTAGTGCGTAGCACCGAGTGACATCGGAGGCCACGTTCCTTGGAGGGAGATTGAGAGCAAGCAGAATGGCACATAGTTGACTCTCGTGTACATGGTTCGCAACTTTTTGTCGAAGGTATCCTTGCGCTTCCACACAAGCAGCGTTTCGCAGCACAGCTCTAAGTGCAATTTGCGCGTGCTTGAGCTTGCGACCGCCTGAGTGAGGGCTCACTCCAGGCGGCGCAGCAGAAAGGGCATCTTGGCATTTGCTTTTGAACTGCTCAATAATCGGTGAATCTCCTAAAGAAACAGATTTCTGGATGGCTTGTTTAGCCTGCAAAAGCAACGAACTGTAGAAGGGAAGGTTGACAGCATGAGCATTCTCAAGGTCATGTAGGATAACATTTAGAGCCCATTTGCCCCTCCAGCGCAGCAGTAGACCAACTTTAGACAGTGTGGCGCTCATCTCAGGATCCATTGCCCTAGGCGCTTTGATAAAATCAAGAACGCCCGCAAGGTGTTTAGCTTGAATCCAAGGGCGCCTTAGAATAGTCGAGCTGGCGATGGCTAACGCTTTGAGCAAATGCCTTCTAGAGAAAGCATACAAGGAGTTGCAGAAGAGAGGGCAAGAGGCAATGAAAGCCGTATGAAATTGAATCCTGGCAGGCATTGAAGCCGTAAGAGAAAGAGCTTGCTTGTTCCTTCTCAACATATTGCACAAGGCTTTGTCGAGGATTAGCATGCGCAAGGAGACATCTGACATTTTTTTTGCCCAACCCAATTGATTTCATCAATAGATGTTGCCTGTTCCCACTCATATTTCGAGATGCGGCCTCGCAGGATAAAGCCCAACATTGTTGCAGTCTCTGCAATAATCTTAGAACCCCATGGCGTTGTGTCGAGGAGTAGGATATCAGCAGTTTTGAAGGGTTTGCTGGTAAGGATACAGGTCTTGCATTTACATTTGCAAGGTGACGTGATAATGCAAGCCAGCAAAGCTTGGAAGTTATGCTGCTGCGTACACATACATTGCAACATGTCACGGGCCAAAATGTAGCACTCGTTGCCACTGACAAGGAGCAGTCCGTGTTGTACATCGAGTCTGGCTAAGGACATCATCATAGCCTGATCCAGGCTGTGCACATTTGTTTGGAGAAGCAAGCACAAGGCTTGCTGCAATGAAGGACCTCCGATAGTAAGAGCACTACATGGAGGGAGCTGGTTTACTTCAATCCAAGCCACGCCAAAGTGGGAGATGCTAACCCTGGCATTCTCTGGGAGTGCTTGCAAGGAAGTAAACCCAGCTTGAAAGCAATGATGCCGAAGAACTTGTAAGCCAGCACTGTGCGCTGGTTCGAAAGTTCTTTGTGCCTGTTCGACCCATTGCAGGCCTCTTGATGCTGCGCTATTATCATCCATGTAAGCAGTTAATCTGATGAAGGAAGAAATGTCATGTAGCGCCCAAATCAAGGGGTCTAAGGCAAGACAGAAAAGGACGACAGAGGTTGCTCTTCCCATAGCAAGGCCTTGATGGATAGAAATAGGCTTGAGCAAGAAACCTTGCACTTTGTGCTGGGTGCGACGCCCAAACATGAGGTGAATGACATACGCTTTAATCCACGCCGGGGCAGCCCTTGCCGCCAAGCACTGTAGAACCCACCAAGGGTTCACCCGTTCAAAGGCCTTGGCAAAATCTGAAAGCATGACGGTATACTGGGCATCTTTGAGCTCAAGGTAATGTTGCATTTGAGCATAGTTTGCCTGTGGCTCTTTGAAATGGTTAAGGAGGGCCTGGGCAGGATGTTTGAAAGACTCAGCGAGGACAGCATAGATCGCAGAGTCAATGATTCGATCACACGTGTCAGGCATGTCTAATGGCCTGTAATTATCGGCATAAGCACCCTTATCCGCTTTCGGAATGAATACTAATGCCTGAAGTGGATGATCAGCTTGAGACAGGCACATCTCCCACATATGATCACCAAGCAAGTTGGCGAAATAGGTCGGATTTTGCCTATAAAAGGCATAAGGTACTCCATCAGGACCCGGTGAGGAGTCCTTGGTGGTGATAATGGCCTTGAAGATTGTGCTCTCATCTGGCAGGTCAGCCGGCACGAAGAGTGCCCTTTGTGCATATGGCTGTAGGAGCTTATCCCATTGATGATTGTCATGATGACGCAATTTGCTGCTGACTCAGCCTTTAGTCCATTCAAAATCAAAACGCCAAACCCACTCCAGTTTACTCCAAACCCACAAACCCACCAAACCACCTGCAGTTCAGAGAAGTCGGACCCGCCACTTTAGAGCGCAAAACAGAAACAATTCACGGTTGCAGTTCTCCTGTTGTTTGGACAAGTTCCTTGAAACATGTCTGCGCAACCCCATCACTGGAGACGTCTCCATTCCAAATGTTCTTTAAAGAATTCAATTAAAATAGGCTCGCCGTCCAGATGTCTTACCATTTTGTTGGAAGCATTTGCGAAATACAGAGAAGTTCCACAGAACTACCACTTTCTAACACTTTTGTGCCTAAAAATGAGGAGTTGTCAATCCCTTTTTTTGCGATTTCTGACACTTTTATGTTCCAAGAAGATGAAGTTTGGTCCTAGCATGCGGTGTTTCCAGACATGTGAGACTGTCATTTCAAAATTAAAAACTTTTTTGTTTTTAAAATTCAATTCACTTCGTGCGGGCTTAAAAAAAGATAAATGTGAGCCCGCATACTTTCATATTATTATTAAGTAGTTTTCTGATCTTTACACATTATTATTGCAATACACGCGTCTTGAAATTAAAAGAATTGTTGACACGTGAGCACAAGGAACAAGATACGCGGCAGGGATTGACGCCCGGGGCGTCCAACCCAATGCGGGTCAGCGGGTGCTGGTGTGGCGCTTGGCGATCAAGCGCCAAAGGAACACGGGATGCATTTGAAGTTGCTGCTGTCGAGGCTGATGCTGGCGCGAGGTTGTCGGTAGGTTTTGACGGAGGCGGACCTGAATCTCCGGCGGATTCGGCCACGGACTTGGGTAAACTTGATGACTGTCCGTCCGTTTCCATGCTTAAATCGGGCAGAAGTCGACCCACAATTGACCGCAACAATAGGAAAGAGGCTTACAGGTCAAGAGGTAAATCATTAGTTTCATTTGCGGACACAAGATCCCCCATTGTTAAGAGTAGTTTTGCTTTGGAGAGAACAGCAAATGAACGCACTATGCTGACTTATAATTCTATTCTCAGTGCGTATTAAATGATAAAAACCAAGAATTAATAATCTGTGTGCACGTAACGCTCTTTCTCCGGCACCAGTTATTGGTCTCTCTTTATCTTTTAATTGGAGAAAAGCGTGTTCTTGTTTTACTTTGTTACGGCATGTGCACAATCTACATCATCTGGTGTGCAGGGTGCCTGCCGGCTGCCTAGCTCCGCTTTTGGCCAGTTCCCACCGCCTAACAGCACATCCAGCCTGTGGCCTTGAAGGCCTGTGTACTGTTCAAAATCGGTCGCTACGCGGGGCAGAAACGTTGCCTGTACCTGCTCCGAAAACTAGACACCTGCATTCTACTCCTAGCCGGCATTGCCTTGAATGCGCCGGCCTCTCTCTCGCCAGGGTGTTTGTGTCAGTTTCTTGAGGTGCACATTCGTGTGATGGAGTGTTTGCTGTGCGTCCCTTTGTTTTGATAAACGTTTGTGTGAGGTTTGTCAAAGAAATGTTGGGGGGTGCTCGTTCGTGTGACGGATGCACGTTTGTGGTACGGGGCTGTAATGGAGTGTTCTGTTGGAGGGTGCACGTTCGGTGATGGGGTGTTTGAGGTGTGCGTGTTTTGGTTGATGTTCGCGTGCACATTAACGGCCAAGTTTTGCGAAGAACCAGGGAAAAACCACTGTAATGGAGTGTTGGGTGCATGTTTCACACGTTCGTGTAACGGGGCAAAGTGTGACGATGTTTGGGGGGCACATTCGTGTGACGGGTGTGGGAAGAATAAAGAATAATTTCTCTCTAAGTATTCCGAGGATTCAAATCCTAACGCCTGAGAAGCTTGAATCAGAATCAATTATTTTATTGACCGATGAGCCGCCGATCATCATACCACCAATTTTGCGACAGAACAATTGGCGATAGATATCTAAGTACCATTTTATTTCGTGGTTTTATGATGATCGTATTATTTTATCGGCTCTCTGAAGATTCTGGACGATAGACATATGTCTCTTTATTGGATTTCTCTCATAGATGATCCATCGAGATCTAGCAATCTCTTGATATTATTTAACTATAGTAAAAATTTAAATATCCAAAATGTTTGGGAAATGGAAATGGATGAAAATCTTTGTATTTTATCAATAGTATTTATATGAATAAGAATATCTGATATGATCAAATCAATCGTATTTGGCGCAATACATGGAGAATGGATTCAATCTTCTTATGATAGAAATTTGAATTTGATTGAATGAAAAAGAACGTATACGTATACTAATACGATAGAGAGATATAATTTGATAGATTATGATGATATGTCTAGTTTTATGAATATCTATGAAATTAATAAGGATAGATTTATATAGATTTGCATGATATATCTCTATAATATAATTCGCACTTTTTTTAAATCGATGAAGATAGATTTAATTGATATGGATGGTATATCTAGATCCATCGGGAAATATTCAGATTGTTAAGAATATCTATCTCTCCCATGATTTCTCTAATGTCCATCGTTTTGGGTGCACGTTCGTGTGACGGGGTGTTTGGGGTGCACGTTCGTGTGACGGGTGTTTGGGGTGCGTTTGTGTAACGGAACGTTCCTGTGACGCGGTGTTTGGGGTGCACATTCGTAAAACGGGTGTGTCTTGGGCGCACGTTCGTGTGACAGGGGTTGGGGGTGCACGTTCGTGTGACGGAGTGTTTGGGGTGCACGTTCGTATGATAGGGTGTTTGGGGTTCACGTTCGTGTGACACGTTCGTGTGACGAGGTGTTTGGGGTGCACATTCGCGACGGGTGTGTGTTTGGCTGCACGTTCGTGTGATAGGGTGTGTTGGGTGCACGTTCGTGTGACGGGGTGTTTGGGGTGCACGTACGTGTGACGGGCAGTTTGGGGAGCGTTTGGGGGTTTGAGGAGCACGTTTGTGTGACGGGATGTTTAGGGTGCATGTTCATGTGACGGGGAATTTGGGTGCACGTTCGTGTGACGCGTAATTTGAGGTGCATGTTCGTGTGACGGCGAATTTGGGGTGCGCGTTCGTGTGATGGGGTGCGTGGCGTGCACGTGACTGTTCGCGCACGCCGCCCAAGCTTCCCCACATCCCCAAAATTTCCACATCCCCCGTATTTCTTGGTGGTTTCCATACCCAGTCCTTCCCCCTGCTTTCGACACCCTAGTCAAACCCAGTCAAAGTATGCTGTTTTAGTGGCCCCAGCACGCCGCCAAGACCGCCCCCAATTCCCCCCTTCCCCCTGATTTCCATACCCTGGCCAAACCCGGTCAAAGCATGCTTTTCCCCAGCATGACCGTCCACGACACACACACACACACACTTCACAACTTTTTGTGTCGAAGAAAAACATAGTCATGTGGGGTTATCCGGTCCTTTGATTCTCTTTTCTGGGAGGGAAGGAGGGAGGCAGGGAGGGTTCAGAGCTTAATGGTTGAGGAATTCAGGGTTCAGGATTTGGTTTTTGAGTAGGGTCTTTCAATTCATGTATATGATGTTTAACATGAAGATCATGTAATAAAAAAACACATTTTTATTAACTCTAGGATATCCCTCACTTGTGGTTTATCCCATAGTTGATGGCGCGATTTCTGTGCCTGTCGAACTTGTCCTGATGAGGGGTGACATTTGGAGTTTGAGGGGGGTCGGAGTGTGATTTTGTTTCAGCTGGCCGGTTCGAACATGACGCATGATGCTGACATGCGCGAAACGTGTCACAGCGAGCCCTACTGGCAGGCTGGTACGCAGCTGACAGTATCATCTTCCACTCTTCGAGAAAACACAGTTGCTCATTCACCCGGGCGTCTGTATCAGACACATCTCCAAAAAAAGAGTTCTGCTGAGGGATCACCTTGAATGTTTTCTGTAAGGGACGTAAACCGCAAAGCCAACCCCGAAACCAAAGCACAGTACTCTAAACCTAAGTGCTTCAACTTTCGAGGAGGAAGCAATGTTGGGTTGAACAACTTGTCTTGGTGAGGTTGTGTATTTCAGAGGAGCCACTATGTTTGCACATGGACCGAAAGCCTGAACCACACCCCTGAACCTTAAACTGGTCTTGTCCGCAGCAACGCCGATGTGGACCTGGGGTGAACATTTTGGGTTTCAGGGCAAGCTCGGGGTCTCTTGTCCTAGACTCATCCAACAACCCTACAACCCAACTCGCCCTAAGCAACTTGAACCGTAAGCTTTCATCCCCGGTCCTGAGCCTTAAACCCAAACCCAACAATCGGCAAATCTCAAAAGCCTTCAGCACGGTAGGGCATAAAAGTTCGGCGAACTGTTGGCCAGCCCATGGATTATTCAAATAGCAACTCACACAAGCACCTTAATGCCAAAAACAGCAAGTCAGCCCCTGAGAGAAGCATAGGGAAATTCCAAGCGAGTTCCTCGGCGATATTCGGATGACCTTTGGCCCTGGACGACTTGGGCTCACGTACGTGGGCAGTGGGCAGAGTATAAGGGCTATCGAGGGTTCCCAAGAAGAAAGCATGGACGATTTCAATACAATAGAAAAGGATGGAAGAGCACACTACAAAGGACAGTACCTGTGGAGAAGAATATAGTACGGAAAAAGATAGTACCATGTCCCTTGATGTTTTTCCTTGTTCTCATTTCACGGGATACAGTACGTTGAACTTGGAAGGCTCAAGGCTTGAACCCCAACCCTGGACTGACTCATTGAAGCAGCCAACCATAAGGAAAATGCATGAGCATTCCTTACACCATTGTAGTGCAAGATGCCACCCTTTTCCGGGGCTTAGAAAGCCAGCTGAAGTTCTTCAGAAGTCTTCAATTTAGGCACAAAGCAAGTTGCGCTACCTCGGGCCTACTGCTGTTCTACGGTAGTGCAACATCTCCTTTCTATGCCTGCCATGTGGGAAGCTTCTCTTGAGGCTTTGTCAGCAAGGCCTGAGATGGCGTTCGCCATCGTGTTTGCTTTTCTCCACTGCTTCGCGAATGGCAGGGATGTCTTCCGGGGAGTTCGGCAGCAGATATCTGAGTGTTGCGCTGGTTCGAGGAGCAAAGAGGAAGCCGGTTTTGACCCCCACAAGGCTCGTGTGGATAAGGCCGTGGAGCATCAAATTGAGAAGAACTGGAGTATTGCGAGCCGCATGACTCCTCACTGCGTACCCATGATTGTGCCACTGCTTCTTACGAGGCAGGACACGAAGGCCTTTCTGTTGCAAGCATTCCTGGCGTACGTGGTGCAGACTTGCACAGCCCTCAAGATTTTCACAATGTCGGCGCGTCGAATACGCCTCTTCGCACAGTTGTTTTACCTGAACTGGATGCTGTATGGTTGGGAGGCTCGCTTTTCAGACGGACCAGAGGCCTCCATGATGCTTTCCGCCATGACTTTCTGCCGGATCATGCTGGTGGTGATCCAAATCGAGAGCCGTCTGCACATCCCCGGTCAGACCGCCATCACAGCTTCCCTGGTCCTGTCCAAGATGCACGCAAGCGGCTGTAGCACGAGTGTTGCCTTTCTGGCGTTGTCCGAGGGCTTCACCTTGGTCCCTCGGCCAGTGTTGGTTGGAATCTCTTGCAAAGGTTGTTCCAGAGTGCAGAGCCTCCACTGAATCTTTTGTCCTCCTGAACGCACTCATCAGTTTCGTCCAACCTTTTAGACCAGTACCCCGACTACAACAGGATTCGAAACCCGTCGGATAGAACGAACTGAGTGAGAGCTCTTTGATGAGGTTTAGGGCACCGGTTTTGGGCGTAAATGGCAGAAACTTAGAAACATCCAAAAAACTATGCCTCTGTTCCCGAGCATGGGGCTTTGCCGCAGGCCTCTTACCCGAAACTGTTTTCAAGCCATGGCGCACGGATCTCATTTCAGCAGTCTTCCTACGATCCTGCCAAGAAACGAGAGCCTTGATCTTTGCCTGTGGAAGTTGCCAATAGCGACATGTGCACAGCTCCGAAGCGGTGCGATTCCATGTTTCGTGCACTGGCTGCCTCTGATCGAAGTATTTCCCTCCACTTATGAGGTCCTGTTGCGCCTCTTCACGTGTCTTTCACTGCCATGACTCCATTGCACGACCGTGAAACTCGAAACTCCAAATTTTAGACCCTGGCCCCTCACAAGCCCTGAACCCTGAATCCTGGCTCAAGCAGAATCCCTAGACCCCACAGAAAAAAAAAACAAGCAATCCGAGTCAACCCAAGCCCTGAAGCAAGTTCTAATTCCCTATACTCTAAGCCCTAAACCCTTAACCCCAACCACCAAACTCTAAACCCTGAACCCTAAACCCCAAACCCTAAGGTCATGATCATCGCCCTGTCCATCATCTTGGAGTCGAGCCTAAGAGGCCACTTTGCAGCGCAGCTGAGGTCGACTGATGCTGAGGCGCCTGCAGAGCCCGAAGGGGGTCCAAGGGACCTGATGAGGGACCTTGGGGTTATGTAGGGGAGTATATAGGGGAGTATATAGGGGAGTCTTATATGGAAGGGCTTATAGGGTTTTAGGGTTTAGGCTCATATTCTGAGCTAGAGTCTAAACTGCTTAATAGGCCCTATAATATGACTCTTGTATCATCCCCATATATCCCCCTAAAAGGAGTTTGGACTATAGCTCACATACTCAGGAGTTTGGGACTAGGGATTCAGGGGTCTCGGATCCAGGATCTAGAGTCTAGGACTTCGGTTCCAAGGGATGAATCTGAGGGCTTTAGGGCTTAAAGCTTCAAGGGTCTAGGATGCTTTGGGGGTTAGGCTGCGAGCCCGCCAAGCCTGCAAAGTTGAACAAAGCCCGTAATAAACTCCACCGTCCACTCCTCCAGAAGCCCCGAGCTCCACCGATCCCAGCAAGCTTGGGAAATCTGATGCCTCCTAGCCCCCCGGCCCTACGCGCCCCGAAATCCTCCTCATCATGCCCTCGGTGCACTTGCAAACACTTCATCACGACTATGCCCTGAACCCTGAAGCCCAAAGCTTCTTTTCCCACCGGAAACCTAGCACCTAATTAGGGACAATACTCACATGTAGAAATAGAAATTCTCCCAGATACGAAGCTGCATTGCTACTAGCTTGAAACCCTTTGGCCCCTTACTCACGTTTGTGCAGACCGGGCAGAGGCCATGGTCTCCGGGTTCCGACGGATGCTGCGCGGGATTTGCGACGGTGAAGTCTTGCTGGATGGCAGCCTTTGCATCAAAGGCAGAGTTTGTGTCTCTTTGGGGGGGGAAAGGTTTAGGATGTAGGGGATGGGGTTGTGGGGGGGGGGGGGGGGGGGGAATGCAAAGGCAGTTTGTCTGTGTGGCGGGGGGGGGAGAGTCTCAACAATCAGTCCTCATAATCAGCACTAAACCCTAAACCAAGGTGGTTCCCACAGAGTATATTTATTCCCGAGCCCTAGAATGAGCTGCCCATGTCTTTGGCCCGCAGGCTGCCGCTCCCTCAAGCCCCCGAAAGTTTCCTAAGGTAGGAAGAGAATGAGGGACCTTAGCTTAGATCCAAAATGGAGGATGCGTACTCTAAGGCAGTTACACTCAAGTGCTCGAATGTTAAGAAGCCCTACATCCCGCGAGGCCGCAACACTTGCTTGCAGAGGATCATGTCAAGGCCAGTCGATGTGAATGCCCGCTTCCCGGACCTTCTCGTGGACTCCGAACAGGAGAAGTGGTTGTGGGTTTGCCTTTTAGTTGGGTGTGTCAGGGTGTAGGGTTAGGGTTCAGGGTTTTGGGGACTTCGGTCTTGGGTCTTGGATACCGGCTGGGCTTCAGTATTCCTGCGTGGCTCCCGAACGCCAATCCCTTGTGCAGACAGCGTGTGGCAAAAGCCTGTGCGCAGAGTCGCATGCCATTTTGAGAGACGTAGCGATGCAGGAACGCATAGACGAGCCATGGGGTTGAACCCGGGGTTGATGGGTTTTTTGGGCCACTGCATGCTGAACCTGTAACCCTGAAGCCCCATACGGCATGGAGCCAGGAGCACCAGCGCTTCCAGGAGTTCATAAAGACCTCATCGAAGATGGAACTTGGGGAAGACGCAGCTGGCACTCCACCTTGTCTCCGGGTCTCTTTGCAAGGCAAGGTTTGCAGAGCGCTAAGCCAAAGCAAAGATCCTAAGAACCCTTAGGCCCCAAACCCCCAAAAAATCGCGGCAAATAGCATTTCCCAAGAGCCCTCATCTTTGAAGTCCCACGGCAGAGGGTCTCGATCCTTCGAGGATTCTGAACATTCCCTCCCACTGAAATTCCAGAAACCCACTGTTTAGGTCTAGGGACAAGTGCGATGGACTGAGGGTACGATTTTTTTGACGGAGAAGCCTGAAGAATGAGTAGCATGATTCCTTAGGGTTCATATAGTATAAGTCTACTGTAGTGTACCCCCAAGCCCTATTCTGATGCTGAAGGCCCCTAGATTAGGCTGTTGACCCAAAACCATGATTCCTTTCGGCCCAAGACATCGCTCCAAAAAATGCACTGCAGGCCATGCAGAAATCAGCGTGGGCGTGGATCTTTTCCACGTCCCTCTTGCCAATCTTTACGGCTCGGGTGACACCTATCATTTGCTGGCGCTGAGGCGGTCATCAGTAGTGTAATAGGAGTAGAGTTTGAGTATGGGGTTTTGCTTCCGGGGAAGGGGTTGGTGCCCCGGAGTCAGGCTTGAGGTTTGGAGTGTTGAGAGCTTCTTCGCTGTGTTCAGGCAGGACAGCGAGCCTGGACCGATCCCTGACGCACGTCCTTCCGACATTCCGCGGCCGCTTCGGCACACTCCGCCTCCAGCTGCTTGTCTCCCTCTCCTTTTTTTAAGGGGGGACTACTAAAGGATGATGGTTGGGGGATGGTGGCGGTGCTCTCTACTCACGCCCTTTCCTGCCGGCTTTCAGAGTTTTTAGAAGCAAAGACTTCGCCCAAAGGCCCTAGACTCCCTAGACCCAGGTCAGGACGTCTCAAAGGACTCCGGTTGCGTCGGTGTCATCGTCCTCTGCGGCGTCCGCAGCATCGTCAGAGGGCCATGCACTTGTGCAGGCGCTACCTCAGCTCTCCGAGACTTGGGCAAGTCACACTCACGACACACCCCCTTGAACCCTACATGGCCCCCAAATCCTAAACCCTTGTTCCCGTGTCAAGAGCCCTGCATCTTGATCAAACATCTCCCAAGGAGATGTGTTTGCTGATAGATACTTCTTGCCGGCGACAAGTCGTGCAGCAAGTGCCGCGGAACTGATTGGTCCGAATGTTTTCTATGGTCCATGGTTAGAAGCACGTGTCTGCTCCGAAGCTCCAAGCTTACATGTCCTCCCAGCTTACTCTGAAACCTTGAATATCTGGTCCCAAAACAAACCCACTGAAACAAGAAGCCTGAGACCGGCAGAGTCTCAATTCTGAGGTGCACATCAACTACAAGCCGGCGACTTGTCCAGAAGATCCCGGCATGCCAAGTTTAAGGAATTGGATACGTCCCACGGACTGGGATTCTGTACGATCCAAGGCAGGATTGCCCAAAGCGGATGTAGGGTTTAGGTCTAAGCAGGTCCCAGGACCATGCTTTATGCTGGGGGGCAGGGATTGTGCCCTCCAAAGCTTGCAGGCTTCAGTAGATTTGCGGTTCAAGCTCGGGTGCCGCAGGGTTCGAGATCTGTTTTCCGGCGGCTTGAGAAGTCTGACATTCAGCGGTGTTAGTTTAGAGCGATGTCGGGCTCAGATGTACGAACGGTTTCAGGATTCTTTCGGAATCAGGTTGGTGGGATTGGGTTAAGCGAAGAGTTGTGAACCCTAAGACCTGCACCTGTTGGACCCCGAGCCACCCTGGAAGGTCAGGCGCTATGCGGCCAACGTTGCGGAGTTTGCAGAGGAGAACCCGTCTGCTTTAGAGCCGTTGCGGCTCCGCAAGGCTGTGTGGCTCCTGGACTGTTGTGATCCACAGGCCCTTTGGGGCTTTGGTGGGGGGTTTGGTGTTACGGGGTTTCGGGGTTTTGTAGGGTTCAGGCGGTTTAGGGATGGATGATCCTCACGGTCGGGGTTTATGGATTTAGGGCTTGCATAAGATGGGGAGGATTTGAGATTATACTAGTGATGCTTAGGTTGAGTAAGGAGTAAAGGTTAGCAGACCATCATATTGGTAGTGATAGGGTTTAGGGAAGGATCTACAACCCTAAACCCTACGACCCTGAGCCCTCAACCCTAAACCCTAGGATCCTATACCCTAAAACCTTAGTTTATAGGGTGAAGGGCTTAAGGTTTCGACCCGAAGCTCTAAAACCCTAAGCCAAGGTTCCGGTCGCCGGAAGACCAACAGAGGTACCTGGTGTCGTCAAAGCGTCCAGATCTTGAGGGTTGGGGCGGTTGGGGCTCCCAAGACCCTATCCCTAATTACTAAGGCCCCCATGTTAGTGGAATTTTGCTTCCAATTCGTCAGATGTGCCTGGGGGTGGCCCTCAACACAAGGATCCTATTATGAAGGGACCACAGCAGGGGTCCCTTGTTTTCTGAACCTCTCAGATCCCAGAGCCATGCTAAAGCTCTGGACCCTAACAGCGGCTGTAGCTGCCCAAAGTAAGGTTGTCCCACTTGTAGACCTACCTGTTGCTGATCTCTCAATTCACATAGACTTTCAGTCGTGCAGATGCAACTCTGAACTCCACCGGAGCCAGATTGAAGTCCCCCCAAAGGCCTATGGCCCAAAGCCACCCAAACATCTCTTTGTGGGGTCTTCGGGCCCAAAGGCCTTGAAATAGAGGAGTTCTTAGAGCCATAGGGGGCAAGCCTAGACTTCCAGTCCCCGGATCCCTAAACACCTACACCCCAAAACCCCTAACTCAACCCCTAAGCCTGCCACTCCCCCCCAGAGATCCAGGTATATATTGGCCAAAAAGGCCACGATTTCGGTGAACCGCTCGGCGAGGCTGCGAGGCAGCTCCTTGCCAAAGGTCGGGGATGCCGGGGATGCCTTGTTAGGAGCCACCTGAGCCCCTGACTAAGTTAGGGTTATATTGGGGGGTAATCATATTGGGGGTATAGTAGGGGTCTTAATAAGGGGGTATATAGATGTCCATTTTTTTTTTTTGGGCGGGGGGGGGGGGAAGTAATTTAGCCCGGTGCTCACCTGGGTTTAGGGTCTTAGGGTTTTAGGGCATGGAGAGCCATCCGGAAGTTGCCTTGAGCGACCTTGAGAGTTGATCTACCCTCCCCAAACAAACATGTAACCCCATAAAGGGTCCTATTTAAAAGGGCAGCAGTCTGTGTACGGCCCTTTATGGGGTTCAATGTTTGTTTGGGGGAGGGAGCCTTTTGGGTTTGGGGTTTAGGGATTAGGAGCAATTGTGAAACGCCTAAATTACCTAGTAGTAGGGTAAGCTACTTGGGGTAGTATCATCCCTATATGTTCACCATGATACCCGACAAGTAAGATTTAAATTAGTAAGCTTGATCCTCAGGGCTCCATAAAAAAGAGCCCAAAGCTTATTCTAGTTCTTCAGGACACTACACTGTTGCTATTCTTTCTGTGGCTCAGCGAGGTTTAAGGTCTAGGAAGGTTAGAGGGCGTGGCTAAAGAGTCTAGGGTTTCTTGGTGTCCTGCCGCGCGGGGTAGATATATGGAGAACAAGCTATGAACATCAATCCTGAAAGAGATCACGATTTAGATCAGCCCCTCCCCCATGCGTTTGTCGTAGCAAGGCATTGGAGCAGTCAGACCCTGCACCCAGCAGGCTTGAGCGACATGTAGCGCAGCCTCAGAACTCGGTGTAAACCCACAGACCAGAGACCCTTTCAAGAACGGCAGGTGTGGCTTCATTTGGGCGACCTCATGCAGGCAACTCGAACAGAACCCTCGGTTGCCATGTCGGGCATCAGCGAGCTTGAAGCATGCTGACTGCCACGGTTTCCTGGGCACATCCAAGTCTTGTCATGAGGCGCCTCCCAGATCGGCATAGGTTCCGTTCTGCACAATGCAAGCATCCTGTGAGTACTGCTGTTGATTTTTGCATAGGTCTTTTTGTTCACGGTTTCCCCAATCCCAGCTTCTGCTCGGGCGTGATGCCTGGAGTAGCTGTTCGGGTGGTTCGTGTTCCCACTTCGCGCATTTGTCCAAATCTGCAGTTCAGGCTTGAGGGGAGCTTGAAGTGCGGTTTGTCTCACCAGATCGAAACTCTCGGCCTCCTGCCCTTGCTCCGCAGGGGCACACGGCCTTGGCGGCGAGTTTGAACTGAAGTAGCAGTTGCAGTCAAACTTCGACCCTAAACGTGGGGAAAGCCTTCGCCAATGCTTCTCAGTCTGAGAAACATCTCTAAAGCTGCACTGAGCACGACACCTCAACCCACAAGTCTTGAAATCCGAAACTTCGAAGAGGTAGCTTAAAGTGATCTGCTTTACAGGACCCCCCCCTTAACTCCGAAACCCTTTTCGTTCCCAAACCCCGAAATCCTCCCTCCCTCCCCCCCCCTTGCCCCAGCAGTCCCTTAAAAGGGAAATGGGAAGGCCAACCATGGGGGACCTCAAATTACAGACTACAGCGACCGCAGCTTTATCCTTTCAGTTTATTCCTGCAAGAGCACTGAGAGCTGAAGCGCCAAACCTAAAGGCCGTCTAGGGCTATTGGGATGCTAGGTCATTTTTGCTTTTCTGTGGCTTTGGGGTGCTGAAGGTGGGTGGATTTAGGATTTAGGACTTCAGGTTTTTGAGCTTGCGCCATCTTCCTGATCCTTGCAAGTTGTACCTTCGGCCTCACAACCCAGGCAAGGAAAAACCCCCCGTGTCCCCTCCATGGCCACCCCAATACTGTTGTTACTGCGCCCCGTCCATGACATGAGCGGAGCATCCTGAACGGAGACACAGAGGGAAGGGGCGAGAAGTTTTGCAGTTTGCAGAAAGACCTGGTGATTCTGAGCCAAAACAGAACAACTCTGACACCCTGCACGGCCCAAAATTTGCAACCTTAAGGACCCAAAAGCCCCCCAAAAGTCTTATTGTGGTTTTTTCCCTGTACTTTGTTTTGTGCCACGTCGGTTGTTTTTGGCTGCTTGTCATGGCTGCTATCGTACCCTACTTTACCCCGGCATGTGCCGTTTGCAAAGCATGCAAAGGGCAAGCCTCACAGCAACTTCTGTCTGCCAAAGCGAACAGCAATTCGCCGATGTCACGTGTGCTGTGCGCTGGCTCACTAGCCAAGAAGCTGCTCCACCGCACCTTGACTGCTCCTTGCCGCAATGTCTTTCGAGCAAGTGCCCCGGATCGATGCCTCGACGTGGTTACGGCGACACAGACCATGAATCTGGTTTTGTTGATCGTATTCTCCGACACTTCCAAGGCAAAGGTTCATGATGGCCCAGCTGTGCACTTTCACATCGGTCCATATCGGTCCATGACAACCTTTAGAGTTTTGTTGAGGCTTGGAGGATGAGGCGGGGCAGCATGTGACAGTCGCAGTGTTGCCGGCATGCTGTTCATAAGCCAAGACCAGGGTCATTTCGCAAGCGAGATCACTGTCAGCGACAAGCTCTTCGTTTCGTTTTGCTTTTGCGCATGCGGTAGTTCGATTTCCCAAGTAACTTGCGCGCACATGCGCCCAAGAAAAAAGGTTTGGCCTTGGTACGAGAGCTCTAAAGCCCACAAACCTAGGTATTGCAGCATTATTAGCTTAACAGTGCACCCATGTGCGGGCTTTCAAAACTCGTCGCCCGCTTTGCGGCGTTTGTTTTCGTAGTCGACGCGGCTTGTGCATGCTGTGTGCCGTGACAGGATCCAAAAGCCCATAGGGCTGCCATTGCGTGCCTTTTGCAGCCGTACTTGGGAAGGTCCGTGCGCCAGCATCAGTTCAAGTTGCGTTGAAGCTGGCGGTGTGAGCATGTCGTTTTTGCTTGTCTGGGGCTTCAAGGTTTCAGTCACACCCTAGGGATGCAACAACTCTCGTGGTCAACGTGGGAAAAACATCGCCATCTGAAGCCATCAGGGCCAGCCTCCCAGCATGTCATGACAGTGTGCTTTCATTATGTTTGTCGCAATTGCACGCGTCGGCACATGGCTCACATCCGTTTGGCAGGACCGCGCGCTCTGGGATGTAGAGACTGGTTGTTTTTGTAGATGGTTGCTTCTGCGAAAGGTGTTGGCAGCCCTTCGAAGAGGTCGAGTGCAACAAAATGATTCACAGCTGCATCTGGAGCCTGCAGACATCTCCAGACCAATCTCATGCGTTGGCAAGTGAAGGTATTCCATTGTTCGTCTTTGATCGCCGCTTTTGACAAGGACAGAACTGTACTGGAGTGCGGTGTATCAGCTGCGACCCCCCAACTATTGTTTTCAATGAGTATGGCTTGTGTCATCCACGTGCGAAGGCAGGCGATTGGAAAGATGCGTTGAATCAACTGCGGGGCTCAGCTACGAGCGGCATTCAGCTCAACCAGGTTGGACACCTGTTCTCCATTTTCCAAAACCGTGGTAGCGAGTCCTGGTCACCGTATGCGCCAATCGAAGGTCTGCTACAACGCTGCGATCAATTCTTGCAGGGAGGACATTTGCTTCCCGAGCTCAATACACGTCAGTTCAGCATGTTCACTGCTGCTTCAGCACATAGGCACCCAAATTGTAGAAGGGCCGAGCTTTTGCAGTTTAAAATGCTTTGCAAAAGCCGTTCTAGTGCGCAGGATTGGCAACGAGCGTCGTGCTTGCTGTGGGCCATGCGGTCCAGAAGTCTTCAATTGAACAGGAGTCAGAAGTTGGTCAGAAGAAAAGTGCAAACAAAAGCAGATACACATCTCACGGCAGGACAAGCTGCAATTCGTTGTTGAAAGCCTGGACATTTTCGCCCAGTTGCTTTCCACCACCCTCTCATCCTGCATGGGCCATTGCAATGTCGCAGCTGATGAGCCTTGCGCAGATGAAGGCGTTGTGCAGCAGCTATTAGCGTTGCTGCTTGGACATTGCCAGTGTCCATTTCACAACCCTGCAGATTCGTGGTGATGGCTACACACTGACGACCATCGGGGCAGCTTGCGCGAGCACAGTGCCAGGCAATCAACAATGGCAGCATGCTGGCTTGTTGCATGGACTTAACAAGCGACGCTGGGACTCAAAAGTTGCTGTCGTAATGCTGTCAGAGCCCCAACTTCATTGCAGCAGGGGCAGCTCACCTGATACCATTTATGCCATGTGGTCTGCCAAATGCCAAAGGTCAAGCCAACAGCTTCTCCCACAACAGCCTTTTGTCTACCTGTGAGAAAGCCAATTGCTGGGAGCTTGTCATGGAAGCTTGGCACTGGCCTGATTTTTCACAGCTGTGCTTGCATGTGCTGTGGACAGCTTTGTTTGCTGTTGTTTTTTCTGTAAACACCGTAAACACCGTCGTTGAGTGAACGGGGAGCGGCGAGGACATGGTGAGGGACCCATCCCTGCCATCTCCAACGACGATCAGCTTCAACACTGCTTTAGTTGCGAGTGGTTCAGCGGACGGGAACTGGCAGCATTCTCTGTGCATGCTTTCGTCAATGGTCACCCAGAAACAGCTTGAGCTCTATGTTCTTTTTGCTGTATATGAGTATCAAATGGTTGATTCCTGTGTCTTGAGGGTGAAGCATGTCTGAATCCATTGAGGCTGCAGTTCAATTACGCAGAAGCATTGTCAGCCACAATGCTCTCGGCACTGCACTGCAACGTGTGCTCCGCTGGCCACAAGTGCACCGCGCCTAGGTGCACAAGCACTGGGATTCAGTCCAGCTATTGAAGACCGTGGTTCCTGTGCTGCTGCAGGCTAGTCTTCATGGATCTGAGCCGTGCAGCTGCTTTGGTGCCTGATGGAGTGAGCAATCAGTCTAAAAAGATAGAGCTTGCAATTTTCTTGGAGATCAGATGCAGAGAAGCCATCGCAAGATTTGAGGCATTCTGACTTTGGTGAGCTCCCGTGCATCGGACTGGAAGATGGCTGCTTTGTTTCTGGAAGACAAAGCTTCAGCGGAACCATTCAAGATCAACGTTCTCAACGCCATGGTCGATGCTCTTCGCGAGGCAGGGGCTTATCAACAGCTTCGCCTTTCTGCTTTGATTCCACGAGCTTTTGCTTGGCTTCCGAGGCTCAAATTCCTCTTGTAACATGTGCCTGCGAATTGTAGAAGCCTTTGTCTGTTGCACAGCATGCTCGCGAAACGGCGCATATGGGAGCAGAAGCACATGACGAGTTGCAGCAAGCTCAAGCAATGAATTCGGGCAGACCGCGAGAGACAAACAGGCTAAACAGGCATTTTTCGTTCTGTGCTTGCGGAAAGCGTATGCTCTGCGTGAGCAGCGCCATTTGGACCTTGAATGGTGCGGGGTGCGTACCCCGGCAGCATATTGCAAAGAGCTTTCGTACGGATTTTCAGTGAGTATCATAGAGCTCCAATAGATGCCTTGTGGATCAGTGCAATCAAGCCCAGCTCTAGGAGAAATATGCGGACTTCGGACTTCGGTATGGAGATCATGTGCCATGAAAGGTCGGCCTCAACGTGTTAACATCTCAGCAGGTGCGGAGCTGAAGCTCATATTGCCCGCGGGGTGGGGAGGGGGGGGGGGCGGGGGAGGGGCCTTATTCACATCCTAATGCCTACAAAATCGTGGACCTGAATGCTTTGGCCCTCTGAAGGACCGCATGGACTGTGGCATCGCGAGATGGAGCTATAAGCCTGTGATCCGACTGGTTGGGATTACAAGCAGCCGGATCGGTTGCATTGCGTGGTGACTGTGAGTGCTTATGCAAGCACAGAGGGGCCAACTAGCGGATTTTACTCAGCTGACTCGCAGCGTGTCAGCCTGCGGTGACAGATGGCACGTGGCCTGCAGTCTGCTGCACGAAGCTTTTGCTCGGAGCATCGTCCCTAACCATTTCAGCCAGGAGCTCAGCACAAACTGTTCGGGGTCATAAGGTTATGTCTGTGCATGGTGCGACAGACGGTGCCACGCCAACTGCACTGCAGGCTACAATGCGTGCATGGGCAGCAACCGCAAAGCCTGCAGGTGGGCTAGGGCCCACCTGTTGCTGACACAGTTTGAGACAGTAGCCCTGCGAACAGACGCTTGACTATCTGTTTGTGTCCCGGGTGTGTGTGTGTGTGTGCATATGTGTGCATCAATAACATCGGTTGACTCCAACTTCAACCCTTATGTTCAAGGACTTGACGAGTTTCACTGTGGCAGCGAGCGCAGCTGCCAGGAGTCGGCAGTGGGGCCAGGCACTTGTCATGTGCTGAATTCGCTTTGGCCCAAGAGCCATGTGCATCCGTGCTTCAGTGTGTGCTGCTGCAAAGTAGTCAAGTAGTCCAGGCAACAGAGCTGTTGGCCATGCAGCTGCGCCAGGGATTGCTGCCCGACAGAGTATCGCTGGCCACCTGGCAAAACCGTTATGCACAGACCACTGACAACATCTGACCAGCGCGGACTGAAGAATAGTTGAGGGTTTGTGCAGTTTCGGAGGCTGCTTCGGCTTGTGAGACTGCTGCGTGGACTCGTGCAGTCGGCACGTTCCGGCATATGACACAGCTGCAGATCACACCGGACGTGACAAATGGCAACATTGCCATCTGTGCGTGTGAGAGGGCTGCAGCGTGGGTCGCTGGGCTCATGCTGTTGCGGCACTTGCCACAAGCTGCGACCAGAACGAACGAGATCACCTTCAACAGTGCAATCAGTGCTTGCTTGAGTCTGGGCCTCGATAAGCAAGCAGAGCCTTTCAAAGCCTGTTCTTGTCTCCTTGAAGGTTTCTGGCAAATTGTGTTGCAACTTGTGCTTTAGCTGAGGAAGTTGGCGTAGCACACACATGCTCTTGATCAACGCGATAGAATGTCGTCTGTCAGATCAGATCAGCTTTAATGCGTGCCTCAGTGCATGTGCAACAGCTGGGCTGTGGGCATACAGCTTGCAGCTGACAGATACAATGTCCCACTGTTGCTTCGTCCCGGAGACTTGTAAACATTTGTAGATGTTTGCCTTTGCATCAACTTCTGCATATCTCTGCATTCTCTACACTTGTGCGAAACAAAGGATGCCTTTTCCCGAAGTTCCATCATCAGCGCTTGCAGAGATGAGTGGCAAGTTGCCGTCGGTGCTCTGGACGATGCTGGAGTTGCGAGCATCGTTTGCGCCTTGTTTGCCCAATGTTAATTGGAATCGCTTGCGTGCACCGCCTCGGCGGCCGGGCCGGCCCAATGGGGGGTAGCGTGCGTGGCAAAAACGTGAAAGCCCAAGTCATATGCCGCCTGATTGGGGTTTCTAAGAGGTTCAGGAAGGTCCCGGCAGGTCCGTGGTTCGGATTGCGGCTCCTCCAAGCGGATCGGGCAGGTCCAAGAAGGACCAGGGGGGGTGGGGAGGTGTTCGGTGCAACAATCACACCGAGGTTACAATGCAGCGGTCAGTGCATCAGCCAGGGCGCTGCAGTGGGAAGTGGCTTTGGAAGTGCTGTGCGAAGCGCAAAAGCGCAGGTTGCAAGCTGACATTCTCAGCTTCAGCTCAGCCATCACGGCATGTCAGCGGTTGGCCAAGTGGCGCCCAGCAACTGAGATGTTCCAGAGCATGAGAGATGCTACTGTTACAGCTGATAGCATCTGTTTCTATGCAGCACCTCGACTGCCATTCTACTCCTCATTGTGGTGTACATCAACATATGTCAACAGTTTGCCTATCATCTTGGCACAGTCCTATGCATGCCCGTGCCCAGAGCTTCAATCAGTGCTTGTTAAAGTGGCGGAAAAGCCCGGCTTGGTGGGTCAGTGGAGCTTGTTTGCTGTTAATTTTGCTGCCAAGGTGTTGGCGTCTTTTGCAAATCTGCGAAGGTGGAAGGCCGTGATGCGATGTTTCAGTGACATGCAGCATTGCCGTCTGCAAGATCGTGTAGCCCATGGCACAGTACTCGCGGGCTATGCCCAATGTGGACAATGGCAGCGGGTCTTGCATGCCACTGCTTTCCGGCCAACGTTGCATGAAAGCATCGAAGATGTTGCCGTGGGTTGTGCCGTGGCTGAAGCGTGTCAACTGGGCCGCAGATGGCTAGAATTGCCCGGCGTTTTGGATGTCCTCGATTGCCTAGTTTGGCACGGGGTTGGACAGCTTGACCAAGAGAAGGATCGACAAAATAAGAGCGACTCAGTGCTGGCAGCATTGACTGCAGGTGCGGAGTGATTGGAATTGGAAGACCGAGTCAGAGCGAGTGATGTTCCCTGAGGCATTGCAGTGGAGATTTGGGTTGAGCTTGCTCTGTGTCATGGCTGAGGCTGAGCGTTCTCTGCATGGATGCTTTGCGCGTGTGCTGCTTCGCAACCTGCAAGCAAGTTGAGAGGATCGAGAGTGCATCTTCTCGAGGTTCGGGCTCTGCAGGATCGGGTGACGTCTAACACGCTGATGACTGTGCTCGGCGAGGCCCCTCACTAGCAGAGTTGTCGAGAGCGATACAGGGTGTCCTCGCAGACCAATCAAGAGAATTGTGAGCCCAATGTGATTCAAGTTTTCATGCTTTCACGATCTTTCACGCACAACTCGGTCTTGGCAGAGCTTTGCAGGTGGCCTGCTGGCAGCTGTCCTTGAGCTACTTTTCTAGCGACGTCCATCCAGCGGATAGCTTCAGCACAACTGCCATGGCTACCGGGTTCGCAGCAGCACGTAGATGGCAAGGTGGGTTGGACATGGTGTCCAAGCCGCTTGCTTAAAGTTTGCTGCAGGTTGGAGTCTTGCAGACCCTTTTGTGCCTAGGGTTCAAGGCATCTTACTCGTAGGATCCTCTAGGGTTCTTCAGTTGCTTTATGCTGGTGTTGCAATTTGTTGCATCAGCAGGATCATCCAAGGCTTGGGCAGCTGAGAACCTCCTTGAGCGAGTCAGGCATGACTGCTGCCATTACCGCGTGCTTGCGGCACTGGCGCCGTGGACTAGGCGACTCAGAGCATCACGGCCCTTATAGCTTTGTAGTGCCTTGCCATTGGACTCTGAAGGACTCTTGAGCAAGCCGAATGCTGTCAACTACAACGCGGCCTTGGCCTGTACTGCCACCTCCTCTGACTGGCACGCCGCTACGCACAGATTTGAGGCACATCCCACGGGCCAAAGAGAGCCCCGAGTGGAAACATTTTCGCATTGCTGCAAGGTTGCTGCCCTTTGAAGTTTGTATTTTCGCGCGAACTTTCTCTAGTACGTGTATGAGGCGTGCACGCGGCGTGCATGCAGGTCATGCAGCTTCTTCGACTGGTCGCAGACATCCTTTCGCACACCGCGGTCCTGGACTCTTGTGTGCAACCGTCTTTGTGGCGCTCGTCACTTTTGCAAAGGGAACATCTCCAAATGAGCAGGACGAAGTGCAGTTGGAACATGTTGGACCTAGTTGGAATGATAGTGTAGGCCGGCCGTAGCCTGCCTGAAAGTACTCCCTGATCAGGATGAAACTCGATCGGCTCAGCCTCAGCGCTTGCGTGTCTGCGTGCGAATTGGCATCCCAGCAAGCTTGACAACTTGTTCACCTTGCAAGCTCTTTGCTCCGTGCTAGCCTTGCTGATTTACGCAATCCACTGGGCATGGTCGTGTCTTCAGATACAGCCCCTCGTGGTTGCAGCCGAAAGCCAAGCTACGTCGTGGAGATGGAAGTGTGCACAGCTTCGATGCCTGGCACGGGGCCCCGCCGACGTTGGCAATCGCGGGCCATCAGACCGTCAGAGTTTGCAGTTTGTAGAGCAGAAGGCTATGAAAGCTTGTGCAGGCTCGACGTGCAATTCATCCACGGAAGGTAGGTGCCACATTCGGAGTGAAAATCATGGAGTTCTCCTTCGTCTTCGGAATCGTCATGAACACCTGCACCACAGCTGGAATGGGCCTCGAGATCCTGTACAGCAAGAACAACTTTCCATGGTCGGAGCATTCTGCTTTCAGATCCTGGCTATCTCGCGGAGGTTGAGGGGTTTGAGATAGCCCTATCAAAGCACTCAAGCATGAGAGTGAGTTCTGTTTTGCTCAAGAGGCCTCAGATCCATCTGAGACAGGCAAAGCGATTCACTACGCCTTCCGCTGGTTCCTCGAAGCGTGTGGAGATGCGGAACCCCCTTGGGGGAAGTTGCTCAGATCCGCTTGGTCATCTGGTCATTTGTCGCTTGGCCATTTCATCTTCTGTTGTGCAGCTGCTTTGCGGTGTGCTACTGCATCTTTTGACTGAAAGGATGCTGAAGAGTCTTTTGCCTTCATTCCAACATGACATATGAGAGACTACCCTGCAACTTCGTGGTGGCAGGCGAACTGAGATGCCAGTTGGGTACTTGACTGCAGCTTTGGTCAATGGCATTGGCCGCACAAAAGTGTGCAATATTTTTCAATAGCCACATGTCGTTTGCTGAGATGCATGAGGTGTTGAAGGGTACTGACGAGCCCCGTACCCAGTGACGGGAAGCGACCCCTAGTAAGAACCCTTTGCAGCTCTGTAGTATGAGTTGTGGCAACAACCCCATCGTGTACCTGCGGCTCAAGTTTTGTCCGCTCCAGCTTCTTGTACGGCACGGCCTGTGTAAGCCATGCCGCTGGTTACCGTGCTCACCGATGTTGATGCTGTCGTTGCAGCCAAGAAAGAGGCTATGGCCGTAAAAGGATTCTTGTGAACAGGGAGAGGGAAGTCAACAAGTTGCAGGTTACAGCTATGGTTCACAACGCCTGGACCTATTTAAAGCTCGGACTTGTCGTGTCGCGTCGAGATACATGTGCCCTTTGTAGGAGAATCCACTGAGGCTGTGAAAAATGCCCTGGGCAAGCCGGACATGTACATCACAGTTGCGCTGACGAAGGCATGACTGGTTTTTGCCCTGTCGTATGGCAACACTGTAGAATGATCATCAGAATGATCAGAATGCTCAGGCCGAGTGCATCACTGTTGGAGGGCAGGAGGCATCGGTGGCCAGGTGCCCAAAGAAGCAGTAGTTCACTCCATTTCACCCATCGTAGGTACAAGTGATCCAAAACGCTTCCTCAGGTCGTTGAAATCGACTCAATTGGTGGTGACTTCGGTGCTGTCATTGGGGCTATTGCCGATGGCTTGAAGGAGCGCTTCCCTTGATGGCCAGTCGTGTGATGCAGAAGTGTCGAGTCAGGCGCATGGCGTCGAGCCCTCCAAGGCCAATTCGCCGATCTGTGACACGTGCCTTGCCTATTCCCATTTGTCCTCTGCAGGTCACAGGAACTTTCCGGGGAGTTTCCTTCAAGGACCTGACCTGGATCTTCTGTGAGCAATCGTTTGAGCTGCGCGCGAGGGCCGCGAGTGCTGGCCAGGAGTTTGCGATGAACGGTCGTCCTCTTGGCTGAGGTGGTGCCGTAGGCCAGTCGACGTCACAAGTATCAGTACCAGGCGCTGCTGGAATTTTAATTTCAATGCCCTGCGTCATGTGGTTAATGTCGTTGTATAGTGTGCCGTATGGTGCAAGACCTGGTTCCCCAGGGAGACATGGGCACAACTGCCTAACACAGTTTGCCTCTGTGTGCCTGGGCAGACCAGACATCGGACCAAACAAAAAAGTGCTGCCCAGATCAAGTACAAGCCTTCAGTCGATGCCTGCTGAAAGCAACGGAAGCTGAATTCATGCCGGTTTCAGTGTGAGGTCATTGCTCAAGATGGTGGGAGCAGACGGCAGAAGTAACTTCTGGATGCTGACAGCATTAATACTATGCCTTGAGTTACCTTTATCTCGTAGCAAACTACAGCCTTGTTGAAGAACTACCGACCACATACACCACCTTTCAGGGACAGGCAGTCGTCACAGAAGCATGCAAGCAGCTAGCGATATGCTCTGGACCGAATGGAGGCCGCTCTGGCGTGACGCGATTTGCAGGCTCAACTCCATAAGCATTCGGTTCTGTGAGGACACGCCGCCTACACTCGCTGGAGATGAGTTGGATGTCCGTGCAATTCAGGCACGAGTTGCGAAAGAGCTCTGTGTTTTGAGATGCGCAGCTTCTGCGTCAGAAATACACTCAACGACATAATGCAGGTGTGGGCAGCATCCCAAGAGCAGGTGGCTGAGGAGGTGCCACTTGCAACAAGTTTTGACAGTGAGAACGGCTGCTGGCTGTGGTGGCAGTTGTGATCAAACAATTTCAGACCCCTTCAGCATGCCCTAGAGATCCATGGAGGTGAAGCGAAATTTCGGTGCTCCAATTTGGTGGAAGGACGAGTGGCCGAGCTATTCAGTGCATGTTGGGCGATTTATCCTGCACGTGTGTGAGGACGATGTCCAGAAAGCTGTTCAGAATTCTCCTCGTGCAGAAGGCTGGGCCAAATTCCAGAGTTCGATCAACATATGTGGGCGTCAGTGCTGCCAGCAAGATGCAGCAATATGTGGACAGGGGAGACCCCGTCTGTTTCAGCGATCGCTGTTGTGCTTTGCCAAGCTTGCAGACATGGAGCGGAGATTGTTTTTCCTGCATGCAGCATGTCCCATGACTCCATGACTGTCCAGTTAGGCCCGGCTTGCTTGTGTGATGAGCACCCCATCAACCACATTGATGAGTCGATGGAGTGAAGATCAGGACATGGCAGTTGCGTCTCTAGGAATTCTCAGTGTTGCGAGAGTGTGTGTCTGCTTCATGGTACATCCTTTTGCTGATCTGAAAGAGCTTGTGGCGTTTTCAGGAGAAGTTAGTGTCTGATCCTGGAGTGAGCAAGGAGGACCCAGCAGCTCGCGAGCACACCTTGTAATCGGGTCTCACTGGTAATTCTAGGGCATTGGAATTCAAGAGCTCAAACTGACTTTCGCAGGTTTGTCGACTAAGCGAAGATTTGCTGCACGCCAGAACGGAAAGAAGAGAAGCTTACCGGAGGCATTCGTATCTTTGCCGACATGAGCTGAAAATATAAATCTCGCGGAAATGTGAAGGCTTGAGGACTTGCAACACCGAAAGCAGGCCCAGGACCAAGGGAGTTGGATGAATTCTTGTCTGCAAACCCGCAATTGCGCCGCAATCGGCAATACACTCAGGCCGCCCAGGCAGCCCTCGCAAAAGCTGTGGGCTCAGCTTGCCCAGCTTTTGTGCCAAGAAGTGCTTTCGAAGGTCAATGCTTATGTTTAGGCCATGGAGATGGAGGAAGAGCCAAGCTACCTGGACTCTTGTGACGAGTCTGATGCAGAAGCTGTGCGTTTGATGCGGCTTGCTCCTAGGACGGAGGAGGATGAGCTTGAAGATTGTCATTCCATTGCTCCTTCAGAGAACCTTTCTGAGCACGGGGAGGAACAGGCTGAGCAAGTCTCGCACAGAGTTTTGCTCCACTTGACCAGACCTGCAGGTGAAACAGCGTGGCTGGAGGGGAGCGAAGAGGTCCACTTGCCTGTTTGCCGTAGTGACCTTCCATGACCTCCGGATGCAAACCTTCAGAAGTGCCAGGATGCTTGGCAAGGGCTTGAAGAAGATCCGGGTAGGCCGAAAACAATTCCTTGGAGCATTTGCTACAGGCAGCCTGCACTTGTCGGAATAGGCCGCAAGACCAAGTCAGACAGCTTGACGCCTCCCAGCGCCAAAGCCTCGTTGCTGTTGTTCGCCACAGTGTGATGCTTCTTGCGTGCTTGTCGTTCCGGCCACCGTGTCATGCCTGAGGCAACATCGCCGGTCAGCTCTGTAGCCAGCGGTACAAGGACTTGCAGCCGTGCTTCCGCTTTGCGTTCCAAAGCGCACATCGCAGAGCACGTCGTAAGGACATTGTCCCCGCAGAAGCAGAGAGCTTGGAGCATCACAACAGAGCTAATTGTTGCTTTCAATAGATGCAGGGCGCTCTCTTGTTTGAGGCCACCCACGCCAAAGCAACTCATGGTCCAGGACTGCACTAGATGAAGGTTGATGTGGGATCATGTTCGAACATGTCGAAAATCGAATTGTGCGTTTGAGCTTCAGGCATCGAGCGATGAATTGGTGTACACCGCCTTGGCCCAAAATAGTTGAAGGTTTGCTGCCACGTTGGACGAGCTAAACACCTGATCAGAGGCCGAGGCCATTCAACTGGCTACAGAGGAGTCACGCGCACAAAGCTGTATGCAGCCTGGCAACACTGCAGTTTCCAGCAACCAGCAGCTGTGAGGAGATGGACTTGCATACGTCCAAGTGCGAGCAGCTTGTCGAGGCATGATGCTAAAAACAGCCGCAGTCATTTGTGGATCATGTTTGCGTTTTTGTTCCGTGCTGCCTGGTGCAGTGTGCTTCAGGCCATTGCTCAAAGTGTTTGCTCTGGCCATGGGGAACTCATGAGGGAGGCCTAAGCCCCACCTGCTGATTGCGGAAGCCGGCTTTCTGGTACCATGTCAGGGTCTGCCGATGCGGGATATCACGCAGTGTAATGATAGTGCTTGCAATGATGACGCTTTCTTGTTTCCTTTCTTCCAGCAAATTCCCCAGAGCATTTTTACAACGTTCTGGTTGGGGCTTTGTTGCGGAGTTTGGGAAGAGGATAGAGACGATGATCGTGCAGAGGTCGGCTTTCATGATGGGATGAGCTTTGTATCCCGTCATTTCTTGCATTTCGGTTCCCGTTCGAGTGCACAAAGCTTTTGTTGGGTTGCACCATGGTTTGTGTCCCCCTCATTTCCGTTACCTTGGGCCGGGAACAACCAAGCTCACATAGAGTGCTGTGGTGTGCTGATTTGAAGCGCTGGGTTGGAACTGGAGTACCGAGGCCGTACGCGATGGCGTGCTTGCCTCAGAAATTCATTACAGGCGCCCGTGGAAATTTGTGAACATTGATGAGGCCTGTGCGTTGGAAGAATGGGTGTGCCCCCGAGATATGTGTGTGTGTGTGTGTGTAGAAAGCATGACCTTTTTGGTTTCATTCAGAACGTGCCTACTTGCAGACCAGGCAGATGAGGTTCGGTCTATGCTTGCAGGCCTGCGTCATTCGCTGGCTTACTCGGTTTGCAGAAGTTGTCCAACAACTTGTACATCGTCATGCGGAGTGCCGTTTTCAGGTGCCAGTTGGGATGTGCAAAGCACAGACGCCACATCTGCTCGACACTCAGTCGCCAGCAATTTTTGTCTCGAAACCAATGAACTGTAATGAACTAGCAGTTGGCCAAACCTGCTCTGATTCGTTACCAGGCCGGCAATACTTCGCCTCAGTCAGTCACCGAGTCTGAGGAAGAGGCACAGATGGGTTGGTGAGTAAACAGGGCTCAATAGTTGCTGTTGTGACCTGGACGAATGCCGTGGCAGACGAGCTGATTCACTGCTATAGAGTTGTACTGGATAGCGGAATACATGCCCATTGTGTCCATAATACCAGATCTAAAGCATGAAGCAAGTCCAACTACCTGCGGATGAGGGCCTGAAACCATGGAATACATACTCTAAGCATCTCTGCGGTCTCAAGGCTGCTGATTCCGTTGAGCAACTGGAGGAGATGCGACGCGAATCGCAGGCCTTGCAACAGCTTGCTTGACTCTACACCTTTTTCGCTGCTGGTCGTGGGTGGGTGTGAGAGGCTCGCTCTGAGGAGTGTGAGTTCCATTATGCCGAGGAAGCCCCCCACCAAACCCTGCGCGAGTCATGTTTCCTGCTTTGCATTGAGCCCCGTAGCGCCCCGAATCATCGAAGCCCTGGGCATGCAAACAGGCAGAGTTGGTGGCATCCCGCATGCCCTACCCTCGCCTGTTTCTGGTCAGGTTCTGCTCCAGAGACTACCGCCTCGGTTCCTGGTGCCGGGGTGCTCGGATCAAAGTCTTCGACACATCTTGTACAAAGCAAAACTTGAGAAGGGCGCCTTCCTGGCTTCTTGAGGCGGCGTGTCTGCAGAACGCCCGAGGATGAAGGCCTTGTGAAGTTTTGGTACACAGTGCTAGCTCCTAGCACAACGAGTCGGACATGTAGCAAGTTTTGCTCAGGCACCTCTACCGTCGATGCGTCCGACCACGATTTGTCCGATGTTGCGGGTGTCTTGCTAGACGCTCAGGGCCGTCGTTGCCCGAGGCCAGGGTGTTCGGACATTAGTTTGGCAGGCAAGCCCTGCAGAAGAGGAATGCCATTCTCGAGTGCACGCTGCCTGAAGAGACTCGACCTGGCTCTGTAGTCCGGGTCTCGTGAAGGGCAGAACAGCACAGCTGCTTGAGTGCTTTCTGTGACGGGGGCTTTCGTTGCTTTCTTTCATTTTCTTTCTCTTCCTTCCTTTGAGTTGTTTTGGTGAGCGTAGGTCAAGGCAATGAAGCGCTCTCGCACTCGCCTGGAGCACCAAGCAGCGGTTCTCGAGAACACGGCAGCACTGGTGGCTTCAGCCGCTGAGATCCCTTGGAGCTGGTACTCCTGGCGAGGTTAGGTTTTGAAGACAACGGTGCCTACGAGTGCTCGATTTCTCCCGCACCCCAGGCAAGCCGAGTCCATGTGCTCCAGTGCAGACCTTTCACATGGCAAAGGGGCAAAGGGGTTGAGATGTACTTGTCACGCACGTTGCAAGTATTGGGCGTCATGTCTGATGAGTGAGATGCGAATCTTTTCTTGGTCACTGTGATCGGGCAGTGCATGGTTGGCCTTCATGGCCGGCACTGCCGGCACCACTTGCAACTGCAATTGGTGTCCGCCTCCAACAAAGTGGGAGAAAGCTTGTTTGCCTTTGGGTCTCATGGGCTCGGGTCAAAGCGCACGCGCCAGCTTGTCCACCGAAACGCTCGCGAGCACAACAGGGAGCAGACAGTTGACCCCATTGCGTTGGCAACCAGAGGGTTTGGGGGCCGGCCCAAGGTCACGCACAAGGAAGGATCACTGCGCTATTGCTAGACAAGTTTGCGCGTCGCTAGCTCCACAACAGTCTCTTGCACGCTGTGAGCTACACAGGCAGCATGTAACATGTACAATGTAAAAGCTGCTAAGGGGGTCTGCAGAGGCTTTTGTCATGCTGAGGTCCTTCCAAGGCAGCAGCTCTGTGTTCGGGCACTGCCGAGCTCTTGGTCTATGGTACAGATACTGCATAGTGTGCTCGAGTCTATTCTGTGCTGGTCCAGGTGTCTGAAGCGTCTGCAACGCATCATGCCCAGACTCGAGAACTGTTGCAAGCTTGTTGCAAGCTTGGATCGATCTCGGCGCTTCCTGCTCCGTGCAGGCCCTCGCCCAGAATTGGACGCTCCAAGTCTGTCACTGGTTTGGTGCGCTTGCACAGTTGCCATCAGTTTGCCCAACACCTCTTGAATTGCAGCAAGGCCCGCGGACCGCGCAGCCGCTCAAGCTCAAGAAACTCATCCCCTTCCAAGGAGACTCAGTGTTTTGCACGCCTAATGGGCCTAAATTCATGAGATCAGCCAATGTGACATGTGGGAAAAGCTCCTTGCCAGCATGCTTTCAGAGCGCAGGCATCTAGGGGTGGCTCTCGTCCAACGACTCCGAGAGGCCGAGTGTTGCAGTAGAACCCAGGCTTACGGAAGAACCTGATGACACTTGTTTCGAGGTTCTGGGAGAGCTGTGGTGGCAGCTGGAAGCCCGAGGCCAGGGCCATAACCCGCAGTACCATGTGCCGTGAACGGCCCCTTGTTCGTGCTGACGACTGCCCTGGCACAGCGTTGCGGCTGGCATGTCGTCAGGTTGGAGAGGAGCGACACAGGCCTCGCAATCTGCGCCAACTTTTTGGCCGATCAGCTGCTGCTGCCACCTGTTGCCACATAGTGCGGGCAGGCGACGAAGTGAAAGCATCGTCACCTGTGTCTCCCTCCTTCGGAGACGGATGGAAGCTTAGTTGGCGTGGGTTATCACAGCGCCCTGCCAGTGGGAAGAACAAGCTCAAACCATGAAATTGGGGATCATCTCTCAGGATCGTCTTTACGGCAAGCAGCCGTGGCCAAGGTAGCCTCTTGACGGAGTGTGGCAATGCAGAATAAACACGCTTCCGTGGCCCGAGGTAGCTCACGAGAACTGCAACCCCTTCGGAGTTGACGATCGATCAGGTAACCCCTTTGATGAGCACGATGCGCCAGAAGCAGACGATGGCCCGAACTGTGACATTTCAAACCCTTTTGGTCCAGATGATGGCGAGAGCCCACACGAGGAGATACTCGGCAACCCATTCGCACTGAAGAGTGAGGAAGACATCACCCCCGATGGCAGAGACGGAGTCGGTGATGCGAACCCTTTTGACGACAGTGACAGCGGCTCCAGTACACTGGACGATGGGCCAGGTGAGCGACCTTGATCTTGCATAGCCGTGTCCCAGTTGCTGCAACACAGCCTCGTGCTAGGCAATCCCTTCGCTGCTCGTCAAGAGGATGCAGGCATGTGTGGCTTATGTGTGTTGTCTGGCGTTTTGCAATATTTTGTAGTGTTGAGAAACTCACCACTGACGCCCGTCAGTGCCAGCACATTCTTGTGGTGTGTCTGCAAGCGCCCGATGCCCTGCTGGCTTTGCTCTCAAGCTTTGCAAAGCTTTGCGGGGAATGAGGGGGTCGTAGACTGCCGCTGAAGGGGGCCATGAAGGTCCCGCGCGATGTTCTGCTGCTTGCGGCGGGAGCTCTTGCTGCGTTTGGTGTTCTGTCTGCAGGCACCTGGACGCATCGCCAGCTTTCTCAGTCGCCAAAAGTTGGATGGGCCTTGATCGTACAGCTGCGCTTCAAGGATATTTCTGTCCGAGACGAGTTCCTTTCCTTTTGGACAGTGCTTGCTCGATATGTGAGAGACAATGAGCCCTTCACGACGTTGTTTCAAGCCATCCAAAGTGACAAGGATCCGTTGCTGGTGATTGTGGACGAGCGATACACTTCGAAAGACCTGTACACAGGTGCACATAGAAGCAGCGCGGCCTTTGCAGAGTTCCGCCCAAAGATGAAGAAGCTGCAAGATGAAGGGCAACTGGAAGTTACTGGCGAAAGTGGCTTCGCCATTGATTTGGCTTAATTTGTCTTGTCTCCCAGCACATCCAGATAGAGGCAAAGATGTACTTCGCGATTCTTTGCAAGTAGTTCTGTTGAGCCAGCAGGAAAAAGGAGCTCTGTGGTAGGGTCCGGCAGTCCATTGCTTGTGCATCTGTTGAAGTGTGGCAGGCGACGTTGTGGAGGACTTGTGTGGTGTTGACCCTCTTGAGCAAGCCAGCTTCTTTTTCGCTTCAGGAGAAAGTGGAGCCACAGCACTTTGGAAGTCCAGCAAGCCTGGAGGAGAATAGTCATGAATGTCATACGTAAGCCTGCGATCAGACAGGGGATAAGTGAGGTGTGGTCAATCCTGCTTCTGGTTGCTGTGTGAATCAAATGTGTAGTAGTTGGTGTGAATTTTCTGTTGCCAGTCACTGCTGGATCTGCTAGTCGCTTGCTGGGTGGCTTTTGTGCCAGGATCTGCAGCCTGGCCACAGCTTTGAAAGTCCGCTAAGCTTTGGTGAGGAGAGCCATGACAAGCCGATCTATCTCTGGTGTTGAAGCCTCCTGATATCTCCTGATGCGGCAACTGTTGTATCTCTTTGCTCTGCAGGGTGTTGCTCCGGCGCGCAATGCGATGGTTAGCCGACCACCCGTTTGCTCGAACCCCGGATTCCCATTCAAGGTTCTCCTGTGACCTTCGTGTCAGATGTCGCAAGGCCTTGACGCGCCAAAAGACACCACTGCCAGCCCCAGAGTGACTTCCTTGATGCCAGGCACGGCCTTGCAGAATCATGGAAATCACTAGAGGATCACTCATGGGCCACCTGTGCGTCCCTTGTGGACATCCTGTGCGAAAAAGGACGAGACATGTGAAACGAGCCTATCCAAAAACCAGCAGGCGCAGCTCCCGTCCTGGAGGCTCCTGTTACCATGTTTTCGAGCTTTGTGCGCCTCAGGGGGGTGTGTTGACAGATGTTGACAGCTCTTTCTCAACGTTTTGAGTGGCTCTCAGATGTGGCGGCGTCCATCGCCTCGGCAGCTCCCGGGTGGCCTGGCAGGATGCCTCTGCAACGGGCCCAACGCACAGCCCGGACGCCCACTGTCACACCGTGTCACACCGCGAAAAGCTTCTCCAAAGAACGTGATCACAATGTGGGGAGGTCCAGGGAAGGCGTCCAAGACCTTGATGAAGAGCTGGTCGCGCTTGTCGATGCACCTTCCTTGGAGGTGCCCCTTTGGAGCTGTGATGCAAAATGGACTTTGACCTATCCTGCTGTCTCACCTGCAGAGGCAGCCATTGCAGCGAGCGATGCATCCATGTGCAAAGGCCATGAGATCCCATGAGAGATGCTGCAAACAGCGTTGCTTTGCAGCGTTGCTTTGCAGCGTTGCTTTGCAGCAACCAGTACATCCACAGAGGCCGCTTGGACACAGACTTCAAGACCTGGCAGTGGCGGGATCATGCCGTCAGGGGCTCAGTCAAATCACGAAAGCTAGCCTCCGAAGAAGGCTATCAACCGTAAGGTTGCAACAAGGGGTGTGGGGTATGGGCACCCCGATTGCTGGCCAAACATGACTTGGTTTTTGCAGCCAGGCTGCGGGGCATGCCGCGATTTTTTGGGTTGTCCCGTGGCCCTTTTTGGTGGTTTTTTAGGGCTTAGCAGGTGATGCTTTGCGACAAGGTTCGGGTAGAAACAGGACCCCAATGATGCTCATGATGCTCTTTTATTCGGCCTTGGGCCCGGGCCCGGAGGCCCCAGGAACGCAATGTTGCTCATGATGCTACCACAAGCACACGTTATTGAGCCGGAAATTGATCGGGGTTCTTTGTTTCAGTTTCTTGTTCCCAGTTTCTACATAGACGCCAGACCCTAAACCATGGGGGTCTCTGGGTTTCGATTGCAAGGGTGCCAGGGTATAGAGGCCCCCAATGGTTTTAGGGTCTGCGTCTATCTAGAAACTGGGAAAGTGAGCCCGGATCAATTTGCTGACTCTCGTCGTGCACTGATCCATTGTGGGCCGCTATATACCTTGTGGCTCCTAACCCTGGAATCCCGTACCAGAAGCCTCAAGGAAGCAAAGCTGAATATGAATAGCATACATGTGGTGTTGCCCCGAAGCCTCTTGCATCGAGGTTTTGGTGTGCGGGCTTTTCGGGTTCAGCGTCGCGACGCTAATCGTTGGTGCTCGTGATGCTACCCTCTCCAGGGCCGGCAGTGCTCCGAAGACTGTGTTCTTTTGCCTCCGCACCTCCGCACCTCCTTCCTTCCTTCCTTCCTTGCTTCCTTCCCAAAACACGACAACAGCAGTTGTCGATGACGGCAGCAGGGTTTGTTAGCTGACGGCGCTATCGCCGCTTTCCTCCAGCTCCCTCACAAGCTTTCGTCCCAGTCCCTCCTCAAGTTGGTTCTGTCTGGAGCTCTCGATGGCTGTGGTCCCTCGCTTTGTTCCATTCACTCTATTCCCTTGATCTTCCTCTGTGCGGGCCGTGCTAGAATCTAGAAACAAACGATCCGAGTCGGGAAAACACTCCCCTGAGTCAGAAATCTGGGAGCGGCGAGTCGGAGAATGGAAAGCGCCGAGTCAGAAGAACGAGGCCGAATATGACAACAAGCTTCTTTCGGTTTTAAGGCTTTAGGATTTTTAGGGTTTAGGGTTTTTAGGGTTTTGGGCTGGGACGGTTTGGGGTAGACGCCAAGCTGGAGGCCTTAAATCTCAGTCGCCACCCGAAACCCTTCTAGATGTCGGAAAATTTACGACTCGCTGCTTTGGGTTTTCTGGCTCGAGGGAGCTTTTTCCTGACTCGCCTCGGGCCGCTTCAGACTCACCCCGGGCATTCCGGAATTGTTGTTGCCGGCTCGGTCCCACTCTTTTCTTTCCTCTTGGGGCAGAGGCAGAAGAAGGGCACCAAGTGCTTCGCAGCAGCACCCACTCACTCTCGGACATGCTGACTGATGAGGACTCATGGTATCTCATGTTTTGTTGCCCGGGCAATGTTTTCTTCCGTGCTGGTAGTCTCTCAGTTCCCACCGTGTTACTTCAGGACTGGGGATTCTTCTCGTACGAGCTACTTCTGCTGAGCCTCGATCCAAGTGCTGGGTGTACGCTCACAAAACGTCACGATGCACACACGTAAACCCCAAATAGGCATCAGGAATCGTTGATCGAGTCTTTTGCTGAGGTCGCTACTTCCTTCGGGAAGGCAGCCCTGCATTGGACCAGGTGTCTGCTTTGATTCCAATCTGTCGGGTGCGCCGCGGCCTCGGTGGATCTCGGTGGATCTCGCCTCGGCCAGCAATTCCTCTGTTGACAGAATGTGACAGAATGTAATACGTCTCTTTTTTGGCATCTTATGTTGCAGAATGTCCCCCAAGGCTTGGGCATCAACAGCCAGCTCCATCATCACATCGTTGAACTGTCTAGACCTGCTGGCAGCGAGGCAGGAGCAGGCATCTGTGACAGGGCCATGAATCAAATGAACATATCCGACAGGCATACTCGCCGCTAGACGTTCGGTACCGCGCATCCCTATTACTCAGGCTGCTGTTGGCGCACCAGTACCATCCAGTAGCTCTTGCAGCCCTCGCATTCCTTGCAGCTGTCCAGTCGGAGGCTCTGGGCTAGCTGGGAAAACTTCGAGTACGGAACTGTGGCAGGCGGGGTCCCAATCTGTCGCCAATCTGTCGCAGTTTGTTGTAGTTGTGCAGACTTGAAAATGCCAACATTGCCATCTCTCAGATCCTTCAAAAGAATGGACGCAGAAATGGATCTACATGCAGCTCCGAGTTCTGAAAGGATGCGGGGCGTCCTAAATTTCTAACCTTGCGCATCTGGCAGCCGCGCTCGGTAGCCTGAGATTGCATGAGTCTCAGATTTGAGGCATCCTGGAAAGGGCCATGCAGCTGCATGGAGAAGGGCATGAGGACCTCTCAGCCTGCTGGGACCTCATTGCTGAGTGGCTGTGGTAATCGGTGGTTCCAGTACAGACATCGTGCGCAGCGTAGCGCAGCCTATCGCAGCCAACGAGGTGGTCGCTGCTTGCGCGCAATCCGGGAGCTGACTGAGGCACGTCTCGACAGGTCTCGAGCATACCTGTGGATGCTTTCTTTGCTGCATCCGTGTCAAGACTGCGCTCAGCGGAACCTGGGGAAAGCCACAACCGCTTGACAGGACGGGCTCTGTTTGCCGTTTGCTCACAAAGGTTGACGTGCTTGCTGTCGAATTTACATCTTTGAAAGACCCAGTTTCTTCCACGAGACCCGATTGCTTCGGTGAAACGAGCGCTGGCTTTTGGCAGCTTTGCCCTGCAACATGCGGCAAGTTGCGGCAAGGTTTGAGAAGTTTGGGAAGGACTGGGTGCCAAACAAAACCAGGTGGGGAGAGAGCCATGGCAGGGCGAAACAAAACCAACGACCGGCTTTGAAGCACTCAGAAAAGCCGCAATGTTCTCACAATATGCGGCATGGTATGGCATGGTGCAATCGAGTCACTGCGGCTACCTGTGCCTCTGCCGACCGTTCTCTCGCTCGCATGCTTCACAGGGATCTCTCGGTGCGGGGATTGTTCTGATTATTCTTTCTACGTGCAAGAGGTTTTGCATTGGTGACAGATAGCTTCGTGAGTTCGCACTTTTGGTCTCTTGCAACTCTGGCCTGTCCGAAAGCTCTTTGGCAGCGTGCTGTTTATTCGTTTTGAAAGTTTGATTGGGGGGGTGATGCAGCGATGCAGCTTTGGAGCTTTGGCGTTAGCCTTGGGATCTTTGATGATTTTTGGTCCTATGTTATCAGTGGACCAGATAGGCTTGCACACTCCACTGAACGCATCCGCAACATGGGCTCACCCGCACCTCAGGCCCCGCGTGTCTTATCTATTTGCTTTCTGGGCTCAGTCAGCTTGCCATCTAGGATTTGTCAGTGGGCCGTGCGCAACCGAACCTAGCAAATCAATGGCCGAATTATCAAGTCAACTGTGCAGTCAGTGAGTCGGAGGATGGGCGAACCAAGCGGGCGACGGCTTCTGGCCATCGTTTTCAAAGAGATGGATGTGTCTTGGATGCGCTCAGGGTAGGAGGGGGTTTAGCTTCGAAGTTTCTGCAAAATCGCACAGAAGTCGCAACGGCAACGCAACTGTGTGCTCGAGGCCCTGAGGCCACTGGAGAGCTCGGAGATGGCAAATGCAGGCTGAACTTTCGAGGGCAAGAAGTCGGCTGAAACATCTGAGACGCGGAGGGATGGAGACTTTCAGAAACAGTGTCAGATTTGCAGGTTGGCCTTTCAATGTGGTCTTTGCCGCCAAAGTCTTCGGTACACTCTGGCGTGCGGCGACGGACACCGAGGCTCGTCGCTGTGGAACGATATGATAAACCACATGCGAGGCCTTTCGTCGTACTTTTCGTCGCATCTCGCAGGAAGAGGATCGGCTGAGCTTGGATGCTCCTTCGGTGGCTGCCGCTTTGTCATTCTGGTTTGTTTTTGCCGTGTGAGGCGTATCGAGGTGTGACCGGGCGTTCGTATTGGCCAGGCTTGCAGGCCTTCACCCGCACTTGGCGCCACTTCAGTGCTGATCTCAGGGGAACCCATAAGACAAGGAGCAGAGAGAGATAATCGGTAGCTAAACGTGCCCCGGAACTGAGAGGCTTGAGACTCATGCCTTGCTCTTTGTGTTCGCAACTCGGTATGCCCGGTATACGGTGCAACATGTGTTTCGGTGTGTTTCTCACCCGTTCAGTGCCAGCCCAAAGTGTCCCAAGGCAGCAGCTTTGGTCAGCGACCTTCTCTCCGAGTCAGCCTGGCACGTGAAATGGGTGCAACATTGCATCAAAGACTTCCAATCTCTAGTCATGCTTTTGGCACGCCAATCCCGGAACGGACGCTCGCAAGAGTCGTCCGCTGCCAGAACGGCCACATCAAAATAGAACAGTGAATCGCATTCTTTACCACGAGGCCCTCAAGCCTTCCCCATCCCATCAGGCCGTGAGCCATCGTGAGCCAAGCCGGCAAATCCACGCGCACCCACATGATGCCTTCGATGCTACACCTCAGAACCCTTCTGGATTCTCAAAGTGAAGGAAGCAACAGGTCAGAGGCAAAGTCGTGGCCAATTCAGCTGGATGTGTGGAAGTTTCAAGCAGTTTTGCGCCGTCGGCGGTGCTGTCATGGGCATTTCATCAGCACGCTGTTGGCACAGCATCCTCTGCGGTCCTATTGTTTTTGCTGTGTGGTGCTAGGTATGCTGCAGCTGCCTGCGAAGGTGCGTGTGCACCGCATGTGTAATTTGTTGTGGTGGTAATCTGTGGAGATCTGCGGCGCGCTTGGCCTGTGGAGGCCCTTTCAGTGTCTGCCAGCATTCTGAGTGACTTCTCCCACTGGCTGTCGCCTGAACCTTACAACTTGTTGCATGGCACGTTGGAAGCCTGTTTCTGTTGTTCTGCAGGAAGACTCCAGTGGACGCCGCATCTTGCTTCGCAAGACAAGGCACCGCACTGAAGTCTCGCGCGACTCCCTTGTGCCACTCCGTTTAACGACACCAATCTTTGCGAGAAGATGTGAGAAGATGTGAGAAGATTTGAGAAGGCGCCCCTGGATCCTCGCAGCAACCTTTGGAGCTGATTGTGAGACCCTTAGTTCCAATTTCTTTTGTTGCGAGCAAACGCAGTCGGCTCGAGGCTCAAGCTTGAAATAGCGTCCATGATCGGTGTGATATTTTTTCGGATAGGTCTTTGATAGATTTGGCAACCGTGTTCCACAATGGGCACAGTGGACAGGGAAGCGGACCGTGAAGCGGGCAAGGCTGCGGAAGGCGTGGTTGCGGACGCTGCGGAGGTCAGAGAAGTCATCGTGCGGGCCAGTGGCTTGTCAGCCTCTTGTACATTTTCCTGCCCCTCTCTGTCTTCTGTCCGAGATGTGAAGTCTTTCATCGAGAAGGAGACCGACATTCCCTCACGAGAACTTCGAGTTTGCTTCCAGGAACGTGAACTGAAAGATTCCGAAAAGCTGATAGGCATCACCCAGCCTGATGATCTCTGTGAGCTCGAGTTGTCATTCTTGCGGCGTGATCCAGAACAAGCCCGTTGGCTGGAAGCAGTTATGCAGGATCCAGATGGAAGTTTTTTGGCTGAGGCCCCTTCAAGCATCCGCGACGATGGCGAAGTCGTACTTGCTGCGGTCATGCAGAACGGAAGGGCTTTGCAATTTGCATCTGATCGGTTACGATCTGACAGGTTCGTGGTACTGCAGGCGCTTGAGGAAGATTCCTCAGCTTTCAAGTTTGCTGCAACATGCCTGCATGCGAATCGGGACGTCATGCTGGCAGCAGTTCATCGCAATGGTTTGACGCTCGAGAGTGCTGTTCGTGAGTTACAAGGCGATCGTGAGCTCGTTTCAGCAGCGGTGTGCCAGAACGGCATGGCGTTGCGCTTTGCCAGCGAAGTCCTGCAAGCTGACAGAAAGATTGTGAGCATGGCTGTAGAGAACGATTGCAACGCTCTCCAGTTTGCGGCTAAAGAGCTGCAAAGCGACCGCGAGCTGCAAGATATGGAGCGTCGCTAGAATGGGCCTCGTGAAACAACATCACTACATGCGTTCATGAGACAACCATGCCCTGTTTCGGACGCGATGCTGTCGAAGAGTCGTAGAGCCAGGCCATGAAGCGTTGGTCCTCAAAGTCCTGCTTTCATCCAAGGTGCGGCGGTTGCTCACGGTGGACTTGAGAGATCAGCTGGTTCAGACGTTGACGGTCCCTGGCTTATCGTGCAAGCAGGCAAGCTCAAGTTAGCCCTGCGTTTGGTCTTGCTTTAGCAACAGCGTCTGACCATAGGTTTATACCATACAGCCTGTACACATTCTATCAAGACTTGGGGCCTGTGGGAGAGGGGTCCTGAGAATGCATTTTTTATCTTGAAAGGGGTGGAGCGTTTAGAGTACATATCAGGGGGCTGGAGGGGTCTTGTGTCAAATACGCTCCAGATGGGGGGGAAGAGGTGGGGGGATGTACCAGTATCAAGATCTTTCCAAACACATGTTAATTGTTTTCCGCTCGCTGGTTGTCACCGGTGTGTGTGTGTGTGTGCTCGATTAAAGTGCGCGACGGCGAGCCGCGCCTCGACAGAGCCACCAGCAGTATTCTGCCAGCTTTCCGTGGTTTGGGTTTCTCCTTGCCCATCTAAGTTGGTAGGGAAGGCCCGGTTTTGCCCGAGCAACTCCCAGGACTACAGGCGCCACTTTGAGTGCAGCCCTTGGAAGACGTGCCTCGCGGATGCTTGTGGCACCTTGCAGCGCGTTGCACACCGTTGCACACCGTTGCACACCGTTGCACACTTGAAGCTCCGAGATATCGCTATCCTGAACAGGCCGTCTGCTTTTGGAGCAGCGCTGGAATTGTGGGTCTGCTTCTAAGCTACTTGGGCTTTGCAGCAATGGTCGTGTCTTCACAAGGAGTAGGCAAATAATCTGACATGAGACTTGCCTCGACGTGCGTTCAAGGAGCGCTGCTTTCGGGAGACGCGTCGTTCCGACGTCATAGCCTCGACATTCCACACCCGCAATATGTAACAACATTTTCTCTCATAGCTACGCCGCGATTTACTACAGAACTCCTATGTTGGAGCGAGAAAATCCAACCGTTTGTGTGTTGCTCATGTTTCTCTGAACCAGCCCCGTGTGGCTTTGGCTTGATGCCATGTGCTTGAGAGGTTGGGCATGGCCGCAGCAACGAGGTGATCCCGATACCCTACGTAAAGGATGTTTTTTGATCCCCCCTCCCCCGAAGGCCTTTGCGGATGAGAAAAGGACCGCGGAGGAGGAACGTGTTCGGAGCTTGTGTTTTTCGTCTTTTGTGCTTTCGGATTTTGTGCTTTCGTGTGCTCTCGGAGAGCCAGAGCCAGAGCCACCGAGGCCTCGGTCGCAGACGCGCTGTGGAAGGCGCCCTGCTCCCCCTCGGGCGGCTCTTTTCGCAGACTGCTCTGAGACTCGGATTCGCCCCCGAAGTGCGCTTGTAGCCGAGCCGAGCGGCGCTTTTCTAGATTTTTTCCACAGGATGAGGGACCCGGATCCACTGAAGAGCTTTTCCGTGCGGTTCTCAGCCCACCGAAGGTCCCGCAATGTCTCCACGCCGCTTCTCTTCTTTGTTTTTGAAAGCTGAGGGCTCTTTGGACAATGGTTCGCCTTTTGCTCGGTGTCGGATTGACAGGGGTCCTGCATATAGGATGTCAATTTTCAAGAGTTCCCGGAAGTCTGCACTGACAGCAGTTGCAACATGGGTAGAACAGGTGAGAAGAGCGGATGCGAGGCTTTCGCTGCACCGAGGTCTGGCAGTCTGCGTGCAAGGAGGCAGAGCCTGCTCCCAAGCCTTACAGAGGAGTTCTGCCAGAGCGTGCTGCAGTGCTGCAGTCAGAATCAGTGAAAGCGTTTTGGGTTTCAGGTTGGCCCTGCAAGTATGTGACGAGGTTCCACGGGCTCTCTGGCAGCAGCTGGCAACCATGATATCGAGGAATATCTGGAAGTAGCTGATGCTGAGTAGCTGGCTGCAAAATCACGAAAGTTGCTTTCCCACAGGTCATAAGCATGCTGACTCGCCATGCAGAACTAGAGCCCAGAGTCGCCACTGCTCGAGCCGTAGGTCTAGCCACCAAAACACGCCTTGCCATTACACAGAATTCGCGTGCGAATGACGTCCGCTTGCTCCAGACAAGGTACCAATTGGAGATGAGATTGCCTGGAAGCGCACAGAGCTTGAGACGGAGTTTTGCAAACGTGTTACTAAAGCAAATTGTGCGCCACCAGCACCGGAGTTGAAAGCGTCAAGCATGCGGGCACTTTCGTGCGCACCCAAGGCCTAGGCCCCGAGATCAAGAAATACCTCGAAGGCGCAATCCGACCCAACCTGTGAAAATGGAGCGTATTGAACAACTAAGCTCTGTGCCACTTTGCTTTCTAACTAGGATTCACAGATGCAGTCCAGCACTCAGAGCCTTCTTTTGTGGTTTTCATCAGAGCGGGTGAGGTAGAGACTTCTACAGACTCTACAGCCGCTGCTACTTGACGTGTCTCCAGGTTCAGTCTTTGATTGAAGAACTGGAGTGCGAGAAGGCGTTTTACAATGAGGCCAGCATTGCATATTCGAGAGACAGAAGCCGGATAGGTTTTGATAGGATTGAGTTGGTGAAGAGGCCTGGGCAGCCCATGGACTGGGCTCAGAACACCTGGCCGTGGCAGCAGCGGCCATGGTGGCGGCAGCCGGCGCCTGAGAGTGTTTTGATAAACGTTCGAGAAGCTGCGGCGTTTACTCTTTGTCTCTTTCTCAGTGATCGGAGGTTAGGCCCCGGGTGGAGAAGCTGAAAGCCGGCGTGTGGCCGACGGTCCGGCTACTTTTTCAGCATCCAACGGACTGCCCACGGGATGCCTGCCAGGGTCCTCCAGTCCTCGAGGTCCCTCCGGGGGGAGGGCGATTAATCCAGGTCCTGGAGGCTCGACACTTTGCCCACTTTTCCCACGTTTGTTGAGGAGGTACCTCTTATCCCTCTTGTCGCTTGCATCTCTTCTTATGCAAGGCATTAGATCGAGAAGCCAGCAGGCATCGTGAAAGTCAAGCTTCTTCTTCTGCACAAAGAGCAGTGCCATGTGACGTGCGGAGTAATCCCGGATGTCTATGAGATTCTATAGCTAGGTGCCACCATCAGAGCCCTTGGTGGATATTCTGGTGCCTCACGTAGCTCCTCGTCTGCAGGTGAGCTGGGCATTTTTCGGTTGGTTTGGTTGGGCAGATGTGGACAGTGAAATTATTTGGTTTATGGCATCGCATCCTCCTGGCACACAGTGAAGAAGAGCGATGCGCAGTGATGTGCGTTGCACAAGATGGGCATGTGACGGTGCTAAGCCGCTAAGACGTCAGCGCTGGCGGAGAGCTTGGCAGCGCTGGACAGGGACATCACCTCGAAAGCCCTTGATGGAGGCAGGGGCATGCGCTCATGGAGGGAGAACACCGAGTCACGCTGGCCAAGAGAAGGATTGTGTCTCAGCCTGTATCAGCACTGAGATCCGGACACACTTTTCGTTCCGCTGCGGCCACCTTCCTCCATCTACTGTCAGGCAGTTCCGGGTGCAATGATGGTCCTCAGTTCCTCCAACAGCAGCTTGTCAGGCAGTGGTAACACTTTGGAGATTCATCCACGATGCCTTGGATGCTCCACTGAGTCTTGCCCTCGGCCTCACAATGAGATGTGGTGCGGGCTTGTGTTGGTGCGCTTGTGTGCCCTGGGGCAAGGTCTTGGCCTTCCGGTGGATATTGTGGTCAGCCCATTCATCAAAGACTTTCTTGGACAGGCGCCCTTCTCCACAAATTCCTTCAAAAGGTCATGTCCATGTCCCAGGCTAAGTCTTTCGAGGTGCTGCAACGCAGTGCGGACCGCCTCGTGAGATCCTATGAAGATCGAGAAGCTTTCGGGAGCCGATGGCAGATCGAGTCAAGCTGCAGACACGAACTGCTTGAGCACATATAATGTGCAGGATGTCCATTCGTGCCGCTCAAGTTGCTGGCGAACTGAAGATTACGAACTGCGCAGTAGACTCTGACGAGGTGTGTGAGGCTGAGCCATGAGAAACAATCTTGCACCAGACGCTGGGTGATGTCAGGACGAAGGTCCCGCAAAGATCGCTGACGCAAAGCGCTCACATGGCAGGCAGAAGCCGCATGCATTGTTTTACTGCAGCTCTTTGGGAGACTCTGCCAGCAGACTCTGCCGGACAACAGCTCATAGAAACTGCAGGGGCAGGAAGAAGTTCCTCACCAAGCCACTGCCTCAGTTCCTCCATCATGCAGCGCATGGAGGTTGCAAGGTGATGGTGATGCACAGCTGATGCAAAGGTGATGCACAGGTAATGCGAAGGTACAGGAAGAATGCAAGAAAGCAGTCGTCAGGTACTGCTCGCCATTGTTTTTGCCTCCCCCCACCACCGAGGTCAACAACAAACAACAAACAACAGACAACAGACAGCAGACAGCAGACAGCAGACAGCAGACAGCAGACAGCAGACAGCAGACAGCAGACAGCAGACAACAGAGAAAAGACAACAGACAACAAGCAGCAAATAACAAATAACAAACAACAGCAATCAACAAACAGCAAATAACAAACAACAGCAATCAACAAACAACACACAACAAACAACCAACAACAATCAACAAGCAACAAGCAACAAGCAGCAAGCAACAAGTAACAACCAACAAGCAACACGCAACACACAACAAACAACGAACAACAAGCAACGAGCAACGAGCAACGAACAACGAACAACGAACAACGAACAACCAATGCAAAACGCACAACGCACACCGCACAACGCACAATGAGCAACGAACAACGACCATTGAACAACGAGCAACGAACATTGAACAACGAACTACGAACACTGAACAACGAGCAACGAGCAACGAGCAGCGAGCAGCGAGCAGCGAGCAGCGAGCAGCGAGCGGCGATCAGCGAACAGCGAACAGCCAACAGAACCGCGAACAGCGATTAGCGATCAGCCAACAGCCAACGGCCAACAGCCAACAGCCAACAGCCAACAGCCGACAGCCGACAGCCAACACCGAACAGCGAACAGCGAACGGCGAACAACGAACAACGAACAACAAAGAAGGAGTAACGAACAACGAGCAACGAACGACAAACAACTAACAACTGACAACAAACAACAACAACTGCTACTGCTTCCGCTTCCGCTACTGCTACTGCTACTGCTACTGCTACTGCTGCTACTACTACTACTACCACCACTGCTACTGCTACTGCTACTGCTACTGCTACTACTACTACTACTACTACTACTACTACTACTACTACTAGTGCTACTACTACTACTACTCCTACTACTACTACTACTACTACTACTACTACTACTACTACTACTACTACTACTACTACTACTACTACTACTACTACAACTCCTACTACTGCTACGACCACGACCACGACGACGACGATGACGACGACGACTACTACTACTACTACTACTACTACTACTACTACTGCTACTACTACAACTACAACTCCTCCTAGTACTGCTACGACGACGACGACGACGACGACGACGAGTAGTAGTAGTAGTAGTAGTAGTAGTAGTAGTAGTAGTAGTAGTAGTAGTAGTAGTAGTAGTAGTAGTAGTAGTAGTAGTAGTAGTAGTAGTAGTAGTAGTAGTAGTAGTAGTAGTAGTAGTAGTAGTAGTAGTAGTAGTAGTAGTAGTAGTAGTAGTAGTAGTAGTAGTAGTAGTAGTAGTAGTAGTAGTAGTCGTAGTCGTAGTCGTAGTCGTAGTCGTAGTCGTAGTCGTCGTCGTCGTCGTAGTAGTAGTAGTAGTAGTAGTAGTAGTAGTAGTAGTAGTAGTAGTAGTAGTAGTAGTAGTAGTAGTAGTAGTAGTAGTAGTAGTAGTAGTAGCAGTAGTAGTAGTAGTAGTAGTAATCACAATAATAATTATGATTTAGTAATAATGATAGTAGTAAAATAATAGTACTACTACGACGACGCGCACCCCCCCCTAGGTTTGCCCTGTGCCCAGGCTGCCAGCATGGGTGTGATGCAGAACACCAGGTTGACCTTAAACCCTAAAACCTGCAATCAAAGGCCGAAACTTTTAAAATCTGAGCCCTGCACCCTACTACATATTGGTCAGTGGATGCAGTGGCCGAAATTCTCCAAGCCTAGGCTTTCTGGAAAAAGCCTTCCTGAGGAGGTGACAAAAAACAGTGTCATGGAGGCACTGCACTTTGTGCTTTGGGTTTATATGTGGTTCATGTATGTTCATGTGGTTCGTCTGGTTGCTCCGTCAGGTGCGACTTCTGGAGGTGAACCCGAAGGTGATTGCAGCTCCAGTGCGGCAGGTTGGAGGGGTTATTGGACCATGGACCAGAAACTCATCTCAGGCTCTGGAAGCTGCAGGTCATGGTGCGATTGTCATCGATAGGGTTCTGCCTAGCAGAGCTTGCGGACGTGCACACCAAGCTCTTTAAGATGGCTGCTTGGCTGCCGCCACTGTTCGCGGATGGTGTGCATGGCTGAGAATATTTGCACCCCAGAATATCCACACTGTCGAGATAAACTCCGGCGATGACGACGGCTGCCCCACTGCGCGACACAACGAAGCTCGCATGCTGATTTGTGAGGACGCCTCTATGGGGTGAAGGAGTTGAGGCTCTTTGTAATCGAAATACATCTGCAGGAGCTGCCTGAGCTTCAAGAGAGCTTGCTTCATCAGGGCCAAACTCTCGCAAAGTGACCTGAACAGTCGTTGACAGTTGCCCTCTAAACTGTCAGAGTTGTAGTTGTCAGGTACCTGGCAGCCCGTCTGGAGCTCCGCTATTGCAGCCTGTTCTTTGCCTGCCTTGATCTTTGAGAAGTTGTAAGGCCTCGTATATCATGAGTTGCGAGCCGAGATCTTGCCTCAGACTGGAAGCTGAGCTTTGCGGAGCCTCGGGTGAGGGTGGACAGACTCAACTCGACCCGCAGACGATGCATCGCCGCAATTCTCCGTCATTGCTCTCTTGTTCACACGCACACGCTTTGCTCAGAATGTCCGAAGGTTAGGTGTCGTCGCAGGGCGTTTGGACGGTCCGGTTTTTGATTCGTACTGGTGCTCACATGTCGCTGATGAGTCTTTGGACCCCGAGGTTATTTGAGCAGTTGTACTTTGTTGCGGGCCCAGGCCTTCGGGCCTTCGGGGGCCTCCAACTCCTTCAACTCATTTCAGAGGGTTTTGTTGGGGACATGATATGGCAGGTGTGGGGTATCGCAATGTCCAGGTGGAGGAGCTCCAACCCCAACCAGTACCGTTGGCAACCTCACGCCAAGTGGGACTCTGAGTGCAGGCGCTGCCTCAGATACTCTCAGTTGAGTCAATGATTGTCAGGAGCCTCGACTACGCCGGCATCCTTTCTCCAAGATAGTGGCCCCACGCAGCTCACACTCAAGGACTCACGAGCCTCACATGCTTAGCTTCGTCAAATGCCATTGTGGTTCCCCGGTCAAGGACATCGTGGCCAGTCGGCAAAACAGCTTCCTGAGCAGCACCCTGAGATCCACGAAGGCATAAGATGCTTCTTTTCCCTTTGCGACCGCAGCACGGAACGCCAACGTACTCGTAGGACAAAGAGGATTTCTGCAACGAGCAAGTGCTACTGACATATGCCGCATCGCGTAACAAGTCGCATCTTACGGCAGGCCTGCACGCCCACAGCCCCACAGGAACGAACCATCCAACGCGAATGTCGCCACATTCCTGAGGATGACTGCTCGGTCAGACAGGAAGCATGTCGTTCGAACAGGGCAGACTCTTCGCGACGACTAAGGACAAACTCAAAATCAGATGCCCGTAAACTGTGAGACTGCCTACCTCATGATGTTGCCCCGGGCTCGAGACAAGCACCCAGCAACCCTCACACCCGGGACCGGGCCGGTCTGTGAGCGTGTTGCATCTGGGATCCACGAAGCAGGAACCTTTGATCCGGCTGGCCTGACTGGAAGCCAGAACCTGTAGTGCACACTGGGTTCGCTACTGCGTCTACAATGCACTGAACGGTCCTTGCTTCCAGTCTGCTGCAATGTTGCCGTGGAACCCCACAAGGTGTCTTACCGCCAGTTTCATTGGCCCACATCGTGGTGCAACGATAGAGTGCGAGCTGTTCAACAACACTCTGAAACCCCACCATAAGCCTCGCATCTTGGGAACAAGAAGTTGCACTATCAAAACTTGGACCAGGGCGCACCAAGTGTGCGGGCTTCGGCCTAAGTCCCAATGAAAGAACAAAAAAGACAAAGAAAGAGCTTCAGACAGAGAGAGAGAGAGCGGGGCAGCTCCTCCTTCGGGGGGGGCTAAGCGTGTGGAGAGAGAGAGAGATGTTGAGTCGTGTAGGTTGAAGCAGGAGTCTTTTCTTGCAATCGAGTTTTCGAGGTCTTGTCGAGCAAGCTCCAACAGCGTTGCTCAGCAGTTTCGTCGCGCTCGGCTCGGGCAAATGCAAGGAGCAGCTGCTGCACATGGTGTGGACATGTCAATGCAGGCAGAACTTGGCATCGAGCTCACGCATGCTTGGATGTATGCCATGGGCCCGCTTTCTGCCTGCCACAGTTCGTGTGCTAGTGAGATCTTGTGAGGGCAAGTGCTGCCTTGACGTGCTTGTCTATTCCTCAAAGGTCATCATTGACTACTTACGCAAGCAGCAGCTGGACCAGGCTTTTGTGTTTTTCCAGCTTTCATTTGCTTCAAGTCTGTTCGAATGTCAGATCTACGACCACCTCGCTAGCGACCAAGAGGCACTGAGTCGTGCGCCGCGTCCTCAATTGTTTGCAGTCGCGTTCTGTTGCGATCTTTGTGCCTGTCGTGGGAGCCCATGCGAGATGTTTCATTCTATTGAGGATTGACTCCATGATGCAAGTGACGCGACAGCGTGTGCAAACCAAAGCGCTCGGAGGCCCCTTTGCGTACGCTGTGCGCAGTGACGTGCGCCTACTGATAGTTGCGGTTCCACTGGGACAGGCCTCTCCCTCGAGGATTGCCGAAACGCAGAGAAACGGCTGGAAGAGGTCTAGCAGCTGAGATGCGGAAGCTGCAAATTATGACAATATGACAATGTTGACACTTCCGGCAACACAGATCTCTACTCGCTGCGACAAAAATGTACAACATGAAGTCAATCTTGTCTTCCGCTGAAAATTGCAAAACGTGCTGGCTTAGCTCAGCTTCCTTGCACGTCTATTCTCTCAGTCTTCGTTTGGATTGAAGCACCTTTGCCCGATCCAACGGTAGACTTCCTAAGATGCCGGGCAATGCGGCATTGCCACCACGATTTTGTTGTGACTCTTGCAAACCAGCCATGTTTCTCATGACCAGTTTCGTCCGTCTGCCTACAGTGGCAGTTTCTTAGTGCCCTTTCGATTGGACTCTGCCAGAGTCGAGCATGTTCAGTATCCTGTTCGCTGATCAGAGATGTGTGTCCTCATGCTCTCTGGCTTTCTATTCCAAGTCAACCCCTACCTTCCTCGCCATGTTGAGAGTTTTTTGGCATTTGAAGATTGCTGTGTGTTTGCTCCATCCACAACAAGCGCCCTCAGCTTTGCAAAGTGTACATGCCCTTCTTCACCACTCATCTGTTGAGTTTCGCACAGTAGTTTCCAAGGTCCGCTGCTCTCGTGTCAGAACGTGTAGAATCGCGTAGACGAGTTATGTTCTGAAAGTTGCTCAGGGAGCAGCACGGTTTTCTCTCAGTATGAGACTTCAGGCGTATCTGAAACTGCATGTGGCTGGCAGGTCCAAAGGCTTTCGCAGTGCCTGATTGAGGAGACCCGAGCTCGCACTGCGAGGCTCTCGTGAGGAACGTGAGGAACGGAAAGCACGAGCAAAGTGAGAGCACACTCCCGGTAAACGGTGCTTTCTCGGAGCTGGCATTGCATGTTAGGCCCATTTTGACCCAATGTTTGGCAACAAGTTTTGCGATACCCTCTCCAAGGCTGAGGAGCTGGCCCGGTACGCTGCCAAAGTCCGAGGACCCCGTTGCTTCCCCTTCAACGCCTTTGTGTAGACTTGTACGCCGACGCTGTCGACCGCTGTCACCGCCTCCTGGCCCGAGAATCTACCAAGTCAGGCACTTCGGGCTCGAAGTCGAGCGTGTAATGCGTGTAGTTCAAGGGTCGGGGCTAAGCCAGAGCACTTCGGGGTTTTCAGGGAGTGGGGGTAGGGCGGGTAGGGGTCCTTGAATGAGGTCGAGGGAGTTCCCTCCGGCTTGAGAATCGGGTCGAACTTCGGTTCTTGACGAGAGAATAGTTTCCACTTCCTTTGTCCTCTCGCTTCCTGTTCTTCTGGCCCTGGTCTGCTGCTCTCCCGAGCCCTTGAACTCTGAGACTCGTGGACTGCACCACCTCGTGCATATCCATGATGACCTGGGACGGTTCCCTTTGGCACGCGGCTACCAGCCAGCGCCCACCCCTTCCTGCATCAGCTGCGGCCTGCGGCCAGCGGCCCAGCAGCGACCAGCAACAGAGTTCGTCACCTAGGTCAGGATGAAGAAATATGAGGAACCTCATTTCAAAATCTCCAAACTGAGCTAAGAAGTGCTGCGGATGAGGGGTGGATTGCACACTCAGACGCTCACCACCAGGGGTGGGTAGCCGTTTGCTTGTTTTGCTTGTTCGGCTTTTTCTTTGAATTTACTTCACACGTCCTTGATTCAAGTAGACTACCGCGCTAGACTGGAAGGGAGGGATTGAGAGACCGAGTAAGCGATCCTTTTCGGCAAGGAGAGTTCTCTCAAGAGACCCGTGATGCCGCTGCATCGTCGGTGCTCGTGGGCTCGCCAAGTGACTGGTGACCTGGTGTTGTTGGAACCGAGCCAGCTAGTCGACTGGAGGCCCGCGAGCGCTCGCAGACTCCAACTCCACTCGGCCACTTGGGTTTTTGTAAAGGTCATGCAGCTGCAGAGCTGAGACTTTCCAACTGTTCTTGTGATCAGGTCGTTCCAAGTCGCCGCACCAGAGGCCGCAGTGTCGAAGGTCGATTCGTCGTTGTCGGCTTCTTGCGTCTGGCAGATCAACATCTCCCTCTGGAACATCCACGGGCGCCTTTGGGGGCTCGGAGTTCAGTATTTGTGCAAGTCCTGGGTGTAGGACTCTGCGTAGACTCTTGCCAACGCAGGTTACTACTCACCACGGAGCCCGTCACCAGCAGCAATTTCGCGGGACGCTTAGTGGGAGATCCTCACATTCTGCATTATTCTTTGTCTCCCATTTAATTGCACACGCTTGCACACATGGAGGCCACGGGATGGCGGGGCAGATCCGCGGGCAACTTCCAGCAGCAGGCATTCTGCTCCGTTCACATCGTCAGAAGGTGTCTGTAAACTTCTGCAAACTAAGGTAACCTTTTAAAAAACTTAAACAAAACCATGTAAACTTCCAATATGCGGACAGAGGTCTGCGAGGCAACGGTTCCAGGGAGCATGGAAGGCGATGAAGTTTTCTCCTCATCTTCGGAGGTGGTCCTTGCTGGAGGTGCACAGTATTTGTTTTGATGCCCTTTCCGCCGAGGCGCCTGGGCAAAGGACAGAAGGAGGCAGAAGTCAGGCCGATTGCCAGTCGATGTGTGTGTGTGTGTGTGTGTGTGTGTGTGTGTGTGTGTGTGTGTGTGTGTGTGGGCGCGCGCGCGTGCGTGCGTGCGTGTGTGCGAGCACACAGACCTGCGATGAGTTTCGCAGTAGCTGCGAGGGACTCAGTGAGAAACCAGTGATGCACCAGCATCACCGGCACCAGCAAAGTCGAGTCAAGATCAAGATACTCTGCAAGCCAAGCCCATCGGCCCATCGGTTTTTCTCTTCTGGAGGGGGCACTGTGCAGTGGCACCTTGCGGGAGTGTGTTGTATTCTACAAGTTTCACTACTGGACGCCTTCAGAGAAGGTTCCGGTATGTGTCTTCGATATGCGTACATCTTGACAAGCAGGACGTGCCAACTTTTTTACATTATGTTTTCAAGTGGGCGAGTACGGTTTACAATGACCGTTGCACAGGCATTGTGGAGAGTACCAAGCAAGCGCAGAGGACATCAGTGGGTCGAATTCAGCCTTGCCTTCCAGGACGTCGTGATTCGGGTCTTCGTGATGTTGGGGTGCAGCAGTTCGTTTTCGTACAAGCAACTGCAAAATGACTAAGCCCTGAACCCTTGCCCCCAAACCCTAGACCCAAGGCTTACGCCGCCCCCCTAGGGTGCGGGGGCCGACAGCGCTTAAGCCCCTCCTCGATGGTGCAAGCCGACCTCGGTCGTTCGCCCGCCTCCCACAGCTCGGAGGCAGGTAGCACCCACGATGGGCCTTGTCCCTTCCTCACGAGCGGGGGCGTAGAGTTGTGCCAGGTCAGTCCGCAGGAATGCTAGGCGACTAGCCTGGGGACAAATGACGACGTGCACACACACACACACTCTCTGCAATTTCTCATGCCGCATGCCTTGTGTAATTTTGGCTCAGGTTTCACCATGTCAATGATGATGGGAATCCAGCCGGTATCTGATCCTCTTGGCAGTCCTTTTTGGGCATCATAGAACATTGCAAGGGTAAGATTCAACACGCAGCTTCGATAGCCATCCAGCGCGGATGGACTTGAGACGCTGAGTGCAAGGGGCTGATTGCAAGTGGAATGGTTTGGTCGCGATCCAATTTTCAAAATTCCCATGTCAATGAAGCTCCAACGCAAGGACCGTCAGGGAGAAAGGCGGCCAGCAATCAAGAAAGGGCTTCGCTTCCACATCCGTTTGTGTTGAACATCCGTCTTTGCTTCAGATGTCATCTGAGCTTCCGGAGTTACCGATCTCGGACGGAGCACATCTCAAGGACTCATGCTGGACACCACCAACTGGCAAGGAAACGCGATAGTTTGCCAGGAGCTAGCTCTCTGGGGAGCACGCACGAAAGGCGGACCACTGCTTTGGGTTGTGTCTGTCTGGCACTTTGAGAGCTGCAAGGCTTGTGTAGATGCATCGTGAGGTGGTAATGGCCTTGTCGTTCGCTCAGAGACCGGGCAAAGCCCAGAAACGGTGTGGGTTACATTCGTTGCATTCGTTGCATTCTTTGCATCATGTTGCGTCGGCTGATCACGTGTCTCTGAGTCCAGGATCACGGGTACTGGCAGCCCTGGGGGCCACCCTTCGACTTCCAAGAAGTTGCACGCGCTGAGAAGGAGCGCTTCGTGCGGCCTGGGAGTCTAGATACGCAGCAACAGATGTCATGCAGACTCGCACCGTCCTGAAGCAGGCTGGCACAATCAACAAACAAAGAAGAGGCCCAGAACAGGAACAAACGGGTCTCAAACCAAAAACTCAGGAGTTGAGGGCCGAAGAAGAGAACCTTGCAAGCCGCAAGCGCGACAGGGCTCAGCTTGACAGAGTCCTAGAATGTGATGGAGAAAAGCATCAACAGGGAGAGGTGGACAGGCGGAAAGGTGGACAGGCGGACAGGTGCTGGATTGTGTCATGCGCTTCGAGCGCAGCTCATGGGACCTGACGGCGATGTCGACCTCAAGCAAAAAGGTTCTGGAATAGAGTGCTGTCTGAGATGCAGATCGTTGGGGCTCTGCTGCTCTCCGCTGGGCTCAGTTGAACCGAAGGATGCCCTGGGAACGTTCGCCCAGTGGATGACGAAGCAGCTCAGGAGCCGAGAGGCCAAGGGAACACCAAGAGCTCGGCTTCAGGCTTGGCCCGGCTTGGCAGCGTTATGCAGCGTTCGAGGAGCCACCGGGATGCTGTCGCACGACTTGCTGCAGCCCACGTCCAGCTGCAGGAGAGTTTGCACCCCAAGACATGCTGCAGCTTCTTAAACAGTTTCCACCCGCGGTGGATCCTTGTGTCATTATTGGTGTCTCCCAGGTCTCAGTGCAGACATAGTGGACGGTAAGGCAAACTTTGCCTCTGCCGTCGTGCGCGCCTTGGGACGGCGTGCAGCGGTCTTTCACAACGCGTCCTCGAACAGCCAAGGCCATGTTGACTGAGATGCCTCAACGGATGGAGGCTGCGGAGGCTGCCAAGACGGGGCAAACACGCAGCAAAGACGGGCAAAGTGGTCACGCCAAGCGTCCGGCTGATTGAGGAGTACGTGACGTACACATCTTTTGTTGCAGCTGCGACTGCAGGCTCGCACGCAGACTCTGGAATACCGAGTGGACCGATTGAACGGTGAGTTGCTGAATCCGCAGCACGCTTCTCAGTTGCCTTCGTGGCCCTGCACCCTGTTCTAATTACGCAGTCATCCAAGAACGTTTGCGTCTGAGGCCGACAAAGGCTTGTGCCGAAGATCCTTGCCTCTGATTGGTTGTTTTGCATCTGATTTGATGCTTCTGGAGGCATGCAGCTTGCCGAGACCGGCGCCGAGCATTTCTGACAAGCCCACAGATGAGGCGAGCATGGCTGCGAGATGTAGAGCTGCAGTGGCGCGCCCAAAACAGGTGTTTTTTGTTTCATGTAGAGTCAAGTAATGCGCACTTGGGGGTCGGGACATGGCATGGCACGACAGCCCACAGCTCTGTGCACAAGGGGCGAGACGAGCTATGCAGGAGGATGCAGGATGTCTGCAATCTATCGAGGCAGCGTGGCAGAGTGGGATGGAGCGAGGCAGTGTCTCACGTCGAATCGGGCACGTCTGACACGTGCTTGGAATGTTGGCCACTCACCTGGGCTTGGTCGGAGCGCTCTGGGATGCCCTGGAGCAAAACCCCCTTGGAGCAAAACTGGGAGTGCGATTTCCGTGGCGAGTCACAAAATATGGGAGTTGAGTCTTCATTTCATTCCTCATATGAAGCACTCCAGCCCAGTCACATCGACAGCGCAGGCAAGATATGCCTCCCGCCCCGTCCGAATACCGCCGGAAATCGCCTACTTAGATGGGATTACTGGTACGCGTTGTCACCTCTCGGCTAGGCCCGGTTAGGCCCGATTGGGCTCGGTTAGGCTGTTCAGTAATCAAGGTTCCGTACTTCGCCAGACGCCTTGGCGAAGTAAGGGATTTTAGGGGTGCTTCGTTGCTAAGCACCCTAGCAGCCCTAATGTTGAAAATGCTTTGATGGCGTGGGTGCGATCCTACCATGATAAACGCTGTTTCACGTGCCCTGCACTAGACAAACTGTTTCACGTGCCCTGCAGGCAGTAAAGGAGTGCAGGGAAGCAGTGGGCCTCATGTTGACCATGCAGCAGCGGAAGCCTCAGGAGGTTCTTGCATGCAAGTGCAAGCCGGCCCGAACCCTGGTCTTCATGGTCTTCCCATCAGGAACATGAAGCAGGAGCTCTCGACGATTGAGGAAAACATGAACATGAGGTTGGCCGGCTTTCCCCGGTTTTCATGATGTTCTCAACTGTATTTGGCAAGACGGATTTCGTCGCATCAGCTTCAGCAGGTTGAGTGACTTTGAAGCGGCCCTGCATGCTGCTGCGAATGCCAACCATGATGCCGTACACACCCTTTTCGCATCGCGCAGTCAAGAATTGGAGGCGCAGGGTGCGCAAAACTGATGCGACTTTGTGCTGTTGAGTTGATGCCTCTTCACCTGCAGGCCTTGTATGCGCGAAGTGCCGCATGTGAGGAAGGCTCTATTTTCAAAGCATTGAAAGTTCTTAGGCGTGAGAAGAGAGCAGCCCACTTGACACTGGTGCTTCAAGACGCAGACATCAAGACTCGGGAGGGCTACAAGATTTGCAGACGGAGTCGTCGCGCTTTGCAGAGTGGAAGGAAGCTGTGCTTAGTGCTCTCATCGGCGCTTGTTTTGATGCCTTAATTGGGTTTTCCATTGCTATCATTTTTGAGGAAGGTGCCTCTTCCGACCTGGTCCAGCTCGCGCAGCGATTGGCAGAGGCGAACAGCACGTTTGGCATGTTTCCTGTTCTGGTACTGTTCTTCTTGTAACCTGACTGATCTTGTACTCTGCGATCGCATCGATTCACTCGGGGCAGGCGGAGACGGATGCCCGGATGATCCACTCAGGGCTCGAGGAAGTCTGCCAATGGCCACCAGTAGCTCAGTCTTGAGATATTTCGGGTGCAATGCCTTGTCCTGGCCATCCGTGTCCATTCTCACTTCTCACTGTTGCAAGTTTGGAGGAGTTGGCCACAAGCATAGCGGCAAAGCCAGACCCAGGCCGGCGCACCGGCCGCATATGGTCGCATGTTGTGGTTCACATACACGCCCGCATGTTCTGCCGCGCTATGCTCACGACATGTCACAAGGCCACTGGTGTGGCATCGTTGTAATACTGCATCGTGCCAAGATCGTACATCATCGTGCTGTGCACGCTTGCACGCTCGTGTTTCCGCTCGCCGGATTGCATGTTTGCACTGCGAATGCGTGGGCACCCTTGCATGCAGCAGTTTAGCAACAGAGCTAAAGCATTGAGCTTGACGACGATTGGAAAGCCGTGGGACTTGGCTCTTCCTGCAAAAGACGGACGGTGTGAGTGTCTCTTGTCATGTCCCAGTCCTATGTTCTATTCTCGGCCAATCCCTGCGCAGCCGACACTAATCATCCAGTCCGCTCGCAGGGGAGGCGCCCAAAGCCAAAAGAGCAGCATCAAAGCTTTCCATGGCGTCGGCCGTGGGTGCGGCTTGTCAAGGACATATTTCTGCGTTGTTGTATCATCGGTGGTAGCAGCATCGCGACAAGGCCCAAGCTCCAGCATCAGATGAGGCCCTGTGGACGTGTGTTGGCTAGATTTGCGCTTGTCGTAGCATTGCCAATCTTGCAAGTCACACAGAAAGAGCGCTGGACATGTCGAGGCTGTTCAAAAGGCACAGGACACCACTTCTTGCAGACAATTTTTGACAGCTCTTTTCGAACTGGGCTGTCGCCCACAGCCGGCCACGGCCGAAGCAGACAAGGTATTGTCGGATGCAGGGCTCAGGCGTGTTTCGTCAGAAAGGGAGCGGAGGGCGAGAGGGTTTGGGGCCTTGAGGGCAAAAGCAAATGCAACACAAGTACAAGGATAAATGCAAATGCAAACGCAACAACAACAAACACAACAGCTAATCATACTGACAGTCGTAGCTGCAATAGCTTTCTGTCGTTACCGTTATTGTTATGAAATTCTCGGCCGTAGTTGAGCGGGTTGGGAAGGGGGAAGGAAACCAGAATCCTGGTCTGCTTTTTCTAGACGCCTCTCGGCTGCAAGCCGAGGCGAATTTCTACCTTCTCTTATTCTCCACGGTGTTCATGACTTGGTGCTGAAGCGGTGTTCATGTCGGCGCATGAGTTTCTTGATCGAAAACTTTTGAAGCCTGAACGCCCGCAGGAAGCTGCCGAAAAGGCATTGGATGTTGCGAAGCAGGCGATGCTCATTGCCGAGGCCTTGTGCCCAAATTGAAGATTGAAGGTTTTTGTGTGTTTTCTCGCAGTATTTGGCTTCTCAGTCAAAGAGGAGATCCGGATACAAGTTTCGGGCACGCACAAGGCGGCTGTTTGACGAGTATATATGTTCGTATCCCCGAGTTGTAGGCTTGAACGTCTGCCAGTCTCGGTTGTCAGGCAGGAGATGTGTCGTGCGTACCGAAGCCAGCAGGAAGTTGGTCGAAACCCCAGCGGCAAATTCGATCCAAACTGTGAAGCTGGTGGATGCTCGTGGCATGTCACGACGCACATTTCCCAGGGGAGGTCTATTTTTTTAAGGGTTTTTTTTGTTTTTTTTTGGGTTTTTTTGTCTTTTCTCCTTGCTACTGGTACAACTACTACTACCCTAATCCCTAAACCCTAAACCCTAAACCCTAAACCCTAAACCCTAAACCCTAAACCCTAAACCCTAAACCCTAAACCCTAAACCCTAGACCCTAGACCCTAGACCCCAGACCCTAGACCCTAAACCCTAAACCTTAAACCTTAAACCCGAAACCCTAAACCCTAAACCCCTAACCCTAAACCCTAAACCCCAAACCCTAGACCCCAAACCCCAAACCCCAAACCCTAAACCCTAAACCCTAAACCCTAAACCCTAAACCCTAAACCCTAAACCCTAAACCCTAAACCCTAAACCCTAACCCAACAAACAAAAACCCCCCAGAAAAACAACAACAAACCTCCTAATTTAATTCTCCGGCCTTTCCCAGGCCTTGTCGAGCCCGGGTACTTGGCCAAGATGAAGTTGCTGTGTAATAGATTCAACATGATGCTTCGAATAACTTTGTATCCAGCTGACAGGTGCGCAAAGGCTGCTTGCCATATCTCCCTCCATCTTCGCTGGCCCATGCGCGCTCCCTAGCCTTCACAATTGCCTTTTCTTTGCCTTCGATCCGTTGTTGGTACACGCACAGCACAGTACCATCCGAGCCTTCACGGCCTTCACCGATTCTTGTGTGCATCTTCGATTCTTTCTCTTTCTGCAGTCCGTGGCTCTAATTGTCGAACATACTGGCTTTCCATACCGGCTATTGATGCAGCTGTGCTCCGTGGTGAAGTGTGCAGGAGCACAAGCAGTACGGCACCCAGCTGGTGTGGCAAGTTCGCTGCATGCAGAACTCCTGTGACTACTGTTTTTGTTTGGGCACAATCTTTATGATGGCTTGTGCCAGGCAGGTGCCTGCGGCACCTCTAGACCCTGATCGCCAGCTGATAGACATGCAGCGAGCTCACGAGAATGTTGGCACATTAGATGCATCTGCTTTGGTGCGCGTGCTTCTTGGTGCAGCGGCAGTGAGGCTGGACGACCAGTCGCCCAGTAGCAACGTCTCGCACTCGATTCGAAATGCTAAAGCGTGGCGCATGGATTCAACTGAAATGTGGTGCCCATGACTGAGGAGGACTCCTACATCAGAGACGATACAGACAACGAGCCTTTGCAACGAAAGCAAGATAAAGGTCAAGCCAGCTTGGCGATGGTGCTGCTGCAGGGAGCTGTGGAAGCTGATGGCTCTTGGCAAAAGGAATCGCAGGACAAAGAACGCTTCCTTCCTCCCACCGGGGGTTGCTTTCGACATCAGAGTCCTCACAGTCGACTCGGCAGCTTGGCAGCTCAGATCCTTGAAGTTGTGCAGAGCAAATCAGACCAGCAAGTCAGATGTTTGTTGATTAGTTGACTAGGTTCCAGAAACACTCGGCCTTTGACGGCAGAAAGACCTCGAGTAGTGCATGCAGGACTGTCCCCCTCTGGATGCCTCCGGTCTATGTTATGCCTGAAAGGTGAGAATCTCTTGTAATCCGTTGGCCGAAATCTGCGTCGCCCATTGCGCGTTGCGAAGCTGGAGCAGGAGGTGTCGTTCGACCCTCGACCGCCGGACATGTGTGAGGCCGGGCATCAGTCACAAAGGCAGACTTAGCATGCCATGGAACATGCTGGAACATGCGTGCAGGCAAAGGATCCTCTGACTTCGAAGAATAGAGGGCAGTGGATCGCAACTGCTGCCTTCGGGTGGTGCAAAAATCGACGACGTGCACTTGTCACGAAGACGCCCTGCGGCACCCCCCACCCCACTCCCCCAAGCCATAGGTAGAAAAAGCCTCGGGCACAGCCGCCCGAGACATACCCGGAATTCGCAAGGAAGCTCACCCCAAGACCCCAAACACACCCCACTCCACCACTGGCGGTCTTGGAAAGGTCGTTTTTAAAATGGACATTGAATAGTCGAGCATCTAGTCCGTTTCCTCCATTTGAGAAGCTGCCGCGGCCAGAAACCTGGTAACTTACTGAATTCATGGATCCGAGAGAAGGCCTTTCCAACAAGAGCGATCGGCGGCCAGAAACCTGTAAAATTTCAGAGTTCTGGACAATGCCTGTCGAACAGGAGTGCGGATTGCGACATCGATCATTCTGGGCTTAAGGAGTTTCACCCCACCGCTGTGGCGGTGGCCATACTACTGAACCGATTTCATAGTTACCCACCCTCCTCCAACGGCGCCAACACCAGCACGAACCACCGCCAGCACTATACCACCATCATTTCTATTGGGGTTCCGGCGCAAGGCTTTCCATAAAGTACTGTTGCCCAACCGATAGTTTCGCTCCAGTTTCCTCAGTTGGTGGTCATGGAACAGGCCTTTCCAACACGACTGCTTATTGCAAGGCTTATGTGGGGTCCAAGAGACGGGTGGTCACACAACGGAGCCGCAGGCATTTCCAAAAGAATTTCTTGTCTTGAAAAATCGAGCGTTTTGTGGCTTCTGCGGGGTTCGCCCTCTCATGTGGTGGGGCCCTAGACAAAGTCTGTCCAACAGGACCGTTTATTGTAAAATGCATCCTTGGCTTACGCACAGTTTCCCCCCTTTTAGAGTCGAGGGCAACGCCACAGCGGAACTCCACCGAGCATCGGGGGAGAGTTGGAGAAATGTTGGCCTTTGGCCCAGAGAGCTGCCCCCAGCTCTCCAAAATAGCTCGGCCCAGCGCAAGGCTCCCGGCGATGGCGTTCCTCAGGCTTGTAAGATGCCGGGTCTTTTGTCTCGGGGGTTTGCAGGCTGAGAGATCAAGGCAGAAGCTAGGTAGTTCCCCTTCGCACATGAAGAACATAGGAGACTGGACTGCGACGAATTGGGGTCCGGCATAAGGTGGAATCCGTCGACAGAAAATGAGCTGCGGAGCTAAGGGGCACCTACCACAGCCCTGAACTCTGGGCGAATGTAAACACCTCCAGCCCACAACCGTATTCTCCATCTATATCGGGCAGCCATCCAAATTTCGAGAAATGCTACCAGCTGGTCATGCCGTACAGTTGCAGCAGATGCAAAGCTGCTTAGACTTCCAAGCAACTGCAGCTTGGCTTGAGCTCGGCGTCCGAAGTCACGACAAACGTAAAAGCAAACAGCTACCTTCATTCACTTTCGTCTTGATACTCCTGACTAGCTGTCGTACGATGTTTACCGGCATGAACATCAACACATAAAGAATGCATGTGTCATGAAGCTTGATAAAAAAGGGCTTACTGTTTAGTCTCATTTGGGTTCTATGTACAAAGAGCTGCCAAGACACGTCAGGCTTGCAGGTCAACCGGACCAAGGAGCTTAGTTCAAACATGTTTAGCACGGCATAGTAGGCAAAGAAAGACGCGCAAATTCAGACCGCTGCATGCAAGTCCCACTCAACACGACGTATCTCTCAACATCAACATGGACTGGATGTCAGCCTGTTGCCTGCATGGCATCGCTGTATCCCGCGCTGAAGCTGACAGCTCAGTGGCTGGGCCTGATAGATATGGTAGGCTTGATAGGCCTTGTAGTGTGCACTTTGCAGGAGCCCTCTGCTGCCGGGCCCACAATCGGCAGGGACACAGGCCGCACAGGCTCTCGAAGACGGAGGTCGGCGATGGGGCTTCAGCATGCCCGTGGCATCGCACTCAACAAAGCTACCACAGTGACGGGATACCGAGTCTGAGAAACTCAGCGTAGTCTAGTGATGTCTATGATGCATTGCCATGGCTCGTGTTCACGGTTTCTCCTCGCTGTTGCTTGTAGCCACCTAGGGTTCATGCTTCTGCCAGTTTAGTCTCCCCAGGTGAGTCAGCAGCATTGCCAGACTAAGCTTAACTCTTCCCTCCACGTGCCGTCGAGTTCATCTCGTCAAATAATTCCAATCACACACCTGCAGTGAGAGCGAGAACGAAGAGTCAAGAATAATTAGAATTAGAATTAGAATTAGAATTAAAATTAGAATTAGAATTAGAAGAAGAAGAAGGGTGTGTGTGTGTGCATGTGCATGTGCATGTGCATGTGCATGTGCATGTGCATGTGCATGTGCATGTGCATGTGCATGTGCATGTGCATGTGCATGTGCATGTGCATGTGCATGTGCATGTGCATGTGCATGTGCATGTGCATGTGCATGTGCGTGGTGTGTGGCCAGTTCGCCGGCGGCTGCTGTCATGCCAGCTGGAAGACCAGATTTCTGCAGGGACCGAAGCCAGGCCCAAACAACTCATGTGTGCCGCCAGAGTTTTCCGAAGAGTGACATAGCAGACGTTGCCAGGACGACGCAAACTCCGAAACCACTTGTCACTGAGAAGCTGGGCAAGGCTGCAGAATGCTGCAGAAACACCTTGTATGGCTGTCTTGCCCGCCACGCTTCTTGCAGCGAGGAGCCTGCTCCGCCAGGATTGGTGAATCCGATCGATGGCCAGCGCACTCCAGCCTCGCTTGAGCTTGTCAAAGGGGCTCCCCAGAAAGTGTTGTTGTTTAGTAGTTACACATTCACATGTTTGTTGCTTTCTTGCCTCTGAGTGAGACTTGAGTCAATTCCCTTACCAAAGGAGGCCGTCCGCCCGAACGAGTTGTGGCCGTGCGGGCCGGGACTCTGAGCACCTCCACTGAGAGAGCACCTCCCTCCGCTCTTTTCCTTTCAGAGTGGACACTTCGGACTTCGTATGCACCGCATTCGCACTTGATGCACTTCTGATCTCTCTCTCTCTCTCTCTCACTCTCTCTCTCTCTCTTTCTCTTTCTTTCCGCCTCTCTCTGCCTCTCCCTCCCAGGACCTGGCAGAGCGCAAGGCCAGCCTGAGGACAGCACGTTGACAGCACCGTTGTTTAGGTTCCATGAGTCCCATCATCCCATCCTGGTCAAGAGAGGAAAGTGGCCAAGCAGTCCTGGAATCCTGCGACGTCCGGTCCTGTGATCCTTCGTGGCAGAGGTGGGAGTGAGTCGATTGAGTGCGCGTATTTGGCCCTGAGGAGCCTGGAACCGTCATTAGAAGAGCAGCCTCTTGTTCTTCTGGGAGACTTCGTGCCCAAAGACGGCTTGAAGGAGACTTGTCGGTGTGCAGGATGGCTTAGGCATGCGCAGGCCTAGGCATGGTTCAGACCTGTGTCTTTTGCAGGAGACAGAAGACAAAGAGTGCAAAGAGTGCACGAGGACGATCCTTTTGTGGGCGGTCGCCTCAGTTGCCGCAGCTCATCGCATCATGTAATAGCAACTCTGGATGCTCTGCTGCTCCGGAGCAGCTCCATAGACAAGCCGGAGGAGAGCTTTAGATTAAACTCATTAATCTTCCTCTTGCGTCACAAGGAGGACATAAGGATGTCACATAAGGGTTGTGATGGGTTCCGAGGATGAGGGCCGCCGATGTTTTGCGTCTCATTGGCTCGTTCCTCATCTCTTTGTCTGGGTTGCGAATCGTGTGCAAAATGTGTAAACTCTGGAGGGAGAGCGCCTTCGTGATCCTCCCGCCTCCTTTTCTGGCGGCCCTGGCGCTTAGGCCAGGAGTTCTGGCATCCAGTTTCTGCAACTACGCTTTCGACTTGCTGCTGCAGCACGGGTACAAGCCTCAGAGTAGAATGACATAAAATGACAGTTAAGTCCGCTGCTGCTTTGTAGCAAACAAGGCCATGGGAAGCACTCCACAGCAAGAAGGGCCAAGTCACTCGGGAGACCTGTCCATGCCTTGGAAGAAATTGGAAGTCACTGTCTTTGTCATTCTTTGGCATTCTTTGGCAGTTTGCAGGGTGCATCAGGGCGCGTGGCCGAGGCTGGTACGTTCGAGCAGGGTGTCGCTGCGACTACACCTATGGCATGGCAAGAGTGCAAAGCTCTGTGTGGAACGAAAGTGCGCATGAAAGATGGCATTCAGTCCAGAGGACTCATGCTGGTAAACTTAGGTCAGAGCAAAGAAGAAGCCTTCAGCTACGTTCAGAGCGGTGTTTTCCTAAGGATGTCATGTGACGGAATCACAAAGTTCCGACGTGCCAAAGTTCCAAGCCAAGTTAAGCATTTGAGGCGATGGAGACGCTGCTGGAAGAGGTGATGAGCCAGGAGCCTACGAATCATACTACTTGTACCCTGCTACTTGCACTGTCTTGTACTCCATCAGAATCATGCGCCGTGATTCGGCTCCGAGGCCGGGTGTGTCCTTGGCTGCCCAAAGATGCGTGGCCAAACAGTGCAAATCTGAACCTCTACACGGAAGCGTGGCAGTCTGTTGGTGCTGGCCTCGGCTCTTCACATCCCCTCACAGTGTCTCACAGTCTCTGGTGCCAAGATGCTGTCAGAAGCTGTCAGTGAAGGTTGGCATGCAGATGACGAGTCGCTGTTTATGGGCCCATGGCTGAAATCAGAATATGCATTGCCAGCACTCCCTGAGCTGGTGGACCTCCGCCGAGGCCGTGACCGTGATTGTCCCATCATTTCGGTGTCCCTGGGTGCAAGGAGGGAGAGCTCGCCTGAGATCACCTGCATGCAAAATCAAGAGGTGCACGTGCGCATGGACTGTGGACTCTCATGGTCGGCCTTCAGGTTCTGGCTCGCCCTGCGGCACGACAACTGCATGGACCCGCAGCTCAAAAGCATCATCGAGGTCGGCTGCTGCGAGAGCGGGGCAGAGCCTGTTGTTTGCACGACTGCGTCATTCTTGGTGGGGAATAGGTGGACTTGCGTGATGGAGATGTGCTGACGATGGAGGCTTGCATGTGATGTTCGAGCACCAATCATGCTGACATGATTCAGACTGATGTCATCGATCTTGGCACGAGCCATGGAAAGGGGAAATGGGCTTCACGGAGTAAGGCTGGGAGCGATAACTTAGCAGCTGAGGGGGTGGCCTTGGTGCTGCCATTTTTTTGGAGGGGGGGGGGGACAAAGGCCAAGCAAGGTCAGATTCGGGATTCTCATTGTGGGAAGTTGAAAAGGACCGAATTGACCTATGGATCTGCAGGGACATTGGCTGACAGCAGTACTGCGCAAACATCTGTGGCAGAGCCTCGAACATGCCATGTACAGATGGGCGTCAGCGTAACTGCTCGAAAGCTGAAGCATCGCATGCGTAATTCTGAGCTGCCTTGTGTGTTTGTGCGATCTGGGCTTCAAGAGTCGAGAGAGTTTCTGCCATGATTCTGCAGGGACTTTGCCAGAAGCATTGCGTGCACTTCGTGCCCTGCGACGTTCGCAATGTGGCAAATGCGGCACATCCGCGGGAGCCCATCGACGGACGCCGCCTGGCCCTCGAATGAAGATGGTGAACATGTCTCGCACAGCCTCCTCATCCAGCCCCACCTCCCTCCGCAGTCCTCAGCGTGCTGTGACTAGGTGCTCGAATCAATGTGACTTGGCGCTGGATCCGCGACCACAAACAAAGGTGCTGGACGCTTGGCCGGGGCACACCGAGTAGCCCTGTCGTGTAAATCACGAGAAGCTCAGTACAACATTTGTAATTAGGGTGGTGCCATGTCTTATGTATGAAGTCATACAGTGCTACTTCGATTCTGGAGTCATCAGGTCCCAAGAGAGCAGTGGAAGGATCTAGCCCGTCCGACTTCTACTTTGAAAGCTATGGCTTGGCACGCAGTTTCAATCAATCCGTGGCTCAATTCGTGTTCTTTCTCGGTGAGACCCCTTTGTGTGCTTTCCTTGAGGCCAAGTGAGCCAGGCCTGTTCGGAGAAGAAGTCTCTCTTTGTACAGTCCTGGGCCGCAGGCTGAGTTGTGACGGAACATGACGGAACGTTTCACAATGTCTCACAAATGCGGGGAAAGCTTGCATCCTCAAGGCTGGGGGCCGCGCTGTGGCTTGGAGATCCTGTCAGGAGTGTGCTTGGGCCTCAGGTATGGCTCATGTCAGAGGAAACATGAAAGAAGCAAGCTTTTCTCTGCCGGAAGCCCTTCTGAAATTTCGGCCTTGAAGGACCATGATGCCTGGAAAGGCGGCCGGAATTGCCTGAAACATCAGCCTGAGCCCTGCAGCCTACCGAGTATTCAAGTTGTGACTCTCCAAGCTCAGGAAGCAGTGGCTTTGCAGGCCCCCGGCTGCCATTTGCTGCCTTGAAGTCATTGCAGTGCTTTAGCAGTGCTTTCGATTTTGCTTGACACGCAAGTGACCTCGGCCTCGACCGAAGGCCGTGCTACGAGTACATGCTGAGTGGAGCTCGGCACTTAGACTGACCTCTCTGACCTCTCAAGCCAGAGACGCGAATATGTGATACGATGCGGGTTCTCGGTTTCGCCAGCCCCTACCCCCTCCCTCGCAAACCCTAAACCCGCTTTCTCAAAAACCCAAACCTCAAGGACCCTAACCCTTGACCCCTGACCCTTAACCCCTAGAGCACCAGCAGTGTTTTCGCATTCGCACCGAAACGCAGCACCCTAACCCCTAAACCCTAAACCCTAAACCCCAAGCCCTAAACCTTCTCTACCTGTGATTATTCAAACACATCTTGGTTGTGGGTCTTCTTGAGCTCTCAGAGGCGTCCCTCAAAGGCCCCGGCCAGGTGGTTTCTGGCCAGATCAGCCTGGCCTTCTGCCTCCCAAAAGTGTTTCTGACACTCTGACACTCTGAGACTGAAAAAGCTTCTGGAAGCATCGTGCCGAGAAATATCCACGGAATGGGATTTTGGGAGGGTGGGGTGATACCAATTACGCAGTGATGTAAAGGGGCCTTGTGAGTTGCGGGCCCAGGCCAACGTAAGCCCTGACCAAACCCTAAACCCTAAGCCTTAAACCCTAAACACCAGCCCCAACCCCCAACCACACCTCCGGGGTGTGGGGGGGGGGGGGGGGGGTGGACTAAACCCTAAAACCTAAACCCTCAACCTTGAAACCGAATACCTACACCTTGAACCCGAAACCCCAAACCTTAAATCCCGAACCCACCGCTCGGGGGGGGGGGATGGCCGAGCCACTGATCATGTATGCTTGTTCGTGGCTCTCCGAGTAGCTCTGAGAGTGCCTGCAGGGGCCTCCTCGGGAAAAGTTGCAGCCACCGAGGGAGAGAGGACAGAGGCACGCTAGAAGATGTGCCGATGGCTTCAGTTTCCTGACACACTTGTGCAGCTATTCCGCGCCTGTTGCTGAGACAGAAGGCATGCGAAGAGAGCCCAGGGAACACGATTATAAGTGAGCAACATGAATGCAATCTTTTTTCATGGGTGAACGGAGTGAGTGAGCCGACATGGAGGTGCCATCAGAATCCTTTCGTAGGAGTTCTTTGGAATCAAAAGCTTGCTATCCTTGGCGAACTGCAAGTCGAGCGTTAGCAAGCGTGCCAGCTTGGCGGTGTAGTGCGGTCTGAGCTTCGTTGAGTTGCCAGGCGGCCAGACATCTTTGCGATCCGAGCTCGTGCCGGTGAAGCAGCACTCGAGGTGCTTTTTTTCATGTTGTATCGCTGCTGTGAGCACTTGGCTTGACTCTACGAAACCAGTGTGCGAAGCTTACGGCACGATGCCATGCGGGCCTTGTTGCCGTTTGCCTTCGGAGCAGTAGCTCAGCAGACAAACAGATGTCATCTGATAAGAGGGAGTTTCTTTCAGGACTCGTATCCGCTCGCCGTTGCTTTTTCCAGGCTGATGACCAAGACACTGAAGCTCCTGATGATGCGGATATGCTCGGCTCTGAGAGAAGAATGGCATGTGGTGGGCACACGCAAAAAATCTAGAAATCTGGAGGTCTGCTCGAGTCCGGCACTCAGTGCAGCAAGCAGATGAAAATTGTGGAGGAACGTTATGTCCCAACAATTGAGCTTTCTTTGCAAGTGCAATGAATGCAAATAGCACAGATGCTTGCCTTGCATGTTCTGTTCAGTCTGTGGTTGTTTTCAGCGTCGCTTTTGTGCGTTTCAGCTATGGGTTCACAGGGTATAGGGAGTGCAGTTCCTGGTGGGCTACCGTGCGCTCACATCGCGCGTGTCTGAACAAGCTGCCGTTCTGTCGCATACCATGCCCTGAGATCCAAAGAGATGTTCAGAGTTCAAGTGCCCAAGTCGCCATTTGGGATTGTTTCAGCCAGCTGCGTCACATGGATCTCGGTATTGTAGATGTGCATATGAGGCCGGGAACCCCAGCCCATATTGGTCCAAGGAACCAATACATCCATTAAAGCAAACCAAACCAGGAATGAAACGGAAAAACAAGTTTGGACTGGTCTGCCCAGGAGCCCAGCCCACAAAGTTATCACTTCGACACGAAAGGCTGAAAGTAGCTTTGAGGGGTTCGCCAAGATGTCTGCCAAAGCCACAAAGCACAACCCCACACTGCCTCACACATGAAGTTTCCTTGTTTATACTCAGACATATAGGATGTCAGGGGATGTATCCGGGAAGGAACTTTCTGGTGCCATGTGCCAGGATCAGCTGTGTCTTCATGTTGCCCAGCAGCAGCTGCAGGCCTCGAGCAGTTCGGAGCCGTTTGCTCCTTCTATTGAGCGCTTCAGGGCACTTCCTCCAAGGTCTTTTGGCTCTCTCTTGCCCAAGCAGCAGGGTTCCGTGAATGGCACCCTCAAACAGAAAGTTAAGACGAGTTTCCGTTTGTGACAGATCATGGTGGAGAGTCTGCTTCAGCGGAACCACTTTCCAATCCTAGCCCAAAAAAGAGAGAGAGAGAGAGAGAGAGAGAGAGAGTGAGACAGATGGAGTTGAAGTAGACGACATACTGAGGGGGGACTTTGCTGCCAAGCTGTCAGGTTGGGCCAAGAAATTCGAGTTCACCAAGATACCTAAACACCTAGTAGTACCTTAGGGTACCCTCCAGCCCCATGAACAAGTGGACGCATTATGACATTTTAAGAGCAGTTGGCAACGGAGCTGATTCCGCTTTGTTCATCAGCCGTCGGTGGAGCCCAAAGAATACGGACGCTAGCTGGCTGCGCAGCCTCTTGATGGACTGCCAAAGCAGTCATTGGTGACGGACTATAGCCAGACTGCTTGTCAGTCTTGTCAGTAGGTGTCCAGGGACACTGGCGCAGGCATGCCCAGGCAGGCAAAGGCGCAAAAAGCCCTTGACGAATTGCCTCGAGGCTCACATGTGCATCATGCAGCAGCACCAAGTCCAACAGGCGCTGCGCCAGGCGCATCAGGCTGGAGCTCAGCAATGCTGTGAATTTTCATGCGAGTTGTGCCACGCTTGGCGTTCTCGCTGCTTCGCAGCTCGAATCCTCGAGAGCTCTTATTGCGCTGGCGGCAGCTCATACCTTCAGGCAAGGGCCCGAGGCCACATGGCACGCCATGGGCCTGCCATGGCAGGCTTTTCAGATAAGGTGGAACACTTTCTGGGAGTGTGCTGGGCTCAGGCCATGGCCTGAGTCAGTCGAATCCTTGGGAGGACAAGAGGTGCGCAGCCCCAGGGCGCTTGTAGTCTGCCTTCTCTCATCTCTTTGATTTATTCAGACCTGTCGCTTTGGCGTGATCTGTGCGCACGAAGAGGCTGCAAAGCAATGCGCAGATGCAGGGCAATGCGGCCAGCAGAGTGCACCACAAGTGTGAAGACCTCATTGTTGTGCATTGTAGCGCATTGTGGGCTTCATACTTTGGTGTACATTCCTGGAATGGGGCCAAGGTCGTACTACCCAGTCCGCCACCAGGTCTTGCAGTGAGCCAGTCGCTTGAAAAAGACGAGCATCCATCCGATTGATGTATTTCGGCCTCGCCGGAAGAGGCACACGTCAGCTAGAGCTTGACGTGACTTCTTGGGGAGCTACTCAGTAGCATTTCGGCTCACACGGACATGGTGTGTTTCCACCTTTCAAGCCGAGCTAGTCATCTCCAGAAAGTGATACATCTCAGCCCCAAGTAGAGACACAAAAGCTCAGCCTAGAAGCAGGAGCTCTTCAACCCTCGGGTGCGTGTCAAGTTGTGTCAAGCACGGAAGTGGTCCATTGGTTTCGAGTATGCGCAGAGCAGGCTCGGGTTCGGCAATGGGGCATGGACTTTGGTCTGCCATCTGTCTATGGCTCTTTGCCAGGTGCGGCAGGTTGATGTTAAGATGTAAACCCTGTTATGCCTTGAGACAGGCGAGTGCCAGCGACCCTAGGAATACCTAAGTTTTGCACTAGAAGATGATAAAGCACGGAGATTGTCTTTGCTCAGATGGTTTGCATAGTCACATGTGAGCCACATCTGCCACAGCTGTCTACCCGGTTACCTGAATCGGCTGGCAGTTGGTGTTCTTGCCCAGGTTCGTAGCTGCGCAAGAGTTTCCAACACCTGAGCGTCTGCCTAAGACTCCTTGGTAGTTCCTAGCTTGATACAGTTCCAACAGAGGACTTGTGGAATGGCCACAGCTGGGCCAACTCCACTTCTGTAACCCAGATACGCACTGCTATCATCTTGAGTTGGAGGGTGGTCCAGGCTAGGATTCGGCCAAGTTGGCGGGTGGTCCACGGTACTCGTACTGATCTTGTGTTCTTTCTCCGCTGATGCCTTTCTGTTTCCCGAACTTAGCGCACGCTGTCTTTGCTGATGGGTGACTTGCTGGCCGGCGAGCCTGTAAGTTGCTTTAACGCACCACTGGCACCAGTGGCAACACCATGCAAATTCGCTCATGTTTCCAGAAACTTAGGACATGGAAGTACGAATATCCCGAGCAGCAGCTTGCTGCTCAGTCATCCTTGGAGCGGTCAATCATGTCAGTTTTTGGGTTACCACTTGGTCCGTGACCGTCGCTTCTCCCAAGATACTGGAAGAACATTGTTGACGCGCAGTGCGGGTAGAGCCAGCCTGCTTGACCATCTTGACCTTCTTGCCTAAATCTGCATTTTCTGGAAGCAGCCAGGTCAACGTATCAATCACCGATCGATATTCCAAAGCCATGGGCTTCGATTGAATCTCTGACTGGCTCGTCTCGTGCGTATGTTGAGAGAGTCGAGGAAGCTGACCTACGTCGACCATGCCAACCTCACGTACCACTGTCCCTGCTTCGTACGGTTGCCACACGCACGTGTGGGCCCCCGGCCCGCGAAGTCTAAGTCCTGCCAGGCGCTTGGCAGCAGGAGTTGGAGAACGGCTTGGGCCGTTTGCACTTTCCTCGGAACTGGGCATCATTCCTGTTACATTCGCATCAATATTCGATGCCTCGTTTGCGCAGGCTTGGAGCCTCGCGGCACAGACAGTAAATGTAACCCTGCATCCAGGCTGGGGCAGCAAAGTGTGAAGTGTGCCTCTGTCTTGCTTTCCCGCTCGCGACCTCTTGCCACTTTCGAGGGCCGCTGACATGGGATGTCAGACTGGTAAATCCAGAAGCGGTTGTGGTTCAAATTGGCGGTCCCGCGGCCGCAGTTTTTTTTTTTGAATGTGCCTCTCTCGAGAGCCTCGAGAGCAGTTCCCTTCGACCCACAGAGAGGTGCTCACTGTGTTGTTTTGCGTGTTGCCGGGGGGCGCAAACAAATGCGGGGGCAAAGAGTCCAAGGTTTAGACTACAAGCTGGAGTCCATCAGCTTCAAGACCCCATCAGAACACACCGCCGCTTGAACTCTGAGAGTCAGAAGGGGAAGTCTCATGAAGTCTTCGAAACATCGCGAAGCTTGCTTTTCACAATCTCTCTGACAGAGAGGTAGAGGGTGGCCACAACGCAATGGAGATCCAGATGCGCCACGTGGCTACGACCCTTTTTGGAGCTGGCTTCTCAGAACTCTGCCTTCACGCAACAGAGACCAGCAACATCCAGCAACTGACCTCTCAGGGTGAGCAGAAGGTGCTTATGGTTTCCATTAGTCTCAGACTCGCTGCAAATGCCGGCAGCTCAAACTTGCCTCTGGTCTTGCTGGAGGCGGTGGCAGCGGTGGCAGTTGATAGGCTGAGAAAGCCCAAAGTTCCTAAAGCGCTCCTCTAAGGTCGGCAATTCCTTTCTGACCCCGATCTGGTCAACCATGCCAGTCGATGGCAAAGGGGCCAGCGCCTGAAGGAGTAGTGCCGAATGACTTGGCAGATCTTGCTACTTTGTTCAAAAGATGCTGTTGCGCAGAGGAAGCACAGCGGCATCTCAGGCTCCCTCTGTGTTCATCGCAAACCCTTATTCGGAGCTTGCTCCTCCAGACGCCGGGCGAAGTGTGGATAGCAAGTGTGGTGACCAGCAAGTTAACTATAGCTGGTTGTGGAGGCTGGTCGTGTTAGGTAACGTTGTCTGATTGTTATCGAAGAATTGCAAAACTTGGGTCTGAGCAAACTGCATGTGTGACACACATGGACCTGGACTGACAAGGACAGGTCTTATGTTCGGTATACTGGGTCGACGACCGTGAGCAGCCTTGCAAAGCTTGGATTGTGCTTGTTTGCGTTTGCTTGATTCTGCTTGCTGCATGAGCCTGATCTGCTCAGACTCCGCCCTGCGAACGTGCCGAGTGGATTGCGCAGCCCCGAGATTTTGGTATCAGCCGTTGCGTAGCTTGTGTGTTGCCTTGGAGAAGGTCTTTATGGAGCCCGGCTACCTTGGTATTCAGCAGCTTCAGCAATTCCGGTCCAGCACAGAGCTCAGCTGTTGGATTCGTAAAAATACTCAAAATCTAGAGCCAGCTAGCCAGCTCGAGGCATCAGCGGATACCAGCCCTCCAGACTGGCCCCTGTGGGATGCCAAAGCACAAGATGCCGTGCGACGGGCAAGGCGGAGTTTACGAACTTGACGGCTCGCAGACACCAAGGCCAACAGCACACTGCCGACGGGAGTCTCCGAATCTTGGGACAGGACAGCTCCTTAGCACAGCAACTTGCTTTGTGCAGATGCGCCTGTGAAGGAACTTTCAGAATCGATGTGTCTCCAAGAAAAGTTTCGGTTCGTGCTGTTACCCACGACTTGCTGAGTCGGTGGGGTCGGAACAATCGCCTTGCTCAGGCGTTGGGCTCGGGAGAGATCAGTGACAGTTCATGACAGTTCTTGTGAGTTTTTGTTTTTTGTCGAAGTGCTCAGGACCTGGGCTTTCGCGAAGTTCAGATGGTACAGATGATGAATGTTGACGCAAACGCCGTTCCAAAGTTGACGGCCGTCGCAGGCTCCAGCACAGCTCTGGTGGCAACTTCGCATCTCAGAGGGCTTGTTTGGAGACTGCGGAGGCATGGCGGGGAATTCCTCCTGGGAGCAGCTCACCTCTCAGCTCTCAGTATCTTTCGGCTACTGATCGCGGAATCGTGGAACGAAGATTGAAGTCCGACAAGGCTCAACATCTACTGGATTATCGCAATCACTCTGCTGGTTGCAGCCTGAATTATCCGAGAGCGACTGCGTGATGCAGTCGGCTTAGAATTTTCAACAGACGATGTGAAGAATCGCTCCGAAGGTCCTGGCTTGTATAATATGCGGTGTGTGGCACCTTATCAGCACGCAGGGGGAGGGAGGGAGAGATAGACGGAGGGACACTCGAAGCGTGCAGAAGAAGAAGAAGCAGAAGAAGAAGAAGAAGAAGAAGAAGAAGAAGAAGAAGAAGAAGAAGAAGAAGAAGAAGAAGAAGAAGAAGAAGAAGAAGAAGAAGAAGAAACATCAGCAGGGGGAGTCAGCCTGACACACGAGCGAAAGCACGCACGAGGCTACTCAGGGCACAGCTCTTTCACGAGGAGGCCATTCTGTCAAGATGTTTGCAACCGCACGAGGATCAGCATTGACCTTTCTCTCCAGGAATACCCATACCCAGCCGGTATGTATGGTGCTGTCCTTGGCCCTTGGCATTTCGCTTTTCTCGCGCTGCGTATATGACACGAGGCTTGGGGTTTGTGCTGTTTTGAGAACCGAGACCCCTCCGGATTCACCGGCATGCATGGCAGTGTTCTCGGATGTCCTTGACATGTGCACTTGAGCCCTTTTCCGGAAGTTGAGGTTTTGTGGCGTCCTAGATTCTTAGATGTAGGCATCTGAGGCAGAGAGCTTCACCAGAAGGGCTGCTGCGAAGTTTCGGATTCTGAAGAAGAAATGGTGTCGGATGCCCCAGGCCTGGCATCACCACAGTCGAGTTGGTCTGCTACTGCTACTCAGGTTCCAGCCACATGCACCATACCCGGGACCGTGGCAAATGCCAGCACCATCGTACCTACACCCCTTCCCGGAGCAGCACTGACCTTATTTTGACTGCGCACACCTCTGTTCTTGATGCTGTAGCAGACTGACTAAGGTACATGTATGCACCACCAGGGAGATCCGGCTTTGGGAAGCAGGACTGGTGGCGGATTGCACAGTACCAGGTGTAACACGGTGTTAACCATCATTCACCTTGGATAGCCGCGCAATTGAGCAGGACCAAATCTACATCGCTTGAGCAAAGCTGCCACCCGATGCAGTTGCTTGTATTGTGTTTGCTGAGGCAAAGACCTTCCACTTACACAGCAACCACTGCGATATCCCTTGCAGAAAAAGGTTGTATCAGGACCTGCGGCTACACGTCACATCAAGCAGCTGAACGGTTTTACTGGATACTAGGTCACGCTCCACCACGGCTCTCAGCAACCCCTGAAAATGGTGGCACTGAGAGGGCGCCCTCCCCCCCCGCCCCCCCACCCCCCCCGCTCCACGCCCCCCGAGTACATCGAATCCAAGCAAGAATGGTAGATCTCAGAGGCAGAGGCAGAGGCAGAGGCTGTAGGTAGAGGCTGTCACCGTGGGCTTGTCTAAGCCTGCATGGTAAACAGCTTGCATTGCTTGATTAACAGGGTGCATCCCTGCACCGTGCCTCTGCTAGCGTCCACGTCTCAAGCCGAGCATGATCAACTTGGTGGACACAGGATGAACAGCATGACATCTTTTTCTAGTTGCTTCATATATGCTTGGAGCTTTATCTCCTTCCCTTCTCCGTCGCGATAGTAGTTTAACTCACTTTGTGAACAAGATTGTTCCGACAAGTCGCATTCGTATCATTGTATCAATGTTAGGCATCTTTTACCTTGGGAAACGGTTCAAATTGTCAGCAAAGTATGCCTCGGTCAACGAGATCAGATAGGAGCATTGCAGCATGTCAGGGTCCCAACCTATCTTTGTTCAATATGCGGCCTTTCTATGTCAGCGTGCGCCATTTGCGGCACTCTGCGCGCTGCGCTGCAGGACATTCGCGACACTCCACTCAGTTACTCTCGGCTCTCAACTGTCGTCTCATTATGTCTCATTGTCCCATGGTCAGGATCGGTGCCTGCGAGCACTGCGAGCTTTGTCTTGCCCAGTGCTGCCTTCTCTGCGAAGATTGAGGCGCTCGTTTTGGGGGGGGGCGCTTTTCAGGTGTGTGTTTATTGTGTTTGCTGATGTGAGAATCGAAAGGTTCGACTGGGAGACCTGGTGTCCGAAGGCACGGTACACTTGCGGATGGCCTCCTCCAACATCTGAGAGAGCCTCCTCTTCTTTGACTAGGGTGCGATGTGATATTGAACTCTGCCAATGAGACGCTTGAAGGCCCGTTTCCCACTCAGATGTTTTGCCTACACCACATCACGATTGAAATGTCGTGAAAAAGGGTTTCTGTCTCTTGCTGGAGGCTTTTTCCATACTTCCCAATTGGTGCGTGCCACAGCATGTGAGTTCGATTGTTATCAGACATCCCGGGTCAAGATTGGTACAGTTTGACCGAATTTGATTAAGGCGCGGAGTGCGAGAGCGGCGAGGTGTACTACCAAGATGATGTAGACGGGGACCCTGGCAGAGATGTGCTTACTTGTTCTTGTTCACAAGAGTCCAGCACTGTTTAGTGCAACTCATGTGTAAGCACATCCTTCACCAGAACACCGGTATTGTTACAGCATCTGCTTGGCGTATCAGCCACAAGGTCGATGGACGAGTCCACAAAGCTGGCGGACCAGCATTAGGCTGATTGTTTTCATGTGACTCATCCGACAGTGTGTAGAAGTAAGAAGGTGGATTGGTCCTGAGATTGCCAAACGTTCAAACCTCGTTCTGCACGGCATGGCCACTAGAAACACTCCAGGGCGACTCTGCCGGCGTCTGCCCGAGTTGCCCATGGCTTACCTTCTACCGCATTTGCAGCCCACACCAACCCCGGTGGACACCCTTGCTGCGAGGCCACCTGATTCAGATCCGGATGGGCCGTTTCCGAGTCCGTACACGCAGCGCTGCGAGATCGGCGGAGCACGCCTGACAGAGGCCAGCGCGAGCAGCTGTGTCAGCAGAGACCGGTCATGCCGAACGGCGAGTGCAAGCACCTGTCCTACCACTTGAACCTCTTTTTCATGTCCCCGTCACCGGTGAGCACCCTAAATTAATGGCCACCCACCTGGGTCACCGACCGAGTTGACGCCCAGACTTGTCTTTAAAGAAGGAGCCCACACGAAAGGGATTGCGTTCAAACCCTGCATGCTGCTCTGTGGTGGTGGTGGTGGTGGGGGTAATGTCAACTGACTCATTTGCTGGACTTCGGAGGGTGGAGTCGAAGTTCTGGGATAAGACCGGGGTTGATGCCGTGTTTGATACTGTCCCTGCAATGAGAGCTGTTTCACAAGATGCAGTTTGCTATAGGTGCCCGAAGACAGCGAGCTGGCAGCTGGCTCAGTGCATCCTTGATCCCAGTGATGAGATGTCGTGGTCAGTGAGGCTCAGCAGTGCAAGTATGTCGCGCATGCGGTCGCGCCCATATGGGCAAGATGCTCAGATCAGATTCGGATGCCAGGCTAGCTGCACGAAATCAAACACCTTCATCTAAGGCCGGGGACTTGGATCTGCCCGAACAAAACCGACGGCTACGCTTGTTGCAGCAGGCCTGCTGTCCAGGCTGGCAACGATGCAGCGCAATTTGACACACAGCACCAAGAGGCGTACAGCTCTGCTTTCGCTGTTGCTGCAACAGCCGGCGGTCCCGTGCCGCTTGGCCTGCCCTGCAGTCAAGCGGCTGATGCCTGATGTTTTCATGTTCGTTGATGTCTGATGCCTCCCCGCATTTCTTTGCTTCTAGCCTCCAGCTTGGGACTGGCGCCGGACCAGGCGGCGGATCTGCTCTCCACTGTTGGGTGCCGGTGCAAAGCGTGGAGCTCTGTTTTTTTCTTGCCAGAAAACAGAGCACGAGAGCGTTCATGCAAAGTGCAGGCAATTCCCTGTCGACCTGGCAGCACGCTGTGCGCGGCAAGCCGCTGGACACTCAAAGCGCGCTAGCTAACGTTCACCAGGTCCTCCGCTTTCCTGTTCTTGTAGCCCAGGTTCTCTTGGAGTTGCAGAACCCGGTGCTGGTGGACCTAGAGGTCATTCTTAGCATGGCACGTTTGAAACTTGCGCAACGGAACGGTAGAGGTCATCACGTTCGTGGACAAGCGCCAGCAGTGTGTCGACCGTTTGGTCCAGGAGGCTTTGGCGCATTGTTCCTCGCCAGTGATTTGAACTGAAGTACCTGCGCTCCAGTTCAGTGGACCTCTCCATCCGGAGTGAGCAGCACCGCGGTGAAGCACTGGCGGCGCTGCCAAAATGGACCTTGCAAGCTCTGTCTGGCATGTCTGATCAATGGGCATGTGTCGTGTGTTGCCGACAGGCATTTCCAGCCAGCGTCTATGCCGCTTAGGTCTCCTACAGTTCTACACCCCTTCCCGCTTGCAAGCATCTTCATGTTGACTGTGGGGGTCCTGCACATGAGTCGTTCGTATGGTGCTTCCATAAAGCCCGAAGAGTTCCAAAATAGATGCAGCATCATGGACCTGGAAAGCGTCAAGCTCGCGTCTGAAGATGACAGAGGCTCGAGCAACGTCACAGTCACCTCAGGAAAGCCAAGCACTTGACTAAGTCTACGTTTGAGGAGCACAGCTGCTTCAAGCAGGAGACCTTCCTTACTTCTCTGTATCTGCCATGGTCAGCATCAGCTACTCTAGCACTGGACAGGACTTCACAGCGCTGGAGGCTGCCTTGGAGGAAGGTGTGTGGGAGGTGCACGGGACGTTTCTTGAACATCACATGATGCTCAGGCTTCACCGCAAATGCCTCTCTGAGGTGGAAGGTGACAACCTCTACTTCGAGGCTCAGAACCTGACGAAACACGGGTGCCATACTATGCCAAAGAAGCGAAGAGGCCAAAGATGATGCCTCTGGAGCTGCTGCACTCCTGGCACACCGACATTGGGCACCCCAATCGTTTTCTGTCATCGCCCGTTTTCTGGGCCTCCTCGCCGAGGTAGTGGCGAGCGAAGGTGGCGTTGGGTCAAGTGCGGAGCTTGTGCTCCGAGCTCAGTGGGCTTCGGAGCTTCGCATCGCCACGCCCCTGTGGTGTTTCGAGGCACCAGCTCAACAGTGGACACGGCTGTCAGGCAAGATACGAAGATAGCCGGGGACACCAATGACAATCAATGACACCACTTCCAGCTCAACATGCAAGGTGACTCACCTGAGCATGGCCTTGGTTTGTGGTTGCCTAAGCATGCAGTACTCACCTTCACTGTATGCAGTGCTTGGGTGACATTGGGTGACCACGGTGGCAATGTACCTCGGTTCGGCAAGTCACAGCGATGAGGCGAGGCTATCGATTTTGATTCGAACGGGACCTTTACAGCCCGATGCCTACGCTGCTTTGTTCAGTATTCTCGGCAAGTTGTGAATTTGTGAAGTTCCACTAGTTCTGTATTGTCTTGCTGCAACGTGTCCAGAGTCCGCTGTGCGAAGCCTCAGTTAGTCGCTGCAGATTGGACTGGCCTTTGATGAAGACTTCGAGGAGACAGCCCTCCTAGTGCGCCCACCAAGTCTGGGCGGTGTTGCTGCTGTGCCCATGTTCTGAGTGCCTAGGCTGTGACGATTCGCAGACCACGTGCTGAACCGAAACTGCCAAGAGAGCCAGGTCACCGCACGTTCCCTATCCACACGCTATCGCATGTTGCTGAAAGGCCTGCCTTGCTGCCAGGTGATCCTCCAGAAGAGCCGGATATGAACGCACCTTAGCAGTAGTTGCAGAATTGGACTTGAATGGAGAGTAGTGGAGTGAATAGCGCAGTACGGTGGAGCGGAGAGTGGAGGAGTGGAGAGTAGAGGAGATGGCCCACAAGCAGCGCGTGATGCGCAATCCAGGCCGAAACCCATCGCACTCCATGTCAACGGCCAGGCCCTCCTCATTCAAGCATATTGCCGTGACAACTGGTCACGAATTAATGAACGTCTCAACAAATTGCGTGGCTTGGATGTTTCCATGTCAAAGCTTGGCCGATTTCGGGCAGGTGGCTTCTGAAGATGTTGGCGACCTGCCCGTGAAGATCGAATTTGAGGTTCAGCTCGATTGGGGAGAGGCGGCGGTCCTTAAGAATTGATGAACCGAGTGCCCGAGTTGTCTGTTTTTAGAGTTCTTGATCGGGAGCCCAGAAACGAACAACGCTTCTCCAACACCGGCTTTTTCCGCCAGATCCCTGGTCTTTTGGACAGTGTCTGCGTCCAGTACTGGTAGCTTCATGCGATGCTACACCAAGGGATCCTGCAGCAGAGCTTGGGCACGATGCAGATGCAGAGGCACCAAAACGCATGTTTAAAAATTGGCAAAGCTCAAATATCATCTCGGCCTCGCAACGAAGAAATCTGCAAGGTGCACACCACATCTACCGGCTTCTACACCACAGACGTCAATTTCGACCTTGCAAAGGTGGCTAAAGCTGCGTATCGTGATTCCGGGGGAGCTGTGCCTTTCTGCCTTTCCCTGCTCTATGATCCCGTAGCCTCTAGCCTTGACCCCGAAAAGTCCTCGACAACAGACTCTAAACTCTAAAGGTGCCAGTGCCCGATCGAGCAGTGCTCACCGAAACAGCTCCCTTGTGCGTGAGTTTGGAGTCGTTTCGAGTCTTCCGAAACATTGCTCCAGCATTGCTGGCCCGGCCATCGCCCAACTGAGCCTCCTCTAAATGGCAAGTGGTACCCGGTCTTAGCCGCTGTGCGCGGACCCTCGCAAAGATACGACATACAGTGCAATCGCCAGGCTGTCTTCCTGCGTGCCACGGGCACGACGCGTGTCCGACTTCTGCCGATGCCTGAGAATGCACCAGGAACGCCGTGGCATGTCTGTGCGTTAGTCCGCAGGTTCCGGTCATGGCACCTTTTTGAGGTCCATGCAGTGCGGCTAACGCTCGTGAGAAGGAAGCCATGGGCAGATCCCTGTGCCCGATGGCGGTGACGACGTCCTGGGCTTGGCGCGCTTCATTCGGCCTTCACGCGGCATGGAGCTATGTACAGTATCCCATGCCCGGCTTTGCCCGGCTTTGCCTGGCTATGCCCAGCTATGCGCGGCTATGTGCTTGTTGGGATGAAACGCTACGTATGTGATCACGGTCTTGTTTTCCAGCAAGCAGGCTGAGTCAGCCACCAGCCAGCTGTACCAGAGCTGTGGCAACGCTATCAAAAAGGTGGCTGAGTGTTCTTGAAATCTGAATTGGACGGATCGCCTGATCGCATCAGCTTTTAGATGCAAAGTTGGTGGCCTGCTGGCTTGCAGGACATAGTAGCAGGTAGAGTTCTTGTTGCCATGCTCTGCAGGGACCATAGACATCAACCTTCACAGAGCACACCGTGCAGAGTGTGTAGAACGAAAGCCCCCATGAACAAAACTCATAGCTGCCCCACCGCCCTGGCCGCAAAGAATACACCCTCTTCCCATGCCAGCACGCGAAAGCACCTACAAAAACAACCTGAAAAATGCACACATCGGCACACCCTCCCCTTCGAATTCCCCCTGCAACACCCCAAGAAAGTTTCTAGCGACTTGCTTGGGGCCTCCCAGACAGACACCCTCACATAAATGAACGAGTCAAGAGAGAACAAAGACGAAGAGGCCAAAAGGTACCGACAGGGCACAAATGCTTACTGTCATCTCCTTGCTCCCTTCGACATTAGCTTTGTGTCTCGGTCTTGCCAAAAGCAAAAATGCGCTCATCTTTTTTAAACCGGCGTTTGGGTGTCATCTCGAAACAGAACAAGAACCATGACATTGAATATGAGGCGAGTCCACCTCGCAATTCGGCTCTACTTTCGTACGGATTTTTTGTGACCTCACAGAATGGGTTGTGCACACGTTTTGTTATTTCTTTGTTGAAACAGCGTGCGAAGACTCATAGCAGAGCACTGCCACTTGTGAAGCCGCTGTGTTCAATTCAATACTTCGTGCGGCCGCTCTCTCTCTTCATCTCCCTCCCGCCTTCACAAAAAGTACGGGAACCACAGGAAGCCAAAAGTTCATCTACGTATTCTGCCAAAGACCGCCTAGGATCCCCGGAGGTTTCTAGGGTCCCGGGTTCAGGTCGTGCATTCGAGGGGGGGCTCTAGGGCTAGTTGCTAGTGCCTTGACACCTAAACGCCAGACCAGGCCTTCGCGGATATCCGACCATTCATGTCATGGATAAGATTGACAAATGACCTGCGGAGTCTGCAGACACGTTTGGCAATGACATGACATGAAATCATCAATCCGACTTTAGTCCTCAGCGCTTGGGATGTGATGCAGAAGCATGAATGACGGGCACAGCGCAGGCAGGAGAAGTCAGACACCACGCGTAGCTCTGCAGAACAGATAAGTCTCCTGCTTCTGCAGGCATGGATCAGCAATGCCCTGTGTGCTGGAACCTACTTTGTGAGCCAGTGGTTCTTGCCTCTGAGACACTTTTGCCGACTTTCGTTTCAGTCATGTGAGTGCCAAGCTGTAAAAGCATTTTGCATGTTTCGTGTGTCCACCTCAGCAGTCGGGCTCGCAGCTGGCCTGGCCCGGTGAAGCTGCCGATGCGCTGGGTGGGTATCGCACGCAAAGAGTATCAAATCATTCAAGGGGCGGCGGCAGTACATGGACGTGAAAATTCTGAATTGCCCAGCGTATTGCTGCTTCTCTGCTTCACTACAGACTATGAGATGCTCATGTGCTCGGAAACTCTGCTGGGGGGAACTGCCTCAACACTTGCTGGATTAGCCGAGGCGTAATTACCCTGCGGGCCGCCTGCCAACCACACTTCAAAATGCAGGCTTGCCAAGAAATGGCCCCCTGAGCTTTGCCGATCAGAACAGATGATGCATTCGGCACAGCCGTGCAGAAACGCCGAACGGAAGGGTGCTGAAGCTCTGCCTGTGCACATTCTGAAATAGAAAGAGAAGGTTCTTTGCCATGGATTGGCAAGCCCGACCATCGAGTGTCGCTTACATGACCGACGGATGGAAACGAAGTGGGCTTCAAGTGTTTGAAGTGCCTTTGCGGGACTTTTACAGTCTCGCCGGGTTTAGGCAGCCAGCGTGTGCTCAAAAACGCAGACTGAAGTGTCACACATAAGCCAAATTCGCGCCAAACATCTGCAAGGTTTGGCCCGGATGCCCACATCTCTTTTGCTTGGTTTGGGCCCTGATCCGAAGGATGGTTCATGTTTTCGCAATGCCTTTGCATGTTCCCTTCAGATCTGCGCTCTACAGACACGACGCAAACCAAAGCCAATGTGTCCGCTGTGTCGCGCCGGAGTCTTAGGCGCCAGGCGAGCAGCTGTCGATTGTGCTGACATGTGCTGCCATGCAGGCTCCTGCAAGTCAAGTCAGACAAGCAGGCGAGCTACAGGCCACGGGAGCAGGGTCAGCACAGTGAGAGCTATGGTGAGCTGATTCATCCGGAAGCGTTGCCTTTCGGCATGCAAAAGCTGGCTAAACTCACAGGGATTATCCAACCATCGAGACAGGGTGTCTATGCGGAACTTTCAATCCCGAAATCCTTCGACGTGCAGCTTCAGCTGTGATTCAGAACATGCCAGATTCCATGTCCATTCCCAACATGGTGGAGGAAAGGGCCGGGGGATTGGTGACATGGGGTGAGCGCTTGCTCGAACCTTCTGATCGCTGCCAGACCCGCGAGTTGTGAATCTGCCATTCCAAGTTGGGAATATAGGCTCCGCAAGTCGAAGGCTAAGTAAGTCGAAGTGAGTTTTTGCGGGGCAGTAAGACTGGGAGTCGTTGCAGGTGAGTGCTGCCCATGCGGTGTTGGTCCGCAAGGCGTGACATGACAAATGAAAGAGAGAGAGAGAGAGAGAGAGAGAGAGAGAGAGAGAGAAAGAGAGAGAGATGAAGCTGCTTGTAAGAGAACCTAACAGAATCTGACAAAGACGGATGCTTTTGAGATTTTTGAGTCAAACACGAAGAGTCTTCTTTTTTCGTTTTTGATTTTTCTTTGTCAGGGCACATGCTTTGAACCTCGGATGCCTTCCGCGAGGCTGTTGGCTACTCCGCCTATGAGTCTCAGCGAAGGGAGACGTGGGCCCAGGCCGCAGATCTCGATGCTGCTGGAGGCCGAGGTTTGGTTTTGAACACTGCCTTCGGAAGTTTTTTTTAGTTGCTTGAAGGCTTGGGTGGTCCATTACCTCTTGTTGCTGGAGGAACCGAGGCCCGACTTTACTTCCGCATAACATGTCACGGCTGTGCGGGACGGGTAACCCGGTAAGTTGGAAGGCTTGGCAGCGCTTGAGGCTTGGCTCACAGCACGAGGCACAGCTCATCACAGCTCCACTGTTGCCTAGTTTGTCGCCCTACGGGTCCCTGCGGGTATGTGCGGGTCCTGGCCAGGTCAGGCTCGAGCCAAAGTTGCGCATCCCTGAGCTGAGCAATAGCGGGAATAGCGCAAGACAAGCACAGCACAAGCAGAGCGCAGTCCAAGCTCACACTCAGTCGGGTGAGACAGAGAGGCTGCGCCACTCGAAGCACCAAAGGGAGAGCTGCATGGGCCTCAGCAGAGAGCAGGGTGGCAGCCTATATCCACCAAATATCCGACCTATCCCTGGCCATCAAAGAACTAACGAAGAACAAGCCCAGGCTTCGCTGTGCTAGTTCAGTGCCAGACCCAGTCCAGAAATCTGCGAAGTCTGAAGTCAAAAGTGACATGTTGTAGTGCCTTAGCAATTTGCAATCCTTTGCATAGGCCTGCCGACTTCGAAGTGGGTGTCACCTAGCTCAAGGATGCTCAAAAGCCTCCCATAGTCACTTGTAGATGGGAAGACTGAGGCCAAAGGTCGCGTCTGCCGGATCTTGGACACAAATCACAGCATTTCCGTGGACTGCTCAGGAGACTTTAGTTTCGCTTGCTTTCAGTAGTGTGCCATGGGCGGAGAAGGCTTTGTCAGCGTATAGGCTAGGATTCGTACTTGTCTGCACTAGCTTTTGCTCATTTGTACTAGTTTGTGGCTGAGGATGGACATGCCGTGCCGGCACGTGTTACGTGAGCAGATTGGGCATGGACACATGGGCGTCCAAACGAACGAATGGGAGGTTCTGGTAGAGGCCGGAGCCGCTTGTCGGATCATCGAGCTCACCGAAGACACTGAGGCATCGCATTTGCAAAACAGTACCTCAGCGCTTCCTCTGCTGTTGGAACTTTGAAATGGCCCCACTGCTGTCGATGTCCAGGTGGAGAGTGGCGCCTGCAGCTCAGTCGGCGGGTCTGACGATGGTCTTAGTGTATCTTACTTGCAGTAGGTTAGTGTGCACAATGTGTGCTGCCTTTCTTGGCTCGTTTCTCACTTTCTGCCTTGCCGAGGAGGAGCCTCTCGTCATTGGCAAGCTTGAGGAGTTGGATGAGGATGAGCTGGTGACCTGCCCGGACATTGCCCATACGAGTGATTCCGCATCAGGGCTTTCATTCACAGGTCCACGAAGTGGACCTCGGGCCGCTGGCAGCTGCTTCTGTCCGGAGTCACAGACACGTCAAACAATCACCAAGTCCAGTTCTCATGCTAAAGATTGTGTTCAGGACAATAATTAGTACGGTAATCACACTCCTCCCGCACCAAAAATATTTCCACATCTTCCAGAACATTTCGATGGCTTGAACACATATAGCATACAGCACAGACTCGTCCCTTGCGACTTAGGACATCGTTCACATCCTCGGAGTTCTCGGGCGCAACCTGCAGGTCAGGGCTTGTGAAGCTGACCCCGAACTGGTCTCGGACCCTCTCAGCGTGCGAGGCGGTGAGGCAGAGATGGATGATGACAGCAATGCTGCAGCTTCTGGACGAGGCCCCGTCGGCTTTGGCAGTGACCTGTAGTGTCTTCTGGGTGCTGATGTCATCTGGTCAGGACCGGAGAAGCCTGGAGAATTTGCAGGCAGATCGGCAAGGGCCGAAGCCTTGGTCTTGCAGTGTAGTTGAGCATGTTGAACTTTTGTTGAACTTTTGTTGAACTTTCGGAGGTTTTAAGGCATCATGTCGCTGCTATTGTCACGAGAGGCTGGAGTCCATGCTCGACGTCATGATGTCGTACAGGCCGCACCTGGGAGAGTTCAGAAGCCATCGCAGTGCTCTCCAGCAAGGCAGATCATTCGCCAGATGGACACTCTTCTTTCACAGGCATCAGCAACTGCTGGGAGCTCGGTTCCCCCAAGCATCTTGACTCGTCTGACTGTCGTTGGCATTTGCTCAGGCCGATTTGCTCTTGCCAAGAGAAGATGTAGAAAGCAGACATGAGGACGGTTGTGCATGGAATCGAAAACAAACATAGCGGTCACAGCGGCATGTAAGTGGCAGGAGGAAGTCTCGCCTCAGACCATCAACCAAACGCCATCCCCAAGTCGAAGCGAGGTGCCAGGAAGGCGGGCCGACGTTACCCAAAGCATGTTGCACATTTTTGCACTTCAGATGTGGACAGGCGACTTCCACCTGTCAGTGAAGAGGCAGAAGAGAGACTGAGCCAAAGACAGGAATTGCATTCTCTAGCTACAGGCCTTGGTTGCGCCTGCGGAGAGGGCAGCGCCCGAAACGGCTGCAGTGCGCGCGGAAGAGCCGTTTCCTTAGAGCAGCCGCAGGAAATTCAAGTGAAGCGCAGATCCCCTTGCCATTGCCCCTTCGAATGTTCTGCTCCGCCTTGAGGTCCCAAGCTCCGCAGCGTTCCGAGGCACCACGGGATCTGCCTCCTGCGGGATCCTCGGTCTACCTGAGGGTTGAGCTTTGGGGGGTTGCTTGGCACCAGGTGTGAGAAACCAACATGCCGCTTGCATCGGCATTTGCACTTTCGTGCAGGTCATGCGCTGTCCCTAAAGAACATCTCTCCTGCCATCGTTTTGGCCGCATGTTTTTATTTGCCTTTCACACCTTCAAGAACACCCGTTATTGAAGTTATCTGCGTGGGTCAGGCGTCGAAAGCCCCACAACTAGTTTGAGGATTTTGCGATTGAGAGTTTTAGGACTTCACGGATTCGGGTCGACGTAGACGTTAGGGATGGGGCTTTTGGGGTCCCGTTCCAGGTCGTGCTGTAGACCTAAACAAGCCTGTGTAGTTTCTCTTGCGTAGTAGTGCCTAAATTGGCGTCCCAGATCTGTCCGCGTAAGTATGTCGCGCTTTGGGAGTGGGGTGCCATGGGCCAGATATGCGACAGGATGCGGTCCAACGTTGCCGTTGCCAGCTTCTGAAACAAGGGAAGTAAGGTGTTGGGCTGCAGTTGTGTCTGCAAAAGCCCCGCAACAGGAAGGGATGACTTCGTGAAGAAACAACATCCTCAACAGCTGCTGTTAACATGTGAAGCCGTCAGATGAAAGGAAGCCCCACAGAATCATGCGGTACTGTGGCCAATCGTTGCAGGAACCCAATGTATTCAGTGAGTGTTTTTTTTTTTCGTCTTTGCTGGTAGGAGCGTCATCATTTCATGTTGGATATCAGTCTTTGTTTTTGTGTTTGTGTCTGACCCTTGCCGGAGGTCATGTCTCAGGCTGAAGCACTACGCAGACGAGGCAAACAATGCGCCAGTTTGAGATCTACAACTTGGGAACATCCCAATCTACAACTGTTCAGATTGTTATCTAGATACAACGGTGTCCAGGCCACATTCTGCCAGTAGCGGGTGCCAGTGTTTCTGGCGTACAGCGGCTTAGAGCACCACCTGTGCACAATGGGCAGCCATAGAAGGATCTGTTGCCCAAGGCAAATGCACTCCCTGCACCTCGGGTGTCTCCTATGATTCGACGAAGCAGGACTCCATGGCTTGAGAGGTGTGCAGTTTTGTTTCATCAGAAGTGGTCATGCAAAGCATATTCAGTTTGAGAGGAACATGCCCGTCACCTTGCAGCGGATCGGCATTTACCCTCGTAATGTTCAGGGAACCCAGGAGCCCAGTTGATTCGTCACTCAACGTCATCCACACCATTCTGATTGGGACTGCGGTGCGTTGCATGCATTGGGCGCAGGGTGCTCGCCGGCGCTGAACAGCAGCGTGGCCATGCGAGATCAGAGAACTGGGCGTGCGCCCGGTTTAGCTTAGACTGAGATTTCAGAAGCGGGTTGTCAAGATCACGAGCATGGCCAAGCCACTCGATCTGGATACCTCTGGAGAAAATGCGCGCCGTACCATGAGTTGGGCCATCAAGGTGAAAAGCAACAGAAAGCAACTCGGTTCAGAAGGCTCATCCTGGCAATGCTTTGGCTCAAGGGCTGGAGCATTCATTTTCGAGACCTTTGCCTAAGCTGGAAGGCATTCGTGGATGTCGTGGTTTGGCACTGCATCCATAAATCCATAATGTCCTGCCCGTGAAGGCCATGACTGAGACTTCCAGCAGCACTCGCAAGTCGAAGTTGCAGAAGGATGTGGCAGAGACTCTATGCAGTTTGTGCTCTTGATGCTTTTGTCTGACCTTAGAAGGCTGGGTGAGTGTGTTTGTGAGAGGCTACTGCGGAGGCTGCGCCGCTCTCAGTTCAGCCAAGTAGCAGTGAGCAGCAACAGATTTTTTGTACCTTATCTCCGCTTCTGTCCGCACTCGCTCTCAGGGTGAGGTCCCAGTCGGCAAAGGAGGGAGGCAGCGCAAAGTCCTGCGTGAAAGCATCCAGGCATGTCTGTGCCATACCCAGTGCAGTAGTTCTGCAGTGCATGTGTGTTCATGAAGCCAGGGCATCACGAAGCCAGCTATCCGACGCCTGGCCCGGCGTGGTGGCGTCAAGCGCATCAGCGGCCTCATATATGAGGAGCTGTAAATGCGGAGCAACATACGCCTTCCTGAGGGCTGGTGGATGTCCGAGCAAGCCAAGCATTCTTCAGTAAGGAGCAGTAAGGACCATCTGATCTCCGTCAGCTTCTAAAGTATAAACCTTGGTAGACTTCTCATGGAATCGTGCGCTAGGGCCCGGAAGGATTTAGCACGTGTGCGTGTACGTTTGTCCACCGGGTAAACCCAGTACAGCTTATGCCAGCATTTCGCCTATAAATCTGCGTTCGCCTCTGTGCTATGTTTTTGCATGTGGCTGTGGGTCTCGTCAGGGCCCGAATGTGCCGACACCATCGGTGTTCATGGCACAAATTGCATGTGCCTGGAACGTCCCGCACGGGCTTGCCAGGAGACTCGTGGCGTCTTGAAGACATTCCTGGAGAATGTTCTGCGCGATTCGACAGGGCCTGGGTTTGCCCACCTTAACAATCTTAGCACTTCCGCGACTCGGGGAGTACCATGCTTGCAGCCAAGGATCACATACACGGAACATGCCCGGCGCAAGACCGTGACCGTGCATCTGGCATCACTTTCCTGGGCACATCGGCAGAGTGCATGACTTGAACGGACATTGCAGCCAGGCCATGGACATCGTGTATGCGCTGAAGCGTCAGGGCCGGACGATTTATGGCTTCGGCGGCTAGGCTGGTAGCACCTGGCAGCTGCATGCCCTGGTTTTCTGTGATTTGGCGTCTGCGATGTCAGGAGAAGAATGATTATGCTAATCACTTGAAGCAGGAATGCAACACATGATGTAGCACACGTGTGAAGTATTAAGGGGACAGTGGCCTCATCCTGTGCTAGTTTGAGAACCTTATCAGTACTCCACGTCTGGTTGTATTCGATTTCAAGCAGCGCTGTCCTGGAAGGCTTGCAGTATCTCTTACTGAGGGGATCCGTGAGCTTGCATTGCCGAATGCCCAATGCGAGCTGCATACAAATTTGATACCTGAAAACGGTCTCTTTTGCTATGGTGAACTTTCATGTGGATAGACAGGATGTCAAGCGCCTGAGAAAATTTCAGGTATTTTCAGGTACCTTCTGAGAGAGATCCTGAGAATTGTCCACTCCAAGACGTCTGGGTTGGGAATCGGTGCCAGGGCATTATACGGGCATAGCAGTGGTGGGCCAAAGTCATTTCTATGAAAGGTACAAGATTGAGTTTTTCGAAAAGCCCTCCTGTGACCGCCCTTCTGCCTGGTAGCCTGCGTGTAGTGTAGAATATGAGGACATGCAAGCTTGCTCGCCCTGCTTGAGCATCACAGGGCCCTCAAAGGCTCGAGCGTTCTCTGATGTGCCATGACCCTGAGTGGTACTCCATGATACTCCATGCGAACAGCATGAGGCATTGTTTATTGAATCATCGCCCTCAAGAGGGCAGCACCTTTCATCAGGCACGCTAACGAGGAGAGCATGAGCTTGTTAATGAGGTCGCAGACAAGCGCGACCCGAGCCCGACTGCCTCAAAAAAGGTGTCCACACCCGAGAGAAGCTGTTACCCCAAGCTTGGCATCCTGTCCTTTGCTCACCCTTGGCGGCAGCTTCATCCTGTTCCGTGACCTCTTTGGGCTCCCATACCGTAACGAGGGGCACCTGCTTGTTAACTTGGCCATCTTGTCGCGTATCAAGACCAGACACCAAAGGCCTGGGACGCAGGACTCCGCAGGCTGCACGGCAGAGGAGTGCAGAACACCGCAGACAATTTCAGGCCATGGCAGAGACGACCACTTCGAGCTCTCGAAAGTCAAAGGTGCTGAAGGCGGGTGCATGATTAGAGTCGGTTAGGCTGAAGAACTGGCCTCGGCTTTCAGAGATTGTCATGTTCTGATGCAGGCTGCTGTCACGACCTCAGCGAACTTGAGCCGGACGTTGCAATCACGTCCACCCGTAGACTCGTGCCTAGCATGACAGTGTCACGCCTGCCGTCTGGTTTGCAAGGAGGAGGGTCATGTATGTAAATAAATAAATACATGTATATATATATATACAAATTACATCTTACATATTCCATATTACATATTTCATAGTACAAATTACATATTTCATATTACATATTGCATATTACAGATTACGTATTACATACTACATATTACATATTACATATTGCATATTACATATTGCATATTGCATATTACATATTACATATTACACATTACATATTACATATTTCTTATTACATATTACACAGTGCATATTATATTTATATATGCAAATCTTATTATATTGAAATATGATTATTTTATACTCTATATACATATACGTTATTGTATATATATATATATATATATATATATTATATTTTAGTATAATATATTATTGGGAGGAATTGGACGGAAATGGGGTTGGAATCTGGGACGGGAGTTGGGAAGGAGGCTGGGAAAATTCTAGGTGGTGCTGATCGGCTTCTCTCCTTCTCTTTGCTCGCTCCTCCTCCTTGAACATGTTACTGTTCATGTTGACGCAGGAGCGAATTTTGAAGAACGGTCAGAACGGTATGGACTAATCCAATCATACTCAGTCAAAGCTTCGGCAACGCGGCGGGCCCCCGAATAGACAACTCTCAAGGCATGCATCTCGAAAGATGGACGCAGAAGAAAAATCCTCCTCAACTGGGCACTGGCAAGGGGGAAGAGCAGGGGACAGTTGACAGTGCTTATCTCTCATGCTTTGCAAGTAGGTTCTTCCACGCTCACAGGACCTGACGTGCCATGTGTGAATCAACAGGTAGAGAGCACGCAGCAACGGCATCTTGCTGTATTGCCTTGACGTCTCATGCAGTTCTTAATGATTTCGTGGCATGCTTTAAGCATGGCATCGGTGAGGCTGAAGAAGTTCCAGTGGGAAAACCAGGCTCCCGACAGCGTCGGGTTCTGCGCGAGAGCATCCAGGAGCTGAAACAGTTTGGTGTGGGTTGGCGTGCAGTGTTAGGGAGAAGATGGGAGAAGTGTTGGGAGTAGAGGAGTGGAGAGCTGAAGTGTCTTCAGGGCATCACGAAGCCGGCCATCCGGCGCTTGGCCCGTCGTGGTGGCGTCAAGCGCATCAGCGGCCTCATCTACGAGGAGAAACACGCACACGCACACAGAGACACAAAGCCCGTTCTCTCCTCACTCACAGTTCGCTTTCGCTCGCAATTGCGATTGCTCGGTCTTTGCTTTTTGCTGCAGCCACTGTAGTGCAGAAACAGGAGTAGTCCTGTTGTACGTGAATGGACATGGGCGGTTTATCTGAGGAAGATACCCTTCTCCACATCTTTTTCGGTCTTTGCATGGCCATGGCGCACTCGATCCAAGCCAGCGCTCCTGGCTCCGAGAAGCCTGGGAATCTTGTAGTGAGAAGACGATTGTCACGTTTCGACCTGCGCCCTTTTTGAAGATGCAACAGGAGACTCGGGGTGTCTTGAAAACTTTCCTGGAGAACGTGCTGCGCGACTCGTGCTTGTCTCAAGCAGCTTCTCACCGCCGGCATGTGCGTGTCAATCTGAGCCATACTCAGGATTACCTACACAGAGCATGCAAGACGCAAAACGGTGACGGCAAGTGCCTCAGATGGCCGCCGACTTGTAGGACTAGACGGCAAGGTTCATCCCATGTGTTGATTTTTGTTTTATGCGCCTTGGTTTTCACATCACCGAAAAATTTCGTTCAGCCTCAGGCCATGGACATTGTGTATGCTCTGAAGCGCCAGGGTCGTACCATCTATGGCTTTGGCGGATAGCAGGCTGGAGTAGTCGTGGTCTAGTAGGGTTTACTGTCTAGGTGTCTCGTGAAGCAATCTGCTTCAGGTGGACGTCCGTGTGGGATGTCTGAGGCACGAAGGGCGTGTCAACGTGCCATGGTACAGCCCCTCTTGTATCCAGGTGGCGTTGAAGCTGAGCGGAACAGTGAGCTTGGCATCGCCACCGACACAAATATGTATCTACATGAACTGGACATGCCCATGTACTGACGGCTAGCAGCATGAGCGGTAGAAGCACACACGAACAAACACGCACCCACACACACGTAACAGGAGCATTTCGGTACTGTATGTGTACTATCGCTGGGTCCCATGTCTCACTCTGATTTCTGGGTCCTGGTGCAATCATCTTGGCAGAGCATGCCATGGGGCGGCTGTGGCAGAGACTCTGTGTTGTTCCGTGGTTTGAAGCTCGTGTTGCTCTCGCTTTCGCGCCTGTGTAGTCGAGTGCATGAGCTTGTCATGTGGTTCGGGCAAGTGAAGCGCTTGCGAAGATCAAGATGGGGTGTGAAGCAGAGGGAGCGGACAACAAAGACTCACCAGTGCGAATCGTGTGAAGTTGCAATGGCAAAAGGCAAGGAAGGCAACATCCTGGATCTTGAGAAGAGCTACTCGGACTAGTTGTGCTGGCTGGCCGTTGCTGTTTTCAGGACGATTTTGTCACGCATCGGGCTTGGGCGGCAGTCCATCTCTACCACGCTAACATCATGCTCAGCTCCAGCATACACATTGGGTTCCATCTTCACTGCAGAGTCCAGACTCTAGACCGATTTGTGCTCATTTGTGCTGTGATTGCTCCCGACTCGACTTTTATCCTTTACGGACTTTGAGCCTTCTGCGCTGTTTCTGCGTCGGGGCCTTGTTCTAGCGATACAGTCTCGTCTGTTACGTCCACTCAAACATGTGTGCGCAGCTTTGAACTTTTTCAACGTGCGTGGACAAAGTCGAACCTCTGCAAGCCATGCCAAGGTCATGTGCGGAATCCTTGCGCTATTTGGAGTTCAGGAGAGGGGCTTCAGCTTCCGGGCGAAGATCTTCGTGTCCTGCAGCTTTTTGCAAAGACGACTGTGTGATCCGTGAGGATGCGGGTCCTCTGAGGAAACAGGTGGTCGAGGCCGCAAAGCTCCTGCGCCGACACCTTATGAGATCTGAGGATATATGAGGGTTGGCTTGGCTCTGGACATCTCTGGACTTAGGGCACAGAGGACCTGACTGGAGTGGCGTCTACTGCGAGGCACCGTGGTGCACCGTCCCGAGCATGCAGCACAATGGACTTGCGCTGCCTTGCCTTGGCTGCCAGGGGTCTGCGATCATCGCCCACGAGCGCCTGGCCATTGTCGATCCCGACAGCGGAGATCAGCCCCTCTACAACGAGGCAGAGACATATGGGACCTCGCTCTCTCCATATGCGACCTCGCCCCCTTCCTTAGAGACCGCCCTCAGAAGCCTAATCCTCCTTACACTTCTCCAAGACTTATGACGTATGACAATCTTGCATGGACCGACTATGCATGTTGAAATCCATTATTTTATTATATATTTATCATCTGCTCTATCATCACCTCTATCGTCGTATTCTCATCATCATTGCAACTATCATTCTTTGTACCTATTGGTTATCGTCGCTTTATGGCTGCATTGTGGGCCCACAGTCGTCTTACCCAGCTATGCATGCCACTACTTCAGGCGTCACATATATGTCCGAATGTAACGCAGAAAGCCCAGGCTAATGCCTGACGGCGTTGAGGGCGGGAGGGGGGGGGGGGGGAGGGGGAACCTCGGAGAAAGGAAGATCGGGTCAGGGATGGTTGCGCGCCCGGAGATAGAAGCAATGATAGATCCGCCCAGCAGCCATGGACAGACCATGTGGAAGAGGATAAAGAAATGAAATTAAACGATAAAAAATGACGGTTTTTGGGAGCCCGGAACTGCGTGGCCGGGGTTTCGTCGGGAGCTCCAGGAATTTGCAGGAGGCTTCGGTATTTAATCATTGTTTAGCATTTTTGGATCATTATTAGTTTTTTTTAAGAATCCTTGTCATTATTTCCATCATTTTCTGTAGTTTTTTTTGTAGTTTTTTTAATCGTCTGCCTTATCTGTTCTTTATCCTCTTCCACAGGCCTAGCCCCACCGTTCCTTGCATCGTTCTGGGGGATTTCTTTACCCGTCCGGGCTGGCACGACGACGGCGGAGCGGACGATCCAGGCCCAATATATAGAGCCGATATGATGCGTTCAAATCAGAGGGCCTTATTTGGAGCTTCTAAGTGTTGGGCTTAGGCCTCACAAAGTAATTATAGCAGGGCACAATGAGAGCGGGGTTTGGATGCGTCCAGTGCGAACAGTTGAGTTTAAGTTTAACATGAGTGAAGACTGGAGGGGCACTGGCAGCTGGACCTAGAGTGCAGCTTTTTAGACAAAATGTCTGTCCATCCGGGGTCCTGACTTTTTCTCTGAATAGCCGAATCTGGGATCTGGCTGGAGTGGCGCTAAGTGTCATAGACGGAGTTTTTGTTTTTGTTTTTCCAAGACTTTGTTGCACTTTTGCGGGGACGTTGTAGTTGAGATTCCGCCCCTTCGAGCCCCCTGCGAGCCTTTCAACCCTTGCAGGAGCAGTTTTGTTTGCAGAATCGCTTAAGTACTCCAGCAGAAGAGCCCTGGGTCAAGACATTGCCTAGGCAAGAGACATCGTTCTGGGCGTCAACGGCGAGATCTACAACTACGAAGACCTCCAGAAGAACTTGGAGGTGTGCAGCATCTCTGATCAAGGGAAACGTCAGCAGCTTTTAAGTGTTTGAGTTTGAGGGTCATAAGCGGCCGGATGTGGTCAGTAAAGGGACAGAAAGACCCATCCTGCTTGCGTTGTTCTTCGGATGCCATGCCCCATGGAACTTTCGTCCTCTGCGGGTTCGGCATGCCATTCGATGGCACCTATACTCAAGGCAACGGCACAACGTGTGCGAGAAGTGCTCGTAAATGCTGCCCCGCGTGGGGCACTGATCAGCCAAGCGCCTTGTGCTGGTCACTCTCAGCCGTTCCAAGCTCCACGGCCTAGCTTCAGCCGTGGAACAAAAAATGCTGGGATTTGCGAAAAAACTGGGATGTTCTGGAGATATTCTGGGATGTAGTAGACTCAAGGCTCCGAAGACAACTGAGAGCAGAAGACGTGATGGATCATGACGGATTGGGTTGCGGGGATGGTTGCACAGGATCTGGACGGGGCGCCCGCCCACCCGCCCACATCAAGCCATACTTTCTGCCCTCACATTGCAAGGTGCTGTGCACCGTGTGCTGACTTGGAGTCACCTAACTTGGTCTCGATGTCTCGACCGGTAAAGCGTGTGTGCGCGAGAAGCATGCAAAACTGCGAGAGTATTCGGCCTCGAGGTTTCGGCCTAGCTTTCTGCGACATCTTTGACAGGCCCGTGCCCCTGGCAAGCATCGCTTCCTCACAAAGAGCGACTGCGAGGCGAGTCATTTAGACTCGGTCTTGGCTTGTTGGCTTGTCGCATCTGTGTTGGCTTCTGTTGGAAAGGTCCTGCTCCACCTCTACGCCGAGGTGGTCTTGATCTGCTACCGATGCATTCGTTCTCATGTGATGCACAGTTCTTAGAGGTAAAATGTCATGTGCCAATTGACGGTGCGGAGGATGGACTTGACTTCATGAGCAAGAGCGAGGCCGTTTTGCTCTGGCACAATCCTGCAACTGCGACGCGAAGCTTGGCGCTCAGGTGTGCGGCATGTACGCTTTCGCGATCTGGGACAAGAAGAACCACTCGTGCCCTGCCCGGCAGATATCGCTTAGAGCCGCGGCCACATGCGACCGAGGGGGTCGCTGACAGCCGTGGAGAGAGGGTTGTGACAGAGTGTTCTGCGAGCAGGCATCTTGAAACCCTGCCAGAAAGAGACTTGGGCACTTCACTATCCAAAGGCACAAAGGTTCGGTGGCCCAAAAGGACCCTCCAAGTCAAGTCCGAAGGTCAGTGTTTGAGGGGTCCTCAGGAGCCCTAGGGGTCATAGCAACGACAGAAATTCAGCTGGAGCTGGACCACAGGCGCCTTGCATGGGTCAAGGAACTTGGACAATCCCCACAGCTGCCATGAACGGTCCTTGTTGTTTTTCTGCAATATGTTGAGCCTTGAATTCAATATCTTGTCGTCAGATGTGGAAGGACCTTCCGGCCCGGTTGCAGCGAGTAGCGCCGGGGTAATTTCTGATGATCTTCCATTGCAAATCGCTCGAATCAATCGAATCGCTCCAGGTATGTTGTCGCGCGTGACCCTGTCGGAATCATCCCTTTGTACATTGGCTGGCTTGTTTCTCAGTTGTACATCCAGCACATGTGCACATGAAGTTTGGTTTCGAGGGGCAGCCAGATGTGGAAAGCTCGCAGGGGAGCAGATGGCTCTGTGCAAGTGGCGAGCGAGCTCAAGGCCCTTCACAAGGCCCTGCCGCTGATTCCCTTATGCTGTTGCTGTACAATGGATTGACGAAGCATGCAGACACATGTGTTGTGACAAATCCCGTTTGCTCACTCTCATGCAGAGAACCAGCATGAATCTGAATCATATATCGAATCCATAGCCACCCCTTCTGTTGCACCAAAGCAGGTAGCAAGCAGCTTCTATTTATAGGCCAAAACTGGACGAAGGCATTGCTGTGTGAGTTAGCCGACCTAGTCTAGAAACACCTTGACGATGGCATGGCAGAAGCCTAGTGCTGACCTTAGCTTCCCAAATGGTCGAACTGTGCTGAAGCCCAGGCACCGTGGTTCTTTGCCTTGTGACATTGAGGTGCCAAAGTGTGGCATGGGCAACAGCAGCTGCCAGTCATGCTCAGTGGACGCTAACTCAGACTCTCAGAGCCGTGGGTTGTGTCCTGGAGTCCTGCTGCCGGTCGCCCTGATGGCTTTGATTGGCTTGGTCCAGGCAGACTGTGACAAAGGCTCGCGGCCATGCTCGGCACCCGTGATCCCGAGTTCCTTGGTCAAATCCAGCGGCTGCACGTGCGTTGTGAGCAGATGCCTGACCATAAGCGGCGAGCATTAGCACTTGCTTTGTAAACACGGACTTGTGCCAATTGGACTCTCTAATCTATCAGACTGGAACCTGCATAGAATTGCCGCGCGTTCAGAAGCCAGCAGTCTATTTACATCCAAGGCAAGCCCGCTGTAAGCCAGGCAGGAGAAAGCAGATTGCGAAGCGGGCTTTGCCCAACCTTTCCCCGGAGAGTTCCACCTCCCTAGTCTGTAGGAAGTCTGTTGCCAGCGCGTGACTGTGAGTACCCGTGTGAGTACCCGTGATTGCTCGGTAGTCCATGCAAAATTGCATGTGAAACTTGAACTTTGAACTCACGCAGGCCTCATCGCCAAGCTTGACCTGGGCTTTGGCCTGAGTGTCATCAAGAGACAAGAGCATCCGAAGCATGATACACCAGGGCACGGTGTGGACCACGGTGCATGGCTGCCACAGGACTTCAACCCGCTTGGTCTCGACTCGGCGACACTGCAACATTTCGCCGCAGCCTCGCCAACTGTGCGCCAACCTTGTACCCATCGTGTGCCAACAACAGGGCGCTGGCAATCGCTGGTGGGAGAGGGACGGAAGTCGGATAAATCGTTGCGCCATGTTCGGCGGCTCGTCGCGTGAGTGTGCTTCGACCAAATTTAATGGTGCCGCCTCTTTGGTTGGTGGTTTCTGCGTGCTGCGGTATTCCAGCCGGTGTCTCGGGAAGGCGGTCTTTGGGGGCCATTCAGACGATCGGGGGTCCTGCCGCACCTCACAAAGAGCGCAGCGCATTTTTCGACAGCTGAGTTTTCAACCCATATGGACCACGGGATACCACGGGACTGCGGGGCGATGTCATCCAAGCAACATGCCGAAGCCCTGAGACGCATCTGAGAGCCGAGGCTGACAAGCTCTTGTCCCCAAGCTTCACCGGCAGCGGCGGACGAAAGGTGTGTCCCCAAGGGGCACGAACTGAAACCAGAATTTTTTACTCCAATGTTGTTCTGAAGTTCTTATGTCGTTATGTCGGCTCAGGAAGAGGTGCTGCAGAACTTCGTCATGAGTGTATCAACTGCTTACCGGCAAGTGGCTTTCCATAACTTTATGCATGCTCCGACCTCAGCCATGTTTCGACGGTCATCTGACATTTTGCAGCTTGCTTGAAAGACACTTTGTGGATGCTCTCAAGGCCGTCGACACTCTGCAAGCGATGCGTTGGCAATGCGCTGATGCTTACAATGATTTGATGTCCGCGCATACCGTGAAGCTAGTTCTGTTTGGCATGTCCAGTGAGTTCGTTCTCTTCAGCACGTCAGCCTGCAGGCAGTCAGGCGCCGTGGGACACGAACCTGCAACACTTCCAGCGATTCGCACTTGTCATGGCTGCATTTGTCGTCCGAAGCTCAAGGCCTAAACAACCCTAAACAAGGAATCGACATTGAATGGCAGGGTCTGCCTACACAACATGAAGTGCGAGCCTATGTCCCTGTGAATCTGAGGTTGACATTGGCCACCCTGGCTTTGATAATGCTTTCCTTGTAGACTCGGGCGATCCCATTGCCTCATGTTGGAAGCTCAAAGACTGCTTAGCTTACCATGGACATTGTGAGATGCAGCTGCTGATAGCTAGGCTACAACGATTTGTCTCCACTGGAGTCAAAACCGGCATGTTGCTATCCTCGGCAATGGATGGCTTGTGATTGCAGTTCGGTGTCTCTTCACCATTTCTGAGCCAGGAACATGCACAGCAGCAAGCTTTTTGAGATTCTGAAGAAGGTAACCGCTTCAGCATGACGGCATGGTGTTGTGCTTAAGGGAGCTGCTCTGATTTTGTTCAGGATGGACACAATGTTCTTGGACACATTCCCAGTGAGGACAGATGCTACTCCAGCACAGCATTGCAAACGTTCGCGGGCGCCGCCTCGGCAGCCGGGCTGGCCCAACGGACAGGATGCCGGACATCGGCGGTCCAAAGCGGCGCCCCTCAGATACAGAAATCGCAGGTCAAGGAAGAAGATGGTAGCCGACCCGTAAACCCGAAGCCTTGAACCAGCAGCGGGGAACGTGTATGTGTGCGCAAGGGATAGCCGTAAAGCAGTACCTGTTGTCTGTGCTCGTGTTTTTTGTTGCCAAGTGAAGCTTGGGTAGGGTGCTCGTGGGATGCTTGCAAAATCAAAATTGGGTCGGATGCCACTCAAGGCACTCTTTTCACGCCCACCGTACCCCACCCTTTGTGGCACCACAGGCCGGTCCCCCACCAGGGCGGAGGGCGGGGTGCAGTTCTTGGGTGCCGGGGGGGAATCCAGGGTTTCTCGATGTTTCTCGGCCTGCTGTTGCCGACAGGAGTTCCGCGAGATGCGAAAGCTCATGATCGACCTCCTTCTCCATACAGACAAGTACTGCCACAGACCAAGCTAGCTTGAGAGCCATTGGTCAGGTGCAGAGTGAGGCTTCGTTCTTAGTTCGCAATACTCCCGTCACACGGCACATCTCTTTTCGTACCCAACTACGCAAAGCAATCGAACACATTCCCATGTTACGGCAAGGTGCTTGCTGTAAGGTCATTTCTTCCTCACAGCTACACATCGTTCTAGTGCAAATGGTGCAAGCGGGTGGCTGTTGAATGAAACTGTCTTGGATGCATGGACATGGCTGGACAAGAGCTGCCAAGGTTATCGAGACGTGGTTGACGATGTGCGCATCCTCGCACGACAAGGTGTGTGAGGTCGAGATCTCATGCGACTCCACATGTGCGTGGTCGCGCAGGTTATGCGCCAAAGAGTGCAGATCATTCCTCTGAAGAAGGTGCGGCGCATAGGTGTGCGCCGCTCAAACACTAAAGAACACTCACTGCGAGTATTTGCTCCAGGCGCCGCAATCTTGCAGGCCTGGATGTTCTCTTCAATGATTCTCATGATTCGCATACCTTCATGTCTTTGTGTCGGCTGTAGGTGGTGATGCGTGCAATGATGCTGACCGCAGACCTTTCTAACCAAGCCAGGCGCGCTTGGTGAGGTCGGCTTGATTTCGCGTTATACTCGGAAGTCCGCGGACCTTTCAGGTCACTAGATGCAGCCAATGATTGGGCCTCCATGCTACAGCAAGAGCTAGGCTGGCCATAGGGGATATCACATATCAACACGATTGGAAGGGATTGGTGCATTGTGAAGGCCTCCAGGACGAGCAAGAGAGGGAGCTTGGCCTCCAGGTGCCGCGTTGGCTTTGGTTGCTCTTCCTGGGCCATCCACCATCAGCTGCAATAAGACAATTGTGTTGTGGAGGTGTTGCCGTTGAATCGGTGGAAGCTCATGGCTTAGCTTGTGAAACGCTTGCCGACAGCAACGCTGTTTCAAATACTGTTACTTTGTCTAGATGCTGAGTGCGGTGTTGATGTTTAGCCTGCTTTACTAAGCTTGAAGCGGCTTGTCAGAAGAGGCCCGCGCTAGGCGACCTGCAACTCCATCTGGGCATGACGCGCTCTGGGCCCGAGGCTTAGCCGGCGCTTCACGGCATTTCGCACGATTTATACTCAAGCACTTTGCTTACAGTGCAGAGGCCTCTTCTTGGAGCTTGGCTTCGGGTCTTCCCTGCCCTGGCACCAGCGGCTTGGATTTCCGATACTACCATCTGCTACCTTGTATTGTTTTGCCTTCATTTTGTTGTCTTGCTTTTAAACCCTTTTACTGACAGACTTTGTGAGTGTAGTCGCTTCCAGACGCTCAGGCTACGATGCAGCTCTCCCAAAACTCCAAGAGCATGCAGCCCAGACCGGAATTTCTGCATTGTCCTGCTGATGCAACAAGCGCTGTTCATGTGATGTCCTAGGAGGAGTTTGTAGGAGTTTGTATACCACATCAGAGAATTTCCATCTGCCCCAGAAACAGCAGTGCAAGAGCTGACCGGCGCTGCAGTCACATCACACATTTTGAATGGCTTCAGGCTGGGCAGAAGCGTGTATGACTCAAAACGAGGTGGGCGGATACGTGGCAGTGAACTTGGACTTGCAGCGTAGTTTTTGCTTCAGGCTGCCTTGTACTGGGAACAGGTCCAAACCCGATGTGCGGCATGGACACGTTTATTCATGTAGTTCGCCGTGCGACATTTGAATGCTGGCTGCCAATGGCATTGCAGTGTATTGCAGCACTTCCCCATAGCTCCGCTTTGGGCATGGGCAGGTGGAAGGCACACCTGGAGCAGACGAGCGAGCAAAAAAGTCCTGTCCTCAAGATCACTTGGTGTCTACACTTCGATCCGTGCCGGTACAGGGGCTCATTTTTCTGCTGAGACTATGAACTGAGGCTGGAGGCCATGCTTGACCCAGCGCATCCTGGCAAAATCTGTAGGATGACGAAAGCGTGCTTTGTTGGCTTTGGCTTGCTCAGCTCAGGCGCCCAATCCCTGCACTTGGTGAGGCTGGCAAAGGAGATGCCTTGCCGTAACGCACGTAGTATGGGGTGTAAACGCATGGTGTAAACGCATCCACTTGTGCAAACCACAACCATTCATGATCATCCATGCCTCGTCCGGTGTGCCTGCAGGACACGATCGGTTCGGATACTTGGCTGCTGCGAGACCGTACATTGGAAGGCCCGTGTGTGCTGCTGGGGCAGTGAACAGGTTCGAGGTTGATTGCATGAGAGCAAAAGCGAGGCCTCTGACCCTGAATGGATGAGAAACACGGTGGGCCCACCACAGGTTCAAATGACCTCTCCATTGTGCAGAGTCTTTTCGAGCCATGGACGCGTTCGCTGGCCCCCCCTTGGACGAGTTGTGACTCAGCATGAGCTCCATGCACAAGGCCTCATTCTCGGGTTTAGGGTCAGGGATTTACCTCTGGAGATGCTGCAGCCGACCCTGCGACATGGAGTGCATCAGCACTCAGAGGCCGCCGGTCGGTCATGGGCTGGCCATCAGCCGGCCGTCAGCCGGCCGTCGGCTGGCTGTGCCGAGTCAGTTGATGGAGCTATGAGACGGGTCGGACCTGCTTGCGAGCTCCATCGAGCTGGTAGTTTGAGCCATGCTCCTGCCAGGCCATCTCCCGCATAGCGTCCTGGATTCCTGCGACATGTTCTTGAAGGGTTACCATTCAAAACTGTAGAGCCCCCGGTTAGATCTACTAGGACTAGATGCGCCGAATAAACGACCGCAACGCTGTTGCACTTTCATGACGGATTCTGCTGGCAAACTCTTGAAAAAGGCTTTCTGCACTTGCGCACAGTCCAGCAAGTGAGACCTGGGCAGCCGAACTGAGTGCTAGGCAGCAGATACCGCCATCGACCTTGAGCACCATGAGCCTCGGCAGCGGCAGTCCCACCATGCCCCTTGGTCTCAGAAATTCTCAGAATGCGCAAGAGCAGAGTCATGAGCAAGCGCACTTTAGCACACTTTGGACGAAGACAAGAATGTTTGAGGTCCCAACCTACAGAGACTGCGACCTCGTTGCTCGGCACAAAGGTTTGTACGCGTCAACTTGCAGCCTTGAGATGAAGCAGATCTCTAACGAGAGCACCAAGTTACCCAGGAGTACAAACCAACAGCCTCCTCCGCTGGTTCGCGAGGCACGCCCAGACCATGAAGCGCTTGGCGCAAGTTTGCGCGCCGTCACTGTCACTGCTACAACGAAAGGTCCGACGTTGGAAGGAGGGCAAGGGCATCGCAGCAAACAAGGCCAGAACAGTGTGCAGAGCAGTGCTTGTCAAATTTCGGAAGCGGCCCCTTGCAGCTCACGAAATACATTGCAGGAGTTCTCCTCGCCAAGAGCTCAGAATGAGAAAAAAAATCTTTCACCCATGTGCTCGAGCTGCTGTCGCCAGGTCAAGCAAGGGCAGAGAGCTGGTGTTGCTGTTCAGCTGGCCAGTTGAATGCGGTTTGGAATTCTTGTCGTACACGTTTCGTAGGACAATGCGTAGCCTGTGCACTCCCGGAGCTTGCAAGCAGAGCCAGGTACGTTCTCGCAGACCCCAACAGTAGTGGGAAGCGCTTGGCACAGCACATTTCCTTCTATGTCACCGCACACTGCTGAGGGTTTGAAAGCCTTGAGAGCACTGAGGCCACTGCCATTTCAGTTTGTTGACCGAAATAGCGCTTCGTTGTCGGAGTCTGCTGCTATGATCTCAGCCTGACTCAGACTTGTGCCTACATCATCTGGCCTCGCTGTCGGATGCACGTAAAGAATAACCGCAGCATGCCCTGTCCAGCGCGGGCAATCCCGAGATTGATTGAAACTGTACACGCTGCGCGTCGACTGCCTCCCCAGCTATGGCAGCTATGGGTGCGTGTGAAATCTGAAAGGCCTTTGGCCTTGGATTGGGTTCTCAGCAGGCTAGCAGTAGCTCCTCACAAACAGCTTTCTTCAAGCACTTTGGGCATCGTGACCTGAAATGTTGCTAAGCGCTAGCGAGTCCGTACCAGCCCTGGAAGTGCGGAAGTGGAGGGAAGTCCTAGAAGATCCCTTTACAATCTCTGCGGACTTTTATTTCCTGATTCCCAGCACGTGAGATTTCGGTTCTCCATGCAGAAACGAAAGGAGAGTACGCATGAGTACACACTTGGGTCGCTGAGGAGGCGATCAAGGGAAAATCAGGGAAACACGGGGTCCTTATAGTTAAGGGAACACGCCGCCCACGGCCAGAGTGAAGGCGAACTGTGTCGTGGACCTCTAGCCATTCTGGCCCAGGCTGCGGACGTGGCCGTTGCGAAGGGAATGCGAGCGGCATCAGATGACGCAGCTCGGCATGGTCTTGGATCGTTTGGTTGCCCTTTGATGGGTATTACAGTATGATGCAATCGCGGTGGCAAGGTGCAGTATGATCGTAAACGTCGGATGAGCTGCTTCGATGGATCACCTGGAGGAACCTCTAAAGGAATCACAAGCAAAGGTAGCTGGCGCTTGTGCATGCAAGTCAGGCAGCATTGTGCGAATGGAACATCTTGTGGACTTCGCGTGTTTGTAGGACAGGTCTTTCAAACTCAACGATCAGCTGATGCCGTCAGACCCTTGTGTTTGACGAGGCCTCTCATGTCAAGCCTTTGCGACATATCGGGTCAGTTCCAGGTTAGCACCGTTGTGGAGCCTGGTCGATTTGATGATGTTTTGTCCTCACTTCTTCATGGCAACATCGCCGCGGGCTTGAGGTAGAAGTAACGTGATGTTTTCTGTCCGAATGTTCCAGCCTCTTACCAAGCTGATGATGAATGGGTCAACAAGGTCATTCCCCACTCAGATCACGGAACAAGTAGCAGTGCCCAAGCTGCACGGTTGAGAATCTCGCCGTTCGCCTGCTTCGTTCTGTAATATGCCATCTCTGCAGCCATGGCGACTTAAGGTCCGATGATGCCACTTCATCCTGGTCGTGCCTCGCGAACTTCCCAAGTCGTTTCAGCTGCTCGGTCAAGATATTGGGTTCCCAGTCCTGGTTCTCCCCATCTGACGTGATCACGCCAGGAAATCTCGGCAGCAACACGTGACCGTGCGACCCTTGGCAGCGGGTTCATTTTTGGAGGCGGAAACACCAGCAGACTCAGGTGCTATGATGGCCGCATCAGTGTTTGGTGTGTGCTGCTGGCTTGTCTTTTCTCTTGCCTAACCGCCGTGCGCGGGTCGTCAGCAAGCAAGCATGCCATCATCACTCATGATGTGTAGCCAAGCTAGATCCCTGCGTATTTTGCAGCACGGTGCGCGGGCAGGCTACTCCGAGGGGACCACTCCAATGTCTGACACGAAGGCCTTTAAGGCGCCAGTGCCAAGAAACACGAGCACTTGCTACAGTGATGCGCTGGCTCCTACACCTGTCAACTTGAAGGCAATCCACAGTGATCGCATAGGAAGCAATGTGTGACGCGACCCCACTCATGCTTTATCATACCATGAGATTTAGTGCTTGTCTCGGCTTGTTAATCGTAATTCTGCTCTTGAATATTTACTGGTGCAGATCTAGCCAAGTACTCAATCTTGTCGCATGCAGTGCTGGACAGCAGGGGAGTACCACATTTCTTGCAGGAAAGTGGCCGCAGCCAGAGGCAGCGGATTGGTTCGCAAAGCGAACCGATGGCTGCCAGCAGCACAAGTCTAGGTCGTAACTCTCTGCATGGCACGCCGTCGCGCCCGTTTTGACACACCGGTTAACACCGTCCTGTATTATGACGCATAAGAAGACATTCTTTCAGACTCGGCCTTGTTGCATTTGATTGTGTTTCCAGAGCGGGCCCTTCAGATGTTTAGCAAACGTACCAATCGCGCACTTCGCACTGGTGGACGCCAGCACTACGCTGCCTTAGGGCTTGGCTCTCAGAAGAACTCCGAAATTTTTATGACAGATGCTGGTTGCTGAACATCCTTTTCGAACAAGGCGTGCAAATTTGGGGATGGCGCTGTTGTCAAACGACAAGGGCCCATAGGTGCACAGATGTGCACTGTTGCGTCACAAAGAAGACAACTGACGCATTTCGTGCTGACTGAGCTAACAAAGTGCGCGTTGCCATTAGTGCATACATGTATGCAGCTATATGCAGCTTGTCTTCACGTATCGTGCTAATTTTATTGGTGCGGGGGAGAGTGGCGGTTGCAACTCTTTTTCAGGCCTGTGAGCGATATGAAGAGTTCCCGCCCGGCCATGTTTTTGATTCCAAGTCGGTGCAGCTAGCATGCTTACGAGATACTGTGTGGACCAGCTGCCCTGCAAGTTATGCAACTGTGCTGAGCTTTGTTGAGCAGCTTGTGTCGTTTTCCTGACCATGTGGCTGAGATGCCCGCTGGATATCTGTCTTTTTCTTAGGGCTTTCGTCTGGCAGCACCCTTGAAGCCTTGCCAGGGCCAGAGGCGGGCGTTTTACACACCTGTCTGGCGTCAACCCACACCTGTGCCGACGGAGGACACGTTGCCTTCAGTGACTTGTTGGCTCGGGTGTTCTGCAGATTCTTCTCGAAAAGGAAATGACGCTGTCGGTGCTTCGAACCGCCTTTGAGAACGCCGTCATCTCGCACATGATGGTGCCCCGATCAAATCTCCTTAAGAGTAGAAATCAGACTGGTGTTCTCAGACTGTGCTGAAATTTGGTCTGGGATGTGCTCTTCGACTCTTCAATGTTCGGAATGTGTGCCGTATTTGTGCCAACCTGTTGCCATCCGTGCCAGTCTGACGTGCCCTACGGCGTGCTGCTGAGTGGTGGGCTCGACTCCTCTTTGGTGGCCTCCATCATGTCGAAGAACTGCCATAGGACTTTCGAGCTGCATACAACTGCAAAATCACATACAGTTGCTCATTCAGGGGCGCGATTTGGCAAAGAACTGCTGCACCTTGTCAGGAAGTGTGAACATGGACCTGCATCTTGGCCTCAGCTGCACTCATTCAGCACCGGTCTGCAAGGCAGTGGGAGCCTCAATGACTTGTGGCCCATGGCCCTGGTAGGAGTATGTTGACTTGTGCCCGTGCCCAGGCCCGGATCTGAAAGCTGCAAAAGAGGCACGACGTGAAGTTGTTGAAGTACTAGCGCCGGCAAGGGGGTGAGATTGAAAAGCTTTTGCAGGTTGCTTCCTTCCTTGGCACGGTGCATCACGAATACGTCTTCACAGTCGAGGAAGCCCTGGATGCACTGCCAGATGTCCGGAGCTCAAGAGCGAGCACAAAGGACGGTTCAAGATAGTTCAATGTCCCCAAGCACAGGTCATCTATCACTTGGAGACCTTTGACGTCACTACCGTGCGAGCATCCACGCCCATGTACCTCATGGCTCGCAGGATTAGGCACAGCTGACAGCCGGTCAGGCATCTTGAAGTTAGATGAGTGATTTCATGATTTGAGCAGGGCTTCTGGCGTGAAAATGGTTCTCAGTGGAGAGGGAGCAGATGAGATTTTTGGAGGTTGGCCCTTTTGCTCCTTTCTGCTCGTTTCTGTGCTGCGCAGCTTCCAGGGGAGTGTTATGGGTCATTGCTCGTCCAAGTGTGCAGGATATCTCTACTTCCACAAGGCACCCAATGCGGCGGAGTTCCATGCAGAGAACTGCAGAAAGGCTTGGCCAACGAGTTGCCACAGTTTGTAGGAGGCACTCCAGCGTGAACGTGCAATAGAGAGCCAGTTGATGCCAGTTGTGAAGTGCCCTCTGATTGCGCGCCGCTGTGTGAAGACTACGAGCAACTGTCGGGCACGGGGCGGAGGTCGTGCGTGGCCATGAGACACCATGGGTAACTCGTGAGTTCACACGAGAGGGACAAGCAACAGGGAGTGTCTCACCATCATTCAAAAAGCCCTGTGGCTTTGCTGTAGCTGAAACGAAGCCGCTCTGGGGCCTTGTGAGGCTAAGGGCTGGAGATGGACCTGCGGGGCATTTTGGGGAAGTCAGGTACACACCACACAAAAGATATTCACACCATTTCACACCACACTTCGGCCCATCTCGCCTCTCAGGGCCTCGTTCGGGTGTGGAAGAGAAGCGCACCTCTGCCATTTTCTGCCTCTTCCAGCTCCTTCCCACTCCTTCCCGCTCCTTCCCAACCATCAACCCGCCATCCCCCTCACATTCGGTGGGTTTCCGAGGCAGCCGGAGGGGGACCCTTTGGAGTTTGAAGCCAGGGGATGGGGTTCCTGTAGTATGAGCTACGGGCATTGCGGGCGCTCAAGTCGGGCCTAAAGGTCAGTAATGAATTGCCCCCTAGAGGCCCTAGAGCGTGACAACAGCACCCGCCACAAGACCCACTCACCGGATACCAATGGCGAATGACTTCCTGAGATCGAGCAGCTTCACCTGTACGACTGCCTTCGAGCCAACAAGGCCATGATGGCGTGGGGTGTGGAGGCGCGGAGATGCACACGTCATGGAGAGAAAAGGCCTTATGAGCCTCTTGCTGCAAGAGCGACTGGCCCCCACAATTCCCACAATCCTTCGACGTCAGCTACGCTTTGCGTATCTTTGCTCAGACTTGACAGGCCCGAGTGCCTTTCCTGGATAGGAAGTTCATGGAGGCCATGGCCAGCGCATCGACACCGCCCACTCTGTGAGCCAGCTTTGGCTCGCGCAGTTTGTGAAAGGTTGCTATGGGCTTCAACCCCGTTCAGAAGATGTGCAGAGATGAGGCCCTCTGGGCTGCCGCGTGAGAGCTGAGTTTGAGCTCTTCGTTGATCTTCGGGACTGTTTCTGGCCAAGGCCGGAAACCCGCGCACGGAGAAGTGGATCCTTCGAAAGGCTTGATTCCACAGATGTCCTCTAATGAGCTACTGGTAACTGGTAGCTCAACTGGTCAATGGTTGGATGGCGGGTCAGGCATTCGATTTGCCAAGTGAGCGGTCATACTTGCCGCAAGAAGTCCTCTGGCGACAGAAGGACTTGTAGCGGATAAATTTGGTTGGGTCTTTCGTGCATGACTGTTGGAGCAGCTCGAGCCTCATTCGCCACAAACACAGGAGCAGTTTAGCGATGGTGTCGGCTACAGCTGGATTGACTCCATCAAGGTGGGTGGCAACACAGTCAACAGTGCCTTGTGCCGAGCAGGGTTGCTTGCCAGAGGCTCACGCCGAGAAGGTCGTCAGTGATCAGCATCTCTCCTGAACACCTGTTGGTTGCGGAAGCAGTTTAATGAATGTCTGTGTCCTGCTTTGGAGCAGCCTAGGCAGATGTCAACCGCGCCCCACAGACGCTTGACCATGTTTTTCCATGTGCACGGGCGAGCAGGGGCAAGCTGTTGGCAAAAGCCGCCGTTTGATTCTGGGGCGACATTCTTCTGGCATGCAAAAACTGAGGATTTCCTGTGAAGACGCCTCGTACCAAGGAGGCATCTCGGAGCGAGCTGTTTCACTTCGCTCTCTCGGTACCAGTATAATGGCAACACATGGCAAGACTCCAAGAGGCGTATATGTTCCGACAATTCTTCGCTAAGCACTTCGGCGAGAACTCAGCGGCGGCTGGATGCGTGTTGGACTCAGCACATGTGTCAGTAGATTACAGCTGGATTCACGCGCATGTGTTGACGGAAGTGGCTTTGCAGGTGGGGTGGCAAGACTCAATCGCGTGCTCAAGTGAGGCGCAGCTGCAGAACTTGCGGATGACATCCCAAACGGCAGCATGCGACAGCAGCATCTAGCCACTGATTAGCCAGATCTCAGGGCAAGAAGTAGGCTACAGAAACGCATCTGTTTTCTGCATTGGGTCTCCGACAAAGCGCGGCTGTGCGAAGTTGAGTTTGCTTCAGGACCATCCCTGGCCGAGAGAACAATTGGAAGCCCAAGCGGATCTAGCCATCTAATGAGCCGCTAGCTGCAAGCGCACTCCAGCACAAACCCTGGAAGGCTTGTAGAGTTGCAAAAAAGCTTTTCTTGGGTGGATTTAAACTGGCAAGATGGTTTGTGCACAGGCTTTTCCGTGCCTTGGCAGGTTGCGCTGAAGTGGGACAAAGCATTCCAGGGCCGTGCGGACGCATCTGGCCGTGCCAAGCCCCGACCATTCCGCAAGTGGGAGAGGTTGAATGACTTACGTTGTTTTGTCGTCGTCCTGCAAACTTGGCTTGAGGCCGTGGCCGGCGTTCACGTGCAGGCTGATCGAGCTCTATGAGGAGGTAACACAAGAACTGCTGTCCAATGCAGGCTTATGACAAGAGCTACCAAACGGCATCCCAATCGCCCGCACCCAAGAAGCCAGTGAAGGTGGGCAGACGCACAGTATCTAGGCATTTACCACGATGAGTAGTGGCCGTCCTTGCGCCACGACTTGCCACTTTCTGACTTTACCCAAAGGCCCCGAACCTAACGACTTAGTCAGTTGTGTGCCTGAACCCTAGTACTTGACACAAGATGTCCAAAGACATCAGGCCAGAGTTGGGCCAGGGTGGCTGTGTATGGCTGTCCGTTTTACCATCTGTTTCTCTGTCAGCGTCTGCCTTTGCCCTGCCTTTTCGTCTGTCTGTCGGGGTGCGGGAGGGAGTGCATCTGGTGGCAATGAAAGCGGCAGTGATGACAACGTGGAGTAGACAAAGTGGTGCAATGTTCGTCTTTCGCAACGGCTCCACGTCTCTTGCGCTGCACATGCTGAATCTGTGAGGCATTCCTGCAAGTATGATCCTGTGCGAAAGGTCAGGCGCAACTGCAAATGGGGAGCCCGATGCAAAGAAGGCCGCGCTAATCCGTGCTATGCCGTACTTCAACACATGCGGTGGTGCATTTGTCCTCCGTGCGGTAGTATGAGTCAGCTAGGCGCGCACCAGCTGTACCTTGGCGGCGCTAGCGGAGCATTGTCCAGCCCAGTCGGATCCATGAAGGCTGGATGTAAAGTTCATGCAGAGGGCGGGGCTAGAATCTTCTAAGGAATCGCAAGCTCTGTGACCTCCACATCTCTTGGAAGACCAACAAGGAAGCTTCTGCGTGCTTCTGCCTCCTTCTGCAAAGCGGAGTCGCTGATAATGCTGTGTCACTTTATGCTGCCTGTAGCTTTTGGCTCAACTTGCACTCCAACATCTGAAGCTGAGAATTGCAGTGGTATTCTTGAGGAACTGCAGTTCTCAAACTTGTGACATCTCAAACTTGTGGCATCTGTGCTTGCGCAATGGCATTGTCGGCTGATGGTTGGGCGAAAGAGCCCGAGTCCAGCTCTAAGAGATGTCTGCACATGTCTGTGCTCTGGAGACAGGTGTAGTGAGGTGTAGCGAAGTGTAGTTTCATTTTTGGTGACAACCTTTCATCCTCAGATCAAACCCCTTTCACTGACCTCTCGCTGAGTTCTTTGGAGGGTCGAATCACTCGTACGGAGGCCTCTCGCAGCTTTGTGAATTTTGACTTCGCTGAGCATCAAAGACTGCATGTGACTTCAGGCACAAGCCCACAGATTGAAAGAAGAAGTTGTGACGGTACTGCGTGGGCTGGACAGAAGCCCAGTGCCTCTCTTTGATGTGTGGTTCGCACCTGTGTGCTCAAGTGTGCTCGCCTCGGAGCCGGAGGCTGCTCTGAAGGAGCAAGTCAAGAACGCAGATGACCTTACTGGAGAACCCGAGCCAAAACCTCAGTGAGCATCAGGCACCACATGCTTTCACATGCTCTCGAGAACAGTGCGGTGACTGTTCTCCTGTTCCGAGGACCGAGAAGATGAGGGTCGAAATCGACGAAGTGCTGAAGAGACAGGCCTTTATCATGTCGAGGTCGCAGTCTTCATCGATGTAACGGGAATGTATCGAGCTGTGACATTGAGTACCTCTGTGTGGGCCATCAGACTGAAATCCTCGAAGACATGGTGAAATCCACCGAATCTTTTCCGAGGCTGGGCACGTACGGCTGTCATCTAGAAAGCTATTGCTCAAATCCGACCAGCGTGTGCATCCAAAACAGATGCGGAATGTTTTGATATGTTTTGCGAGTGGCAGCGGTCTGTAGAGTTGAAGATTGCCGTGTTGTAACACGTCTTGACGGTGCCAGCAATGCTACAAGTGTATGCTAGGAACTGCCACAAGTACAGCAATCCGTTTAGAAGCCTCTCGTAGCTCATCATTGCATCACCCCGACATGACAGGCGATGGGCGCAGTTCGAGTTGAACACCAGCCAGCGCATGAGACTTACTGCAGCATCGTCAACATGCACGTAGCTCGTACTTGGCCACAGTCTTCGCCTCGCAAATACGCAAATACCTCGCAAAGTCCCTTGAGATCTCAGCTCATTGCAAGGTTCCTCCGTAAATGGCGGGAGCAGGAACTGGACGGATTATTTGTGCCAACTTGCGCCGATCGTGCGACCGTAAACAAAACAGTTGAGCCACCAGGAAGGCAATCAAGGCACAACTAAGAACTTGAACTTGCTTGACCTGCTCGGACTGCTCGAATTCTCTGCCTCACGTCTTGTTCGCCTGGCGATTCTTTCTCAACGGCATCATCTAGAGCTGCGGCATTCAGCATCTCCTCAAGACTCCTCAAGACTCAAGACTCATCAAGACTCTTCAAGACTGCTTGAGGCAAATCCTTGATCTTGAGCATCAAGGCTGGGAGATGCAGGATGAAGAGAGAAGCTGAACCTGGAATTCAAGACACATTCAATGACGCTCAGGCCAGAAAGGTTCATGATCGACTTCTGCGAGGCTGTGCGCACTTGTGAGTAAACCCGCGCGTGATGCTTTTCTTTGTGAGTGCATGTGCACGAGCTTCCCGAAGGAGATGCTTCGCCTTGAGAGCCTGAAAGCTTGGGTCACTGCGATGCCTGGATCGCCGTGCAGCTTTCCAGGAATTGGCAAAACTATGTCAAGGATCCTCATAATATCTCTCATCTTATCACACAGGTTGCTACGTCTCAAAGCTGCAGCCAGGTCTAGGGCCCCAGGGCAACAGGTGCCGAATGGCATGGTCATCGACTGTTGCTTGCAAGACGCTTTGCTGGGGCAACAAAAAAAGGCAGTGTAGCTTGGCCTACGTGGGGTCTACTACTCTTAAATCCTTGCTCAATACTGCAGGAGACGCATCTCCACCGCGGCAACACTTCTCTTGAGGTCTCAGGACCGACATCAACACCTGTGGTAGTCGCATTTTGATGCTGGAGCATTGCGCTTCTCACCCGGTGGCATCATCCAGATTGCGTGATAACATGTTTTGACAGTGATTTTCCTGGCACGTCCAGATCCGTGTCAGAAACTGGATTTAAGAGAATATATCTTTCTGCTGAAGACTTGGACGTGCAATGAGACCTGTGTTGATGCCTAAGCAAAGGAGGGTCACAGTAGAGATGCCACCCTTGAGCCTGCATGATTTGTAGTTGCTCTTGCCATCTCTTGCCAGTCTCGAGACCTTCCTCGCGTGTGCCACGCCGCTGCCTCTCTGGCCAATGATTTCTTCAGCCGGGAGTCTGAGAAGCTCAAGATCCAGCGGGTTGACCTGCCTGGAGGGCATGGGCAGCCGATGTACAGCCGTATCTGCGAGTGACAAAGCTTGGTCCCACGATGTGCTTTTGAGCCTTATGCATGGAGATAGATCCAGATTCACGTGAACGGATCGCAGCTCTTGAGAACCACCTCAGACAAACTAGGTCGAATTGCTGGGACACCACTGTACAGGCGACTCATAGCACTTCCTTGCGCACCAATCAACCTCCAAGCCCCCATACGCATTCGAACAGGGACGTTTTTGCAGCAAACACAGCCAAGGAGTCTCATGCCGGCGAGTCTTGCGCTGTAGTTGTGGAAGGGTCATGGGATGGGATGGCACATCAAATCAAGCCGCCCTGAGCTCATCAACTTTCTGAAAACCAGGAATTCAGAGAGATGGTAAGTGCTAAAAGCCTTTCAATATTGACAGGTCTGCTTCCTGTTGCTTGCGGGCATCAGGTACTCCACGCAGAAATCTCTTCGTTGACTTTAACGCACGCGACCCGCCTCGGCCAGAACCTGCGCAGCCGCACGTGAAGACCAGGCCTACAGATTCCACATAGTCCTGCTTGTGAGCGAGGAGCTGACCAATGCCAGGGCCGTGGGCCTCGCCTCGTGTGGGTTGTGGGGGGTGGGGTGGGTGGGATACACGTGAAGGGTTCAGCACGATGCATGGTTGAGCGGGAAAAGGGGTGGGGGGGGGGGAGTGGGGTGGAGAGGGGGCGCCCTGGTCCTGATGCACTGTCCGCTCCTCACACCTGTCGGCCAGGAGGGGGGGCAGGGGGGGGGGGTACCCTTTCCAGGCAAAACAGTGGGTGGGGAGGGGTGGGGAGGGGTGGGGAGGGGTGGGGAGGGGGGGGAGGGGTGGGGGGGTGGGAGGGGTGGGGAGGGGGGAGGGTGGGGAGGGGTGGGGAGGGGTGGGGAGGGGTGGGGGTGCTTAATGCTCCCTAGACACCTACGGCCCAGAGCTTCGGCAAGTCGAGCAGCTCTTTGCTTTCAGGACTTTGAGCGCAGCGACAGCTCCTGACAATGGGGTACCCCTTCTGCCTTGCTGATATCTCATAATGTTCTTTTTCGTTGGGTGTTAGACACATTGGACACCCTGCTGCTGCATGGCAATGCTTCTATGCCAGGTTGAGCGGACGCGACTCTTCGGCAATCTCAACGCCTATGCATATTATTTTGCAGCTATGACCTCAGTGTGTCCAACGACGTTTGTGGTTGCACGTAACTGCTTGTCGCTTTGATAGCAGGAGCTGCTGGTGGGGACACCGCCTCAAGCTGCATCGGTGATAGTTGACACTGGCAGCGCACTCTGTGGTGACAGCCTCAGATCTTGCTTCTGAGTTGTGAACTTGTGAACTCACTTCCAGTCTTCCAATCAAAGATATTCAGGGGCTGATACTGCAGGTGGTTGGGAGTGCCGGTGGGAGGCCAGTGGGAGGTTGCGAGGCAGCATCGACAAGCACCGTCAGGAGGATCGTACTGAACTTGCTTGCAATCCGAACGAACCCAGTCACCCAAGAGAGAGAGGTCTCTGAAAGAGGATCCATCATACCACTTGGGAATAAAGGTGTAAGATGAGGCTTTAAGTACAGATATAGGAGATGCAGCAGATAATTGGACTTTTTCAGTTAGTGCACAGGGAACTTGCGGCTTTGTATTCAAGCAAAATAGAGGCAAAATCGAGGTTTCTTCTTGAAATTTTCATCTCAATAAAATTTGAGGTTTTCCTTCTTAAACAAAGTACACATGCATATTTTTCACAGATCACGCATTCATTTCGTTCACTTGTATCTGTTGAGATTAGTTGAAAGAAGATAATAGTGTTTAAGGGGGGGCATAAAAAGAGAATACAAAGAGCGCCCCAAACTTCGTTCATAATTTAATATTTAATCGCGCATGCATTACATTTCTTTGCATTTTCTCTTCGTCAGAATTCTAATACTATTAACCTGTCCCACGGGCCGTACCATCTTGACTTAGAAACCGTACCATCATGAGTCTTTCTACGTGACAGGAACTCTCTTGACAAGGAACCCACCCTCGGGAACATCAGGTTCTCCAGCTATAACCCTTTAAAGGACTCTTCCCTTCTGGTACTAACAGACAAAGAGAGCACCCATCACACCTTGAGACCCTAACTCACGCCCTTCAGGAAACCACCAATCTGTTCTACAAACCGTACCATCATGAGTCTTTCTACGTGACAGGAACTCTCTTGACAAGGAACCTAACATAGAAACTATCCCAGCTCGAGGGGAGGGGTGGGTGGGTGGGTGGGTGCTGGGAAGGCGCTTGCTTGGAGGGTTCAAAGCTCATCGGAAAAAATGATACGAAAATTCTCGGACCGCTACACCAACCAGCATTGATAAGCTACTGACCAAGTTGGATTGTCATGATCATCAGCAGATCCGTGGATTGGCTAGAGAGGGCCCTCAAGTTTTCTTTGGCCCTACGGGAGTACAGTCTTTTTGGGCACGGAGGCCTGGAGGGCCCAACACATGCCGCATGACAGCATAGCCTTCCCTCGCGAAATTGTGGCTCACATCTCGCTCGGATATAACGTACCATGGCTTGCAAAGCTGAGGCTTCCCATGTGTTGGCTGCAGCCGACCTGCCGCTGTTGAAGCTGTTGGACTCTGAGAATACCTTGAGCCTTATGATGCCTTATGCCAGGCCACTGTGGGAATCATCTTGATCCCCTGTTCGATATGAAGGCCGCGCTGGATGTCGCTACACGCCGCATGCAGCTACAGCTGTGCACCTTTCAGGCCTCAAGCACATCCCGAACTCTGCCATGCGGTGGGCAATTCTGGGATGTGCTTGGGTTTGTTAGGACATTTCTCCGCCCCATTTCTTCGTTTGGCTTCTGTGGCTCAGTCTGCAGGTCCCGACTGCACTCGTTGTGATGCGGCGGGGTGTGGTTATCTGGAATCCTATTCAGAAGGCGCAAAGCCTGGAAAATGTTTCTTAGATTGTTTGCATTCAGTGCTTCTTGTTCAGGAAGCAGCATTTCTGGCCTTTGGTTCCGTGACCTGGTGATGCTCAATGGTGATCGCCTCTCAGAGTGTAAGAGATCGTGTAAGAGGTGGGGCATTGCCCCTTCTTTGACTGAAGACCTTGTTGAACCCTGCGTTGAGGCCTGTCCATTTTCTATTCAACAGCAGGCATGATGATCACTAGATCGCGGTTAATGTGTCACGGAGCCTTCATGATGCAGTGCGGCAGTAGTGCGGCAGTACCTCATCTAGACGAGCCTGCGGTAAACATCATGGCACATGCAAATAAAGTATATACCATCAAGCAGCCCGGAGGGCTTGTCGCAGGAAGCACACAGGAACTCTTCTTGAACGCTATGGAATGTCGGCGCAGGCGGCATGTCCACGGGATCACCCTGCTAGGCTTAGCTTGCTTGACTTGCTTGCCACTGGGCTTCGTTGGGCCGCTTGATGCGGCGAGGTCACCACGGCGGAAGCTGGGGCGCATCTCCGTGTCGGCGTTGACACTCTCCCGCATACCTACAGGTGAAGGTATCATGAAGAAGATTGACAAGGAGACGCTGCAGCGTCTGGAGGAGGCTGATCTCGAGGTTGGCATGCCCGACGTGAACGACCTGGAAGAGATAACCCCCTTGATGACCGACGCGTTCGACCGCATGTTAGCCAAGAAACGCTGGGACGAGTCCAAGCTCGGTCCTTTTGGCAGCTTTGCGGAGTATGCCAATGCCTTCATTGACAAGGATGAGACCGAGAAGATTGCCAAAGGCATCCAGATGCGACTTGATGTCTCCTTGCAATTCCAATCCCTGCGCCGGCCAGTCAAGCAGGATGAGAGCATGGCGCTTGTGGCCCGTGCTAAGCAGGGCCCCTTGGTTGCATATGTGGAACTTTGCGTTCTTCCAGACGACGGCCGTCGACCCGAAGATGATGAGGATAGCTTGCCGGAAGGAGTCACCAAACAGCCATACTTGAGCAATCTCTGCGTAGCTCCCCCATACCGAAGGTCAGGCATTGGAAGATCTTTGCTCAAAGTTGCAGAGGACATAGTCAGGTACATTTGGAAGGATAGCAAGATGTATTTGCACATTGACGAGTACGAGCCTGCAAGAAAGCTCTACGAGTCTGAAGGGTATGTCGCAGTTGGCCCAACGGACTCTGAAGGTGTGACGCACATGGTGAAAGACCTTCCTCCAATTGAAGACGAAGTAGTTGAGGACGATGAGGGCGAGGACTACTTTGTGTCTCAGGAGGACCTAGCAAATATGAAGGCAATTGAAGCAGGCAGCGAACGCTTGGCCTTGGAAGCTGGCAAGGATGTGGATGACGCGCCATAGATGCCCAAGAGACCGTCGCGAGATGATCTTGAATTTTGTGCTGAGGGTGTGTGCGCAGCAGATTATGGATTTCAGGTAGCAGGTAGCTTGACTGGAGCCGATGCACCCCTCCAACAGTTTTCCCTTCGCTCTTGCTCAGCATCTTAGCCGTGCAATCTAGACAGCATCATCAGCCAGCGATACCTTCAGCAAGATCTTGTTGCTTGAACATGGCGAGCTGTGCCCTACATTTCGAGGGATGCATCTCTCTTCAAGCAGAGTTCTGAGACGTTCCAAAACGGCTCGCTACCTGCCAGATATCAGCGCTCTTTCATCTCTCACACCCAGCTGCACACTTGCCGCAAGAACCGCAACTGCTGATAGCAGCTGGACCTCACCAGTAAATCAAGTCTTTTGCTGAGTCGGACGCCGACAACCACCCAGTGGAAGCCTCTTTGGGCTGCCATATGGACGAGCCGCGCACTCGGATAGACTTGGTGCACTACCTGTCATGTCTTGACGAGTTGGTTTCTTTGCCATTCGTTGCCATTCTTTGCCATCCTTTGCATTGTTTGCCATTCTTTGCCATTCTTCGTCGCCATTCTTGGCCATGTGCTTCGCTATCTTGCTATCTGATCGTTCCGATACTCAGCAGACTCTGAAGTAACGTTACCTCCCAGTATCTCATAAGTGCGTGATTTCTTCACACAGATAAGATAGTGTTGCACTCCTGAGAAGTCGGAGTGTAACAGAGTGCAGACAGCTTCCTTTCTATAGACGTGTGTTCACCACTCGCTCCAGCCCAGGCGAAAGCTTTTCTACACTCAGAAGGCGGGAATGCAGTGTGTCTCCCTGGATGTCACGTCGTCACTTCCAATCAGAATTTCCTGCGCTTGACATCGCAAAGTGCAGGTAAACGGTATTTTCGGCTTGGCGCCGCATGGCATCACGGGACGGTCCAATGTGCTGAAGGCATCGTCTTCATGGGTGCTGTTGTCTGTAAGCACTGTAAGCTGCTGTCTGCCTCCAGGATCTCTTCAAAGACAAAGCCCACGTCAACACTGCAGTTCATGCCTTTGGAATGAACCATTCAGTTCCAAGAACACGTCTTATCGTGCATCAGAAGTGTCGTGCTTGCTGCAACATGTCAGGTCTTTGCAATTTGCCTGGCAGAATGGGGTGGAGAGTTGAGTGTGGGTGGCGCGGCTCCTGGTAGAGTCAAACCACATGGCAGTCGGGCGGCAAGGACAGGCATCATGTTAGCTTGCCATGGCCAGGCTATGACAGCAGATATGCAGCTCTTGGCAGCCACATGCAATGGTTGCCCTTGCACCATACCGGGTGCGCGCTCTGCAGTCTGCGTTCTGCTGCAGCAGATGCCTAGCACACTGTTGGCACTTGTTGGCTGCTGGCACCTTAGAAAAGAAGCAAACACTGCATTGGGAAATTATGCTGAGGGCTTGACAGGGCTTTGAGGCCGGCCCAGCATTCTTCACACACACGGTGGCCCAGCCACGGCACGTACCACAGGCAGGAGGTTGTGGCAGCCAGTCCGGCAAACAAACTCTTGAGCCGAGCTGAGCAACCGCAGCAAATTTGCTTGAACTTTAACCTCTATGAAACAAGATCAGAACAAGAATATGCTTGCGAGCGAAGCTTCTGCAGCCGTGCCGGGGCATCCACGCCGGAGTTACTGCGGCTGCTCGTCGTGTTGCTATGTGACGTACGTTCACGGTCCAGGGTGGGTGATGGGACGCAAGGGGTTTTGAGAAAGACAGCCACCAGCGATGATCAGCAACGCTCAGCAACCATTTTGCTGTGCCGTAGCGACCAACAAGAAAGCCGAGGTCCCCCAATGCTTACTCTCAGACTCTCTGTCCAACCAAGAAGCGACCAACGCTTCCAAGGCTGCCAAAAAGAAGGCATGTGTGTGTGTGTGCAGGCAGGAAGAAGATGCAGCAGGAGAGTTTCCTTCGAGAAACAGGCGAGAAGAACAGCTGGAGGAAGACGTCAGACATCGACAGAGAAGTCTCAGGGTTCCAGGCAGGTGTCGAGCGTCAGACCCAGACGCGTGTGGGTTTGATTGGGTATCAGCCATGGAAGTGAGTAGTGCAGCGACGCAACGACATTGCCGGGCTATTTGCAAGAGCAGATTCAAGGGCTAAAGTTAGCAGTTCTCTCAGGGCAGGGGTGGCGATGTTTGGGGGTTTGGCAAGAGACCAGATCCTGCAGATCCTGGTTTTGTTCCAGGTGCAGGCCGGAGGCCGAGGTTAGCATCTTGTCCTGGCAAGGTTTTTGCCGGGGCCAGAAGGGATGCATGTGTGTTGGATGCTTACGTCGCTCGTAGACTGCATTCCAAGTTGGGTGGAGTTGTAGGCATCAATCAATGCTTGGCTTGCGGCGTGCTTGGCCGGCTTCATAGTTCCGCTCCTGCCAATTCGCAGGTATTACGGTGTGGAACTGAAATCCATCATGTCCTGCTCCCATGTTTAAACATCGGTGTCCTGCAGTGGGGATTGTCTGCAACGTCTGTTCTTCTGGATGCCCAACAATCTCCGCAGGTTTGACACACATGTTGTGGGTAGCTCGGAGGCACGTTTCGTGGCAGGCTTTTTGAGATGTGCACAGATCGACGTTTTTGCGCAGGAATTCAAAGGACGCACGGTCGTCGACAGCGGCACGACGTTCACCTACTTCCCTGCCAAGGTAAGCAGTTGCGAGAGACGCAGCTTGTGTGCAGTGTTTGAGACCTGTTTCCCAAACGCAGAAGCTGAGGTGTTTCATGCACTGCGCGAATCCATCATAGCAACGTGTCAAGGCGTCCTGACTCATAAAGCCCACACAGCTAGCTGGTGGCTGGCCGCAATCGCACATGTCATCTCATGTCAAACCAGTTTTGCAAGATTGCCATTTCACCCAAGTTGAGGTTCACGGTGCGGGGCAAAACCGGTAGGACTGCCTATGTCTACGTGTCTTGCTTTACTTGCACTACACCAGCTAGTTCACAAATGTGTGCTTGCGAACATGGTGCGACAGGAAATGACTGCTGGTTGCTGCCTACAGGAAGCCGAGCGAGCCTCACCAATGAGCTAGAAGTCGCTGCGAACGAAAATTTGCTGGATACGTCCGAAATACGTCCACGTTGATCAGGTCCTGCAAAGTTCGCACCCATCTTTCTGGTGTGGCCGCTGTAGAGAGACTCTTCAGACATGCACGGCACATGAACATCTTTCGATGTTCAGACATTCTCTGGCGGAAGCGGGCAAGATGATATTTCAGTCCGCTTACGCCCCAGAAAAGCTGCACCATGGACAAATATGGACAAGTTATGTGCTTGAGAGTCGTTCGTGGCTGCCTTTCTTAGTATCATTCTTGCCTTCGCTCAGGCTGGCCTGCGCAGTCCTACTTGTTCCGACGCGGCATGCGTGGCGTCGACGGGTTCGAAGCATGGTGCCCCTTGCTGCACCTTGCACGACCCAGCATGATGTCCAGCATGATGTTCTTGGTTGCAAATGATCAAAATGTCAGGTGTATGGCTTTTGCCAGCAATGGAGCTTCACCGGAGACGGTGCTGGGGGTCATGGCGGCTGGTTTCAGGTTGTAAAGAAGACAGTAGCGCTGCAAAGCTGAGTCAAAGCTGCTGTCAGCGCGAGTAAGCCATGCTGCAGTCTTCAGATGGCTGAAGAGCCGCACCTAGGTTAAGCTGTCCACTCGACCACTAGGCCCTTATAGCATACATTGGTTCGGCGGTTCGCTAATGGACAACCAACTCCACAGTCCGTTTTTCTACGCATTTCATCCGAAGATTCGACTCGGCACCAAACTGTGTTTACATGCCTTGTCCACGGCGCAGGCTCAAAGCATGGAATGCCGTCAGCTGAAAGTTCTCCATGCCGGATGCTCTCCCAGATATCGTGTAAGGCAGAGAATCCAACAGTATTGTGCCAAAAGCCGAGCTCTCCAAACCGCGACTCCCAATCTCAAGACCGCCAACATTGAAGCAGGGCCAAGACTGAGCAAATAGAAGTTGCCACAGTCGAACGCGTGTATTCCACAACGCCCTCCATCCACCAAAAACCACTGTGCTAAGAGCCATGGGGCTTGAAGGTCCAAGTGGGAAACTTGCAACAACAAGAGCAACAGCATTCAAAAACGGCATTAGATGACAAGTATTAAGTAGCAGTAGCAGTAGCAGTAGCAGGAGCAGTCGGAGCAGGAGCAGTAGCAGGAGCAGGAGCAGCAGCAGGAGCAGGAGGAGGAGGAGGAGGAGGAGGAGGAGGAGGAGGAGGAGGAGGAGGAGGAGGAGGAGGAGGAGGAGGAGGAGGACGACGACGACGACTACTACTACTACTACTACTCCTACTGCTGCTGCTGCTGCTACTGCGACTGCGACTACGACCACGACTACTACGACTACGACGACGACGACGACGACTACGACGACGACGACGACTACTACTGCCACTACTACTACTACTACTACTACTACTACTACTACTACTACTACTACTACTACTACTACTACTACTATTACTACGACTACGACTACGATGACGACGACGACGACGTCGACGATGACGACGACGACGACGACGACGACTACTACTACTACCCTTTCTTCTGCAACTGCTACTGCTAGTACTAGTTCCAATTTCAGTTCCTGTTCTTATTTCTTTTTGTTGCTATTGCTGTCGCTGTCGCTGTTGCTGTCGCTGTTGCTGTCGCTGTTGCTTTTGCTGGTATCTGGAATAGCACTACAAAGCTGCAATAGCATGCAGCCCCCTGTGGCAAAAGCGATGCGACACTCATCGACAGTGTCCTAGATGTTTGTGGTGAGCAATGTTTGGAATGTGAGCCAACGCAGAGTGTAGCGGAGAGTTTCCATTCTGTACCAGCAAAGCAATGCCAGATATCCTTTTTCATGTACAAGAATTTGGTTTTCGACACCACCTCCTCAAAGCTCGGAGTGGAAGATGCGAATTGCTCTGGGCTTGGCATATTAGCTTGGCATATTGAATTGCCTTACGAAGCGCACTTGGTCACAGCAAGGCCCACAGCACCACCACTCCGCACAAGTTGGGATGGAGACATTTTCGAGTCGTATCCTCAGCACTTCGACTTCCAAGGGCTCTCAGCTTCGCAGAGCTCTGCCTGAGGTAACGACAATCCCGCTGTTGAAGAACACCTTCAACAGGCTTTGATATCTTGATGCGTTTTGCTGATCTCTGCTTTTGCATGCCGGAGGGCGGCATGCGTCACCTTGGCTTGGTGCTAGGCTGTTTGCAGCCAAGCTTTTATGTTCCAAGTTCTCCGGTGTTGTGCAACAACAGCGACAAGTTCGTTTTAGCCTCTGCCAGCTGTGACAAGGTGTAGGTGTCGTGCTGCTCCTTATTTCGTTGGGTATGGCGGCGAGCACAGCATGACTACCGCTTTGTGGCACGGGGTGTCCCTCAAAATGGTCATCTTCCCCTGACCTGAGTTCGCCTGCGCCTTCCTTTCCACCGAAGAGGAGAACGACTCCACAGACAACTTGCTGTGATGTTTGATGCTCATTGCTCGGAAGTCTGGGTTACGATGTCCTAGAGTTTCGTTCAAGCTTACGCCTGTTTTCAGGCTGGCTTTTGGTCTTCGTGCTGCTCGGAAAACAACTGACAGCAAAACCGGCGACTGTCAGCAGACACCTTGCAGCTTCCACGAAGTCGTTCCATTTGATCTATGCTCAAATCGATGGACATTCGGGTCCAATTTCAGATACTGAGTGTAGTTACGCGAGCAGCATGCCGCCAGCTGATTGAAAGAACTGTTCGTACACGTTGCATGGGCGTAGACACATCTTCGACACCTCTTAGGCATGTCACATGCATGAGCGGAAACATGCATTCTGCATGCCGGCAGGATAACAAGCCCAGATGCAAGCCCTCCAACAGGCGCGTATTCCCCCAAGGTCTATAGACTTTTCACAGGAGCATACCAATAGCATACCTGTAGTTGCCCACATTCTTGGCCCATGGTGCCGCAAAGCTGGCATGCTTTGCATAGCTCCTATGCTATAGCAACTCTCTCGGTGGTCCTGCTCTCGGAAGCCTTGGAAGATGGCCAGGTCTTTTGGAGAGGCCGTTCTACTACTTTATTGCAGTGTGCTTTACGGCTTTACGTGAGTATGAGGGCATGAGATCGGATTGGCAGAGTCCCGCAGTATCCTCGGCGCTTCTGCGTGCAAGAAAGCCTTGATCGCCCTTTCCAGGAGCAATGCGAGCTTGCAGCTCTAAAGCCACTTCACACTGTAAACAGGCTTATGCTTACTTGAGCCTCATGCATGGCTTCTCGCTCCCTGTGAGGACCACACAGTGGCTACAGGCACCGTAATGTTCGAAGACGACCTGGCGATCAGCGGTACGGCAGTGTCCTCACCTTTCTCCAATCCTTGACAGCTGTGGCATGCCCTGACGCCCTGACCCTTTGATGGTGAAGTGAGTGTGTATTGGTGTGCTCTACTCCAAGGTAGAGGCCGCGACTCGTGATGAGGCCCGTTCAAGCCTGAACCCCACTCACGACGCTGGCACCTGCGCAGGTCGAGCGACGTTTGTCCATACTTCAAGCCCAGTCGGGGTCATACAAGTTCTGCAAACTCGAGGGCCATGCACCAGAGCTTTGAGTGCAAAAGTTCGTCCGAAATTCAGGTCTGAGTCTCTTCTTGCGTCAGTTGTGGCAGAGGCATGGCCACAAATCACAAACCAGCCTCCATCCACACCACCAAGCGGAACTGTCGCAGCACGCTTTTGCTGGCAGAGTCAGCCAGAGCGATATGTTCACATGGCAAGCCTGGGTGTTCTTCGTGCTAGTTCATGACATTCCATACGCAGGCTTGGAGGCTTCTTTGCAGACGGCGCTATGCACCCTAAGATGGCTAGAGACCGACCAAACAGGTATCTGCACCCGGTGTGCTCTCGAATTGTACTCATTTGCATGCACTTGGAGAGTTGTGCTTGTTAGCTTGATGGTCCTGGTTCAATTCACGCTTGTATCAGAGCAGCCTGCATGAAACTACGACCAAGCACACGTGGAGCTACAAAACAGCTAACTCGGTAACTCTGAATCGCCAGCACGTTCGCGTCTTGATCTTGACATCATCGCAGTTGCAGTTTTGCCGCATTCAGTGCCATGTGGTGCTCAATTAGCCGCGCGTCGCACTTTCCGCGATGCTGCGCAAGCTCCGCAGCTTGGGTTCAACGTCGCAGATGAACAAGTATGTTTCAACTTCTCGATTCAACCTCCGGTTCTGAATGTGGGCCTGGCCGGTCTAGTGAGGGTCTAGTGTATCCTGAGGGTGCTGCGCAGCAACCCGAGCAGTGTTCCAGAGGCAGGAGCCGCAGTCAGAGCCAGAGCACTAGAATTCTATCACGAGATTCAAGTTGGAACTTGGCATTGGAATGCGTTTTTGTAGAGCTTCCTGAAGAAGAAGTGAGCGGGCTTTCGTTTCCGGGTTCATGTTGGTAGATTTGCTGCGCTCTGCGAATTTTACATATGCTTAAGAAGTCGCCCTCGAGAAGGGTATCAGAAATCAAGATGTGACAGTCTGAAGCTTTGTCTTGCGGTTTCGTTCTTTACATACATCACAAAACGGCCATTCAACGACATGCATGATCATCTGACCGAAACAACAGGCATACCTCACTCCACGTGTGTAGGAAGTCCCTTCAAAACCGCCGCATGGTCGAGGAGCCAGGAAACGGGGGAAAATCACTGTTTGACTGATCCAGAGGAACAGAAGTCAATCCCAGTCGACAGGCACACATATATGTATGTATGTATGTATGTATGTATGTATGTATGTATGTATGTATGTATGTATGTATGTATGTATGTATGTATGTATGTATGTATGTATGTATGTATGTATGTATGTATGTATGTATGTATTATTGTATGTATTGTATGTATTGTATGTATTGTATGTATGTATGTATTGTATGTATGTATGTATGTATGTATGTCTGCCTGTGGTACGTATGTATGTATGTATGTATGTATGTATGTATGTATGTATGTATGTATGTATGTATCATTCTCCAGTCGTGCTATTCATGGAATTGAATCATTGTTCCGGCTTGTGTAGGCAAATCTTAAAACATCGTGATAAGAGTGGGGGGGGGGGGTACCAAATATGCATATAATGTAAGTTCGTCCATGTGCATGGAAGACAGAACAGATGCAAATAATGCTGGGGCGCCTGCTTTTCATAGAGCATGGCTCCTGTATCGCTGAGTCTGTCTATCCTGTTTTTTGCGTTTCGTGTTGCCATGCTCTGTATGCTCGTCCTTTTTTTGCCTTCGTTTTTGCTCTGTTGCCGTGTGCTCTCTGCTCACTACACAAACCGACAGCTGGGGATCAGGACTTGTGTCAAGCCTTTGGATACATGTCGCTCTTGTAGCCAGCACCCGTTCGTGTCTAAGATGGGCTCCGCGAGAATTCACTTCTCGCGAAGAATGGCGGTTTATGCAAACATGTTAGACGCTGCGAAGTGCTGTTAAATGGCAGAATGTACTTTACAGCGTTTGAATCTGTCAGAGGCTTGGCGAGGGTGCATTTTGCGGTGGTGGGAGCGTCCAAATATGCAGAAAGAAACGCTGTAATTTGCAGCCGGTGAGGCTCCCGAACACGGCGAAATGTTGATGTGCGCGCGGGCGTGCATGTGTGTGTGTGTGTGTGTGTGCAGATTGTGGCATCCAAACACAACACAAGGATGCGATTTACAGCAGATAAATGACGAGCACCCACGAATGTTGTAACTTAAGCGACAACCGCAACAAACAAATCAAAAACGACAACAACGTTGGCTAAATTTTATGTGCGCCCTTTACATTCTTGTCCCGAACGCTTTCTGCCGGAGTCTGCCTCCTTTATTGTGCAAGCTGTGACAAACTTTGCCGAAATTTGTGAGTGGAAAGCCTTTTGCGCAGATATTGCCCGAAATGATGCTGTTGATGCTCGGTCAGTTGAGAACCATGTCCAAACCCTTCCTGGCCCAATTTATCCAAGGATTGCCAAAGTATCAAGGCGTGTCAAGGGCTAGACCTTCTGAGAGAGTCCCCCTCCCCCCACCCCCTCCACATGTTCCCAAGTTTCCTCCACATAGTGGGTTTTCTTGCCCTGGGCGCCAACTTTGCTTGCGATGTTTATGCGTCTGGTTGATGTCGGTACATGGTCAGGGTGACATGCCATAGTGCCAACAGGCGAGTTGTTACAATTATTACAAATACAAAACGAGGCGGTATCAAACGAGGCTAGCCGCATGATTTTCAACTGTGCTGACAGACTCTGAAAGGCTGGGCCTCTGCGATCTTGGTGCACGCAGTGCACGCAGCTTCTCATTTAAGGTCAAGGACTGCCTGCCTCGTCTTTCTTTTGAATCGCCATTTTATGCTTCGTTTCGTATGCTGTTGCTTCTTTTCAGGGCAAAAAGTCTGTGCCAACCCAAGTCCCGTGAGGAATGCTGTTCAGAAGCCACGGAACACTTATAGCCCATGCACTGCAGGTGCAGAGCATCTATGACAGACAGAATAAGCAGCGGGCGCACCGCGAGGTGGCGTCGACGCTGCACTGCTGCATTGCTACACCGGCTTCGACACTGCTCATCACTGCTCCTTTAGGATCTTGAGAAAATTTACAGGGCTCTGCCATGCTCTGCCATGCTCTGCCATGCTCCCGCAGGCCTTCGAGACCGCGGCTCAACCGATTATCGAGTCTGAGATGTACACACCGGAGGTTGGCAGATGTTGGCAGTGTACCGTTGGCAATGTTCTTCTTTACATCAGTGCCCCGATGACTTTTGGACCAGATTCTCAAGACAGACAACCTGACGCGATACTGCATCCGCTTGGTTGCCAGGACCTGAAGCTGCTTGGAAGGTCTCGTGTGTTGGCAGCGCGAGCCCTGTTAAGGCGTATGGTCTGCACATGCCGGAGTTGTGGCTTGGCAGATTTGGCTACTATCGCATGCATCGAAGAGTTGCCTGTAGTGCCCAAGAAGCCAGGTTAGATAGATATGCAGAGAGGGCCGAGGAGCTCGCTGCGCAGCTGCAGCCAAGCCAGTGACGAACTTAGCATCCGTTGCTGCATCACGACCCTGCTTGCATTGTGCATCCGCGGTGCAGGTTCGGTCTCATTTTGAGTTCTTTCGCTCGAGCATCCCACCGACATGACAAGGCCAAGCTGTCATACTGAAAAGTCACGGAGGGGTGTCCGCCGATCAGCGCAAAGGAAGAAGCAAGGGACAGGATACCCATGGAACCCTGACAAAGATGCCAGCCTGAGTGTCTTTGTGTGAACCGCACTTCGCAGATGCTGAAAGTCTTCAGCAAGCGAATGATGCCTCGCTTGCCACAGCTGGGCTCCCAGCGCTGTGTGAATCGTGTGATTGTCGCCGCCGAACGTCTCAGTTCCGGGCTTCTTGGGTTAGGTTTGTGCCCGCTGACATCAGCCGGACATGCAGCGCCTATGCAAAGCTGCAGGAGCGTGACGAGGCATTATCTCAAGCTATCTCAAGTGAGTTTTGCTAAGTTTCTCGAGCCGGGCAGTCCCGTTGTGGTTCTCTCGAATATCTTCAGCCCTTCAGACTGGGCGGATGACTCTGCAAAGGTTGAAGCATTCAATTCTCCAAGCTTGGCAACAGACATCGTGCTCAGCAACCCTTCTCTGCATGCAACTCTAAAAGTCGAGGAGTCGAAGAGTCGAAGAGTCCAAGAGGCCCAAGAGGCCCCAAGAGGCTAAGTACTGTAAGCGTCGAAAAGCGCGGTCCCTGAAAGGCCCTACTCGTAGGTGGAGTTTAGGATGGTGGCTTCGGATTGGGAGTTCCACTCAGCTTGGCGTTCACGCTTGGAAGATAGGCATCTCCACTTTAGTATGGCACGAACTCGCCCAAGCACCGTGACTACCATGGAGCCGGGGAAGCCCCAACCGTTTGAGGCCTTCTGTGCCTGCAGCATCTCGAGTCTTGGGCTTCGCTTTTCATCAGGCGCTGTTCCGACGAATGGCCACGGAGATGTGCTGCTCTTAGCGAGACTTGGCCATGCTCCCCATCCTTGCCTTCCTGTTTGCCTTTGTTTTGAGATTCTGAGGCCGCACAAGCTTCCTCTTTTCGAAGGATATCAGCTGGGTGCAGTCCGGAGCCAGGATGCATGGCAGCCCCATATGTCCGCTCATGCCTTGTCCTGCACCAGTACTGCCCTTTGCCCGCGAAGCTGCAAGGTTGCAAACGCTTATGCGCGGATGGACATCCGGGATGACCTTCTCTTTGATGACATCGCTGACGAGGTTCATACATGGAAGCTCCGCTTAGAGGTCTCAGCCGTGTCATGCTCTGCCCTTCAACAACTCAACAACCTCGCCTCGATCTCGCCTCGATCTCGCCTCGATAGCTTTGAGCTAGCCCCGGAGGTTCTTCGCCGACCGCATGAATTGAACCACGCGTGAAGCTGAAACCTGACAGTTCTCTCAGCTGTGACCTTCACCGTCTGCACCTGTGCAACTTGAGTCGATAGGTGACCTTGCTACTTGTGGCAAATGCATTTGCCCGCTTCAAGATGGGCCAGCTGCTCAGACTTGTGGACACTGTACAGATAATGTGCCGAACTATGGCGACTTACCAGCGACAAAGATGGCAGGGCACCGCCGCTTGTGGCCAGTTCTGGCAGAATGGTGGCCCAGCTGAGCAAGCGCGAGTAACGGCACGAGTAACAATATTGAAGCGAGGCTGTCAGCGAATCGCGACTCAACCCAGGCTGCTACAAGCACATCTGGACTTCCAGGCCCAGGCCGGAATCATCCGCACAGAATCAAGGAGACCTGCGCTGATGAGAGACAGCTGGCCCAAGGATGTTGGCACCGTGCTGAATGCCCTGAGCGCGGTCGACTTCCAGCACGAGGCATCGCTTGCTCTCCAAGCTGTGCCGATGTGTTTTCACACAGTTTTCCTTCACCAGGCGCTCGTTCGAACTCTTCTTCTGGTCCTGTCGGAGGTGTGTTCCCAGACTGGCATGTGCTGCTTGAGCTTGCTATGTGCGCGCGAAGGAGCCACTCCTCTCAGAAGCCAGTGCAGCAACACTCTGAGACGGCCTGAGGGTGTTAGCAAACGTTAGCAACAGCTTTGTTGTACTGGGGACTGGTTCTGGGTGAGCGGGCTTGAATGAGATGGAAGCTGAGGCCTTGTCTTCAATGCATTGGACCCTCAGACGCCAAAGGGGTACGGTCCGAGTACAGTCCGAGTACAGACTGAGTACAGCCATGTACAGCCATGTACAATGTGAAATGCATCTAAGGGCCGTCTCCGGCGGCCACAGTCCGCTGATGACGAGGCAACTCCGACCAGAACGAAGAACGACCCTTTGTCGTGTTTCGTCTAAGGCTGACGGTCTTCCCACTCGAAATGTGACTGCATTTACCTCTGAGATTGTATGTGTGCATGCTTGTGTCGCACTGCCTCTGTGTGTGTGTGTGTCTCTCTCTCTCTCTGTTGTGTGAAAGGGAAGCAACATGCAGCAAACTGTCGCGTGCTGCGGAAGTGGCCGTCTCACATACCTGAATTTCAACCGGACGGGCGTCATTCGTCGTCAATCAAGCTGCCAGTGGCAAAACGTGATCCTTGGTGAGGCAGTGCAGGCTGTTGCCGTGCTGTCTAAGCAAGCTTCAGCTGGGCTGGGTCCTCAGCATCTCCCACGTGAAGAGTGTTTCAGCATCCACCACCGGCATTTTTGGCTGAAGGCTGGACAGCCTGGGACCACCCGGTTTGATGCAGCTTCTCCACGCCTGCGCCAGGCAACAGATCGCCTTGACCGATCGGACTTGGAGAATGATAGATATTTGCACCACTTAGCATCGTGTAGGAAGTGTAGTAGATGCGCTGGCTCCAACGAGGTGGAAGCCCCTGCAGTCAGCAGATCTGACAGAGGCGGCTATAGGCTTTTCCTTGTTCTTCAGTTCAACTTCAGTTCAACTTCTGTTCAACTGCACGGCACGCTGTGCGAGGGCATCCTGCGCAAAGTCCGCCAAAGGCTTTCAGAGTTCCAGGCGCAGCAGGAGCCTCGGCAGACTTTTGGCTCCGAGAGCGCTATGTTAAAAACAGAAGTCGGAAAGTTATGCGAAGTTCTGCGAAGTTCTGCGAAGTAATGCTAAGTCATGCTAAGTTCACTATGTCTCCTGGTGCACTCCAGCGCACGGCTCCAGCAACGGGATGCAGCCATCCCAGCTCCTGGAAGCTGGAAGCTTGCTCACGTTCAATTGAAGTTCTCCCATGTTTTCTCCGCTTTCAAGCCGGTGAGGTGGCGCTCTTCACGCAGGTTGCAAAAGCAATTGTGCCAGAACCCTGATATCTCGAAGGTTGTGCACAATTCGTGGTCAGATTCATCCCAGCTCATCTTATCTTGCCTCCCAGATTTGCATTGTGATTGATGTCATCCTGATAGCATTCTGCACAGATTGGCAAGCCCGGTTTGCCTAGGCCGCAGCTGCCGCAGTTCACTCCGCAGGCCGTACGTAGCTGAACCATCTTGTCGGCAAAGTGCCCACAGTCCTTGATAGGCTTTGGCACTGACAGCTCATGGATATGCAAAGATTGAGGTGCGCCGGAGGCCTAGTGTCTACCTTGGATCGGAGGGACAGGGTTCGGGACAAAATGGCCAAGAGCCAAGGATCCGAGATCTTGTTTTATCTCATGGCGGAGGAGATTGTGCAGAAAATGCCTCTTTTCTCTGGCAGATACCTCAGCTTGCCAAGAGAGAGAGGGCCTTCGAGGATGACCTTGCACAGGTCAGGGCGTGGGCATGACCTTGCAGTCCTTTGCAACGCCGGCAACTAAAGCATGGCAAAATATGGCAAGTCGGTCATCGAATTCAGAATGGTCCACAAGCAGGACGCAGGTTGCGACCCTCAAAAGTCCAAACCCGAGGTTGCAGATCAACAACCAGAAGCTGGTTCGAGCATGCCAGTGCCTAGGGCGACACAAAGTCAGGAAGACCTGTGCCGAGTAGACGTCAGGCATCAAGCATGTGCGAGCACTCTCAGAGGAGCTCACTCTTCATGAGGCTCCGGTATTTCGCAACCTTTCCGGCTGCATCCGTGCACAGAGGGACGCTCTGCAAGGTTGATGCCATAGAGAAAAGCCTGCGGCAACTCGAAGCGCTCCAAGCTCAGGACTAGCAGTGGCTTGCACTTTGCTCTCATCCGCCTCTGTCTATTTTCCAAGGCTGGATGGTTCAACGGATGCACTTCTGCGCAGCTTGCGACGAAAGCTCATGATGCAGGCGGCCCGGGCCACAGCAAGAGGTGTAAATAGTCACAGCCTGCAGCTCCAGTCGCTCCGTCGTTGTTCCAGATGTTCCTGGATGTCGTTGCTCTCATCGACTATCCTTGAGACTCGCAACCCAGGCCTATTCTCCAGAGGATGACCCCTGGGAAGCATCTGCCGAAAGTTTGCTACAGAGGCTGTCAGAGGCTGGCCAGGTCAGCCGACCATTGTTGCTTCTGACTGTGCACTCATCCTTTGCTCGGCTTCCTCGGCAAATCTGTCAGGCTGGGCCGATGCAAGCTGTGTCCACTGAGTCTGGTGACTACAGTGGTACATCCAGCAAGCACGAGCAGCCCAAAGAGCAAGCAGAGCCGGCCGAGTCTCTCGAGCCAAGCGCCTAATTTTGCGATCTTTAGCTTTCTATAGCTTCCTGCTTCTGCACAGTGAGTTGAGAGAGATGCCTTCACGAAGGTCTGCGCGTGAGTCACCAGCAGACCTCTGGACCATGTGGTTGCGGCCTACCTGCGGAACAGAGTGCGCTTATGCCGAACATTTCCGAACCATCCGTGCAAGGTCGCACGAGCCATCTGACACGGCAGAAGGACAGTCAGCACTACCTTGCACCACCTACGTTTTTTGTGAAGCCACAAAACAATCCTCGCTGGCAGGAGACAGTCTGACCTCGGGCGAGTCTGAGACGTCCACAGGCAGGTCAGTGTAATGATGCGGACCTCAAGAGCCATAGGTACTCTCTAGTCCGTTTACACATGAATGCAGGATACAAAGACCCAAGAACTTTCAACACTTATTTGGGCCTTATTATGTTGAGTTCCTTTGCGCGCGAAGTTCCATCTCTTTTTCTTGTGAGGAGCAAGTTCCCCCCTAGAAGCACCTCATCTGAAGTGTTGTTGAGTGAGTAGCACCTTCGTTTCAGCAAGCCTTCGCGTCGACTCTGGACCAAAAGGTTCTGCTGGATCTCCAAGTGATAGATGACACACGGCCTCCCCGGAGCACGAGCATACAGGACTCCAAAGCCCATGCCGCAGTGCCACAAACTCTGAACACACGAAGCTCAACATGGCTCAATGTTCCAGGTGTCGCACCGTGCCTTGCAAGGGAATCAGAGTAGCACAATTTGCAAAGGATTTGGGAACACCTCAAAGGCCGATACGAAAGACATGTGTATACATATATGTGTCGGATCAAGGCCGGAACCAGACTGATCGGCAAACGGAGAACGATGAGGACGACGACATGCCCGCACACTGCGAGGGCCAGCAGAATGGTGGAGGAAGAAGTGGGCACCGAGGACTGCGGAGACTCGCACGGGCAACAGCCGAGGATCACAATTGACGCGCTTGCAGGGCGGGGCTGGGGCTGGGGCAAAATTTCCCCTGTGGACGAGAGTGGTGCTCGGAACACGTAAGGCAGTGAGAAGGGGGCGTGACATGGCGGCTGAACAGACATGGAAACTGCCGCGGAAAGCAGCTCAGAATATTCAGTTCAATGTTACTTCTTGTTTTTATCACAGACTGGGCATCCAATCAGACTTGTGCATGCGTGCTTCTGGCATGAGACCTCCTCCGGACCTCTCTCATCTCAGATGTCCCGTTGCCAGGTGCGACACCTCGTTCTCGTCTGCGGGAGTACCTGTCCAGGTTGGGTTGGATTCGACGCTTGTCGTGAGGTTTCGTGAGACTGTACAGGCCAGAGCGGATCGGCCGCAAAACCATTGTGGTCGGAGGGGAGCAACGTGCAGACCGTGCAGGCTTCGGCATGACATTGCTGAGACAAGAGGGTGCAGCCACATTTCCTCGATCGCCAATTGCCGCTGGCAAGTTGCCCAAGGTGGACGGAAACACGGACGCAGACACGAGAAGGTCAGCTAGTTCCCAAGTTCAGGATGGAAGCTGATCATTACCCCTGTGCTGGCGTCTGTGAAGCAGATTAGAAGCCATGCCGGCTTGACTGGGCACCTGCTGTTTAGACCTGGCGAAAAATGCGAAGCAAAGAAGTTCTCAAGAAGGGCAGACCTTGCACTGCAGCAGTCAGCAGGTGTCCAGTTCCTTTCAAGTTCATCTCATTGACAAGAGACGACTCGGAGGGAAGTTTGTGGGTATTTATTTGGCCTCGACACATCGGTTGACAACGAGCACTTCACACTGTCAATAGGGTCTTGTAGTGAGTTGTGAATCTCCCGGGTGTTTTCAGAGAGCTTCGAAATTGCACTGCAACGTTGCATATGCCGTGTGAGCCCAGATGACCTTCTCAAGCTTTCAGGGCAGACAGGCCCTCATGACTTGAGAGCCAGCGACAGCGACAGGCCCCAAACGATGCATGGAATAGGGTTCTTGCCATATGCTGCCCGAATCATTGCAAAGTAGTCAATCTCTGACTCAGAGCACCATAGTGTCATACTCATGGCGCTTCGCAGATCGTCGCAGAAGCCTTGTTGCCAAAGCTGCAGCTGACTCTTTGCAACCCTTTGCATTTGACTCTGAGTCCTACGGCTTCCCTGTGAATTCTCTGAGGCAAAGTGGAGATGTAGAAAGCCAAAGTCTGGATGAGGAAGATTTCTTTGCAGCCTGGCCCCTGGCTGGCAGACTTTACGGCAAGTGCTGTCATGTTCTGCCAAATGCATCGCCCAACTGTCCACAAGATTGGGAGGAGTTGAAAAAATCAGAGCGGCCGTTTTGAAGTGGTTGTAATCCATCTCTCAAGTATCTGGATTCAACAATACTGGAAGGAGAATGTCCAGGCACATGGAGGTCAAAACTGTTGGGGGCTCGAAATAGGTATGTAAGAGGTATACTATGAACAGAATTTCAAAAAAACCTCGTCCCCATTCCTATTTCTCGGACTCCTTGTCCATTTCGTTTGGCGACCCGCGCAAGACCTTTGAGACAGCTCAGGTCGGTCAAGTGACAGTTCGGCTGCCGCCGCTTGGACCTGCTCTGGGTTGGTGTCTATGCAGCCAGCCATGCCAGCAGAATCTGAACTGAGGCTGGATTTCAGACCGCTGCCTATGCTGGCCCTTCTACTCAGGCGCTCGCCGAATGAATCAGCAACTGAGACTTCTTGCACATATGCGGCCTGTGATCGTGCCAGCTTCGCCGCTTGGGGCCTGCCCATTCTCCTTTTGGCAGATGCCGTGCTGCAAAAGCGGGACTCCCAGAGACATCGGAAAAGAGAGAAGGGCTTGTATGAGGCTTGTATGGGGTCTCGGCCTGCGCCTTCAGGAGGCTCTCCAGTGCATTCATGCTCTCATCTGCTCGTGGCTTAAAGCAGACGGAGCTCTTCAATCTTCAATAGAGTTGATTCATCTGCTACAGAGCAGATGCCTTCCGGAGAATTTCGAGGTAATTGTCACCTCCCTCCTGTCCGAGGCAGCGGAAAGTTGCCAGTACGACTGAAATTCGCAGAAGTATTTTTGGCTTTTCTGTATTTACCCGAGTTCATCCTCAAGCCTCTCGTCAACGACCCACGGCCGGCAACATCCGCGTGCAGGAGCGTTTGCTCTCTGCTGTCGTTTTATAATCGACTGACCATGTGGTTGTTCATGCTGTTGGTTGCTCTTGTTTCGGGCTCTTACATTCAGTTTCATGTTGCTCTTAGCGCTGCTTCGCATTCTCCCTCTGCCTCTCCCTCTTCCTCTTCCTTGCCTTCACTCACTCGGTGCGCTCTCTCTCGCTCTCTGTCTCTTTCTCTCAATCTCTGCTCTCTCGCTCTCTCTTTGCACCTCTGCTCTTCTGGCCCTGAACGACGCTTTTTCATGTTTTCTGCCGACAAAGCCAATTGGCCACTTGTGGCTCAAGTGCAACGCACCCCTGCTTGCTTGAGGACGGATGGTGGCAAGCTACTTCCCGGCATGCCTTCGGGCCACGTGCTGCGCTTTCCTCAACGCTGAACCGTAGGCCACGGCATATCTGCGATGCAAACTGGTGATGCGGGCAAGGATATGCCAATGCCTCTTGACGTTCTACATGCTGGAGGCATCTTGTTGTCCGTTTGTGTCTAGTTCTGAGGTGGCAGCAGCGAGCCGTAGACGCTTAGTGACTTAGTGAGAACCAACCATAGCAGTTGATTGAAGTGAGGGCCTGGAAAACACACGCTACTTCTTGCCCGTTTCAGGCGGTCCGACATCATATGCTGGCGGCTTTCATCTCAGCGTTCAGTGCTCCGTTCCATCCAAACAATACATGCTTTTTGGCTTCAGTAGGGCCCGAACAAAGTTCCATTGGCTGGCAAATCGGACATTACCAACTATGCAGCTGAAGCTATGCCGTTGCGTCATTGAATGGGCGAATCAGTGCTTTACATCTCATGATCTTGCGTTTTCGCTGGTATTCAGGCAGCCATTGTGCTGCTGCTGCTGATGCCCATGATGCCTTGGGCCCGCGCAACGCTCAGGTGACAAGCTGATCCGCACCGACAGGAGCTAACATGCACCGACAGTTGGTGTTGAGGTTGGTACAATGGCGACCACAGCCCGAAGCAGGCCTATTGATCCTATTGCATGTTTGATTGAAGAGGCTCCCGTCTGAAAGTCTTCCGATTTTCAATTCTTGCAGCGCGCTTGAGGTTGTCCTCACATTTATTCTGGCCACCATCATTGGTGTGAAACTCTGTGGAACTCAGTGGAATCAGTTTTGGGCATATAGGCACTTGCCGTCTCTGTGCTGTCTTGCATCTTGAGAGCAGACTTAGGTTTGATCGACTTTCTTGCTTTCCTACTTTGCTTTGTGGATGGCTTCTTTCTTACGACTTGGTGTCCAAACTCTGGGCAGATGCACTGCATGTGGAGTGGGTCGTAACATTGTAAATGCGTGAAGCCAGCTGCGAACCGAGGTTGGGCCAGCGAGCCGCAGAAGGTGCTGACCGGGTAATAATCCGCACATTGCTCATTGGTTGTAGAGTACACAGTAGATCAATGCAGTTGTCATTCGGCAGTACCAGTTTGAAAGAGGTGCTGCTTGCAGAAGTTGCGCCGTTGCTACATCCATCAGCAGGCCCATTGCTGTTGCTAGCGGCAGTGAGAGCAAAAGAACTTCTTGAAGTTCCGCGGAAAACTGTAGGTTTTTGGCATTCACAAGTACTTTTGGTGATGTCATGCTAAGTTGCCCTTCATTACGAAAAGTGTGGACCAAAAGCCCTGTGTTCTCACACGTTGTAATAGTGCAGGGCTGTTTGATGCTTGACGGATCCACGGCTGTTAGCTCGTGATCCTGAGCCATGCAGGGTACTGTAAGGTCTGCAAGAGCTTTATGGATGCACCAGTCAGGTAGATGAGCCAGAAAGCATGAGGCACGAGTCAGGGAAACCCGGCGCCGCCGCGAGTCGGGAGAAGCAATGCCTATAAAACTCGTAGTGTCACTCTGCGCGCGCACAACGCAGGACTTGCCCAGCACTTTAGTTCTTCACTCTCAAAGCGACGTGTCTCGTCTCTGCTTTGTCTTTCTGTGGTCTGCTGCTCCGTCTCTTTGCTGCTACCAAACGCTTCAAGCGACTTCCAAGCATTGACGTGCCAACACGACGAAAATCAATCGCAATGCGCCAAAATTACAGTCTCTTGACTTCTTACCAACAACTGAGTGAAACCGTGCTGAATACCATGTCAAAATCCAACATTTTGTGTGGGTCGACCTGCCCATTCGCGTGGAGATATCGTAGATAGACACAAGCCAAATGGTGCTAGCCCACGGGGGTAGATACGACAAACCCAGGGACAATTTCGTGGCGCTTCATGCTGATCGGCGTACTTGCTGCCTTCTCGAAGGAATAGGAATGAGCAATGCGCGTGCATCAACGCGATTTACTGCGATGGGTCTCATCGTCTTGCATCCTACATCACGAGCTGCATATTTGGCAAGCAATATCGCACGGACGATGTTGGCAGACTGCCGAGAAAAGCTTGCTGCAAAGAGCACATGTGCATTTTGCGCGCACATGTGTGGGTGTGTGTGCGCGGTAAATGGCCTGCGTACACTGTGTGGCATGACTTGATATATGGCTGGCTTCTTAGAGAAGTCTTGAACCATCATGTTGTTCAGGTGGATCTTCGTTCAAGCAGCCCTGAGGAGTTTAGTCGAATTGCTCCTCATTGGTTTCACCCAGGGTTCTACGCGACGATGTCAGTCGAAAATGAGGAGCCTGAGTCAGAGTAGCAGAGTAGATCAGACCTTCCAGACCTTCACAACTTTGAGGCGTGGCAACGAGGACTGCAGCTCGAAGCCTTTTAGCGGGACTCGAGTATACCTTTTGCAGTATAGGAGGGCACGTTTCCAGTTTCGCAATGACTCGTGTGATTCTCGCATTTGCCTTTGCCGCCTTCGCCGCAGCAGAGCCGCAGAGGCTTGGGGGAGTCTTCTTTTTGCGAATAGAGCTTGATTGTTCAGAGAATTTCAGAGCAATTCTCAGAGCGTTGATTGAGATTCCCAGGCCTGAGTTGCCTTCACTTCTCGGGGCACAGAGCAAGTCTGGTGACGTTCCGGAGTGCACTGGTACTGGAGACTTTCCAAGTGGTGCTCCCCTCTGCCGCCTGACTGCACTGAGTGTACTTTCCTTCGCAACCTTCTGTGACTTCTGTGGGCAGAGGACTGCACAGTCATGCGTCTTTTTTGTGTTACTTTATTGTTGTCGTAGCCAGGTCGCTTAATGCCGGCCCTTGTATTAGCACGACATTGAAAACAGTCTTGTTTTCCATGAGATCATGTTCGGCTAGGTAAGTAAGGACCAGAAGAACGCTGCGAATGTTCTAACCCTTCCCCTGCCAATGCAATCGGCCGTCAGGCCTTACCAGACTCTCATGGGACATCAGAAACTTTGTCAGAAACTACGGATCTCATAAGCGAAGCTGCGCAGTTCGCATGCAGCTCCAAGCCGGGGTGGGTTTGATGGAGTTGGAGCAGAGCAAGGCAGGAAAAAGGACAAGATAATCCCTTTCGCACATCTCAAGGGATCGAGTGATCTGAAGGCTACGGCGGCCAGCTCTTGGTGGAGACGTTTGCAATCAAGGTGGTGAGCTATGACGGAGCCTCCGGTGTGGCCACTTGGCTTCTCATTGCTTTCCCTCTTTTCACTGCCAGAACGATAAGAATCACGTGCTCTATTTTCGCTGAATCTCTGGCTGTCCCCTTGGCATATAGCCAAGTCAAGGACTGCAAAGCCTCTCTGACCCTTGCTAGCTTGCTTTGCTGTAGTATGCCTTGTTTCGAGCTGGAATCGCTTCTATCTTCTTGGGGCTACAGGATCCTGGTTAATGCTTGTTTAGCACTGCAGTACATGCAGCATGGTTCAGCTTCTGCATAGAAGGAACTCCAACTTAGTCACTTACTTGCTGCTTCCAATGTGCCTTTTGATCTGATTTGCTCTGTCAGTGTTTCAGACCTTTCATTTCCATGCTGTTCGGGTCGCTGGATGGCACGCCATGTTCTGCCATAGTCTGCTGTTGTCTCTGTCTCTTCCGTCTTCTTGTGAGAGCGCTGATACTTCCAGAAGAGGTGCGTGTGTTGTATGGCGTTGACAAGGGTGTTCACATTGGTGTTGACATGGGTGTTGACATGGGTGTTGACATGGGTGTTGACATGGGTGTTGACATTGGTGTTGACATGCAGTTACGCGAAGATGTGTGCGAAGATGTGCGCGAAGGTTGACATGGAAATGAATGGCCCGCAGACTGGGCAGTGCTCCGGTGCAGCCTTCCACAACAACGACAATGTCATTACGATTGCAGATGGCTCCGGGTGCCCAGCAAAGCAAAGCCCCCAAAGTCCCCGCAAAGTCCCCGCAAAGGCCCCGCAAAGGCCCCGCAAAGCTCCTTCAAGTTGCATCGCTTAAAATCTTTCAAAAAATGAAGCCTTTCTCCAGAACAAGGAGGCCCAAGCGTGCCCTAACATCTCAATGGGAAACGTGCGCTTCCCTGCAGGTGCAATCTATCAGGCTCAGAGTACACCGTTCGTTACTGCTCGGACCTCAGTCTTAGACGTCTCCATCTCTGCATGGTTAGCTTCATGGCAGGACAGACATGTTTGCGCTTGGTTGGGGATTGTCCGAAAGAGTGAGCTGTGGTGTGAATGGGTACCCAGTAGCCATCCTTCGCATCTTGCTTTGGGATGGATGCAGCATGAGCGCAGCATGGGCGTGCAGATCGGGCTTCGCAAGATGATTTCTCAGGCCCGGACCAGGACGGCTTCATCATCAACCTGATCAAGCTCCATGCTGCAAAAAGAAAGTTCCTTTCATGTTCTGGCCGCTGCGGTGATGCGTAGATTGGGCTTCAGTTGTGTGTGCAGGCCCTGGAACGTTGATGTTGTCCTGTCCAGCCAAGCCTGCCCGTCGTCGCTGAAACAGGCTGAGAATTCAGAGCCTGAAAAGCAGGCCATTTTGCCGTGATCTCTTTTCACAGTTATCACAACCTGTGGTAGCCGCATCCCTGTGTCTCAAATCCTTCTGAGGCTAGCAATGCCTAGCTGCCGTGGATGCAAATGCCATCGTCAATGCACGTCTTGCCTGGAAGATACTGGAAGTCATCTTAATTGTCAAGCAACAGAAGAGGAAGGCATGCAGGCCAAAAGCAAGTTGTGAGCGCTTCCGTTTCTGCAGGGCATCCGATGCTCACCCGGCGGCCACTGTTTCCGAGTTGTCCCACAATCCCTTCCCCCTAATGTTAAAGTCCACCCCCGCCCCGGTAGCACTAAGACGCAAAACCTCAAAGGGTTTTTAGTATCGGGGGGGGGGGTTCTTCTCGGAATGTCCGAACAAACAGCCCGTCCTTATTGTAGCTTGCTCGGAGACCCTAATTCCAAGGGCTGCAGCCCCCCCCCCCCCCCCCCCAACCGTGCCTTGGACGCTTAACGTCTATTCTGCGCGTGCTCTTTGTTCTTGGATTCTTCCCGAAAACCAATTCTGAAATTGGGTTCTCGTTTGGCGTTTGAACGCGGAAGGCGTTCTATCGGATCGCTTTTTGGCGAAAGAGGCCACGAAGAGGAGGCGGTCAACGGAGGAGGGTCGGACGGAATGAATTTTGACGGGAGGCCGCGGAGACGACACGGTCAAGGGAGGGACCATGCATGGAGGTTGACGGACGGGTTCGGGGGGGGGGGGGGGAGCGCGGATGGGGAGCGTGACATTCGGTTCATGGCAGGGGAGAGGGGACACGCGGACGCCCCTCCACACCTTCTCTTCACAAAGTGTTTTAAGGGGCGGCTCCAGCGCAAGCCCGCACCCACCGCCCTCACGCTCTCACCACCCTCACCTCCCTACCCCCCGTACCCGCTACCCCCTACCCCCTTCTCTGCCTGTTTGGAGGGGCTGCGACAAAGTGTTTTCAGGAGCGCCGCCCTCACCGCCTCCACCGCCCCCACCGCTCTCACCCACCCCTTCTCACCTCCTACAAAGTGTTTTAAGGGGCTCCCGCGCATGCCCACCCTCACCGCCCCCACCGCCCCCACCGCCCTCACCGCTCTCACGCTACCTTTCCCTGCCTGTTTGCAGGGGCTGCCCTCCCAACCCCCTACCCCTATACCCCTACCCCTCTCCGCGCCCTCTCTCCGCGCCCTCTCTCCGCGCCCTCCGCGCCCTCTCTCCGCGCCCTCCGCGCCCTCTCTCCGCGCCCTCCGCGCCCTCTCTCCGCGCCCTCCGCGCCCTCCGCGCCCTCCCAGGACACAGTGTGCTGATGCTAAGGGCGCATTGCGTCTATTCTGCGGGTGCGTTGCGTCTATTCTGCGGGCGTTTCCTTTGTAAAGTAATTGTTTACAAGGCACGCACGTGCAGCATAGCCTTTAAGTGTCCATCTTACCACCCCCCCCCCCCCCCCCCCCCCCGTAGTTCGGTAGAGGAAAAAGAGGGGCGGGTGCGGGATCGGGTTTTGGGGTCAGGGGTTTTTTAGTACTAGGGGTGTTCTAATATTCGGGGAAGGGAGTAAGTTGTATGAGGTATTGCCGTACAGGGCTCTGCGTGCAGGACTGGGACCAAAGATGCCAAGCATATTCACGGTCACATCAAAGAGTCGTCTTAGCCACCAGGATGGGCTGCATGCTGCTACTCCTACCATTGCTGAGAGCAATTCTTGCCTACGTAGCGTACCAGGCTAGCATCTCGAAAGATCACCTGATCATTGGATGTTTGGTATTCCTTCTCAGATGCCTCTCCATGTCTGCTGCAGACGGCAACAGCGCAGTGCAGTCTCAGTCGCAAATTGGATCGGCCGATGTGGCAGAGCCCGTTCCCGATGAGCGTATTCTCAAACGCAAGGTGATCTTCCATGACCCGCCTCCGTGCCCATACCTTCATGCCTGCATCTTGAAGGGATGCCCTTTTCAGCACCAGCGAACACTGCTCCAGCCTTCTTTGCGGACGCCCTGGCCGATTCGGCACAGTCTCTGTGCAAATGATGACTGCCATGCAAAAGCACTGCCGGGTAAATTCTGCTGCAACCCATGTGAACGCGAATACTCAGGTGGATTGCGATTGCTCAAACAGTGCCCGGCTCATGAAGGCGCTTGTCAAGTTGCGGCAGGCTCTCGGCATTGTGCCGGTTGTCAAGGAGAAGAGCGCGAAGAGCACGAAGAGCACGGCTCTGCCAAAGATGCCAAGAGCGACTCCCGGAAGGGCTCTGGCGGCTCTGGTGAGTACTCAGGTCTCTCCAAGCGTCGCAGAAAGAGCGTGCGAAAAAAGCATGGGGGTGTGTTTTTGCAACACAGATCCCAAGTCCTGGCTTCACATCTGGCTTCGCATCCCGGCTTCACATCTGGCTTGTTGCACAATGCTAGTCACTCAGAAGTCTCAAAGTGCATGTCGGTACTGCATGGATACCTTCAAGCTTTAACATGTTACCTGCAGCAATTCAGTGTTCGTTGGTGGTGCTCAAGAGAGCAGTTCGAGTTGGCGAGGCCAGTCTGAGTCTGCTTGATCAGTTGCTGCACCTTTGCGCACACTGGTACACAATGCCGCAATCACCATCTACCCAAGGATTTGTTAACTTACTTGGATACGCTACACTCGGAGCTGAAGATAGGTGAAAGCAGCCACAAAATAAATTTACACCTAGCAGCCTAGCAGTCTAGCCTGCTAGCGGCCGAGCGACCTATCAATCGCCCAAGCCGGGCCTCAGCCAATGCCAAGCCATGCTTTGGCTTCTTCTTGGGCGCTGGCCCCGGCACATTTTGGCACACTGTTGGCATGGGTGCCGCGTGACGAGTATGTGAGTGTCACGCAAAGGTTGACGGTACCTGTGCGGGCCGCATACTTCTTTGTGGAGGCTCTGAGTGAGAGAGGAGAGGAGGGACTTCAAGACGAGCAAGAGAGAGAGAGAGAGAGAGAGAGACAGAGAGAGAGGGAGGGAGACAGAGAGAGAGAGGTGTTTGGGTCGTGAAACGACTCAACCCCAAAACGGGGGAAACGTACCCATGAACCCTGGCCGTCGTGGCCGGTGCCCTCTCTTCGGGGGGGGGGGGGTGCCTTCGCTGTGTAGAAGAAGGTGTTTGGTTCGTAACCCTAGTCTGAGTCGTCGGTCGGGTGAAAAAGAAGGTATCACAGAGACATTGGACTTCGGGCACGCTATGCGGGCTAGGGTCTCCTCACGCCCGGCAGAAGAAGAGAGAAAGAGGCGGGCCACTCTCCATTCCCGGCAGAGGAGGAAGAAGACAGACAGGGAGAGAGAGAGAGGGAGAGAGAGAGAGAAAGAATGAAAGAAAGAGGGGGTTCAGGGACTTCTGCCCTGTCCCTCATGCCCAGCAGAAGAAGAAGAGAAAGAAAGAAAGAAGGAAGGAAGGAAAGAAAGAAAGAAAGACAGAAAGACAAAAGAAGGAAAGAAAGATAGAAAGAGAGAGCGAGAGAGAGAGCAAGCAGGCAAGCAGCAGGCCAGACGAGAGCAGGCTAAACTCCCATTCTTGTAAGATCAAACGAAAGACCACTTTTCTATCTCACTGAGGAAGGATCCGAGAGATGCTTCCAGCAGGAGGCCAGGGCCTCGCGCAGCTGACGCTTTCACAACAGTTTCACAGCCCTCGCTTGCAGTCTTAGAGCTCTCCTCAGGTCCCCTTCGCCTTTGAGCGCTTCAATTTACCAATAGGAGAACATGTACTTAATGTGGTGTGGTAGAACAGCCTGTTTACAAGTGCACACTGTGTGTTGTTGATCATTCTGCCTGCTGAGGTCCTAGACAACCAGGCCAGGCCAGAATTCATCAAATCCGCTGCCCGTTCAAAGCTCATGCTGCTGGGAGATCTTGCGAGTCACCTACAACATGAACGACAAGGAGGCTGGCGCACTTGTGCTTCGTGACCTCTCGATTGTAATGAGCAGTGCAGGCATTGCCCGTCGCGGAGTGTCGGATTCTGGTGAAGAACCCTTCTGAGGAGGCAACAGTTTTCTCAATCAACAGTTGCAAGAAGAGAAGTAGATAAATGAGAGACTTAGAGAGACTTCGATTCGAGGTGGTCAAGGACCACGCTCTCGTCGAACACTCCGGGGCTCCTCTGAGAACGAAACAAAGCTCCCAGAAAGTAAAGTATAAAGTGATAAAGGCATAAAGACATATAGAGAGACATAAAGAGATCTAAGGAGATGGAGTCAGCAAGAGATAGAAAGAGATAGAGGGAAACGATAAAGGAGGCGATGAAGTTCCTGCTGCCTCAATCTGAGGCTTTGGCGCTGCTTCCCAAACTCACCGGCACTCACAGCATCTGCGTGCACTGCGCAGCAAAGGCAAGGATCGGTAGGATCGGTAGGATAGCCGTATGCTCATGGAGAGCATGCTTCGACGCTTCGCAAATGATGCTTTGATGCATGTCAGGGCTCCTCTGGTTCCTCACTTTTCGACTTCGGTCACGGAAGGACTTGGTGGGGGCATGTACTTCTGTCAAAACTGTCCTGAATGCATGCAGGAAGTTGCGATGGCCTGCCTGACATGTTGGAGAGCCGGCAAGCATGCCGCTGTGTCAGACAATGCAAAGTCCAGCTTCGTAAGAATGTGGGGTGAGGTCCATCGCTTTCGACGTACTGGGCCAAACCTGTCATGCTTAAAGCCATTGCCTTCGAGCGACAGCTCTCCTTGGTAGCTGCCAGGCGCTTCCAGCATGGGTCTGCTTCCGGACTGGCTCGTCTCATGTGTCTCGTGAGTGTCTCATGTTCAAGCATACAGCCAAGAGGACCCCAAGAATGCAGCCAGCCTCTCGCTATTGAAAGGCACACAGGCCATTTCTGCTGTTTCTGCAGGACTCTGTGTGCACTGTTCTGTGATTCTTGCGCCAGAACCTCGCAGGCCCAGGTGGACCTGATCTTGGAAAGAATAAACGAGCGTCGCTCAGCGTGTTCCCCGTGTTCCCCGTGTTCCCACAAACTTCAAGACTTCAGTGATCCTCAGTGATCCTCAGTGATCCTCAGTGCAGTCAGGCAATAAGTACGGAGAACGACTACGAGAAAAGCTTCGAGGCCGAACTGCGGCAAGAATCCTCGGCATGATCTCGCCCCTGAATACAACCCTTTTTCCTCTGCTGTCTCTAGTTACCACTCCTGACATTATTGCTTGAAGCCATTCTTGGCCGAATCAGTGTGGCTGCCAAGAGGCCAAGTTCGTCAAGGCATCAGAAGCCGTCAATATGGATGTGGCAGCCTTCAAGTTTTTGCAGGCCTGCGCTTCCAGCGCAAGAGTATGCTATAGTGCGAGCACCACACGAAGGATCAATGGGAGTGAAGAGCGGAGTGACAGTAAAAGCAGCAGCCCTCCGCGCAAGATACTGCTCATTACGGGCGTGGCTGCTTTTCAGAATCTCGGATGCACAGTGTTCAAACAAGGTGGCCAAGCTTGGACACTTCCGTACATATTGCTAGAGATGATCTCAAGCTCAACTGTCGGATTCAATCTTGGTTGACAAGGATTCACAACCTGGCCAAGTTCCTCCAAAGGCTGGGGTCTCGTCCGGGGAACTGACATGAATGCTGGCGTGCATCCACCTCCTACGCCCAAGCACGAACCAGTCACGAGTTCCGCAAGCCTCTGGCTGACCCGGGCCAGAGGCCTGCGAGAATGAGACTTATGTAGTCAGCATGGGATGGATCTGGACATGTTGATGAAAAGATCGGCCGGTTTGATGGAATTGGCAACGTGCTGTCAGCCCTGCAAAGGAACAAGTTCTTGGAGTGCTGCCTCCCGCTGGCCATGCGCATGAAGCCTGTCGTCGCGCTCCGAGATTTTTCCTTGGGCCCAGGCTGCTGCTTCGCAGTAGTATTACCAATGAGCCAAGTCATTGTCACATATGACACATCATGGCCAAGCAATACAGAAGCAAAATCATGTCAGTAAGAAGTGCATGTAAAACCGAGTAAGATGCTCATGATGCAGCAACTGATGCCACAAAGCCTAGCGCTTCATCTAGAAGCAAGTCTATTTTGGAAGATCCGGATATAGCCAGGCATGGCAAACTGTACAGTGGAACTAGGGGTTGAGGGTATCGTGGGGGTACAAGGTTGAACAGTTGAGGGTCTAGGGTTTCACAGGGTTTCAGGCACGAAAGTTTATGGTTCAGAGCTGGGGTTCCTGGAGAGACAGATTGAGGAGATCCAACACAGATCAAGCAGTCTCCAGCTGCACGAGCAGAACTGTCCCGCAATGGGTGTGTGTGTGTGTGTCTGTATGTATGTATGTATGTATGTATGTATGTATGTGTGCGTGCGTGCGTGCGTGCGTGCGTGCGTGCGTGCGTGCGTGCGTGCGTGGGTGTGTGTGTGTGTGTGTGTGTGTGTGTGTGTGGCGGCTGCAGGTCCCTGGGAATGAAATGTTCACCCCATGGTTGTTTCTTCGCCAATTCTGCCCCGATTTGGAACAGACCTCTTGGCCACAATCATAGTGAGTAGAGCACCGATCCGCCGAGGTCTGATGCAAGGGCTGCGTCATTGAGTCGGACAGAAGGGAAGTTCGTCGGCCATTGCAGAAAGGCTTGATCCGTGGAACAAAGGCCGATTACTGCAGCAGCTTCCGAGCCTCATGGTTTTGCTTCAGATGCGTGGACCCGCATAATCGATTCCGTTCAGTCGTGTAGTTCAGTCGTGTAGTAGTACTGTAGTAGTGTTTCACGGTCCCGCAAGCCATTGGCTTGGAGCATCGCTGACATGCGGCCAGCAAGCAAGCTTCTGGAGCATATCATGTCACTTTAGCACTTCAGCAAGTCATGCCCTGTAGCAGCGTGCCGCTCCCGGAAGGGTTTACAACAGAAAACCATGCCCGTGGCCTGACCTGTGCCAGTCAGCTGAGCAATCCATCCTATTGGACGGCCAAGTATAGAGCACCAGCAATGCGGGACACATGTTGTTCAAGGCACCGCATCGTACTCGCACTCACTTCATTCAAAGGACAGGCAAAGACTCTGGACAGTATCTTGCTTTAGTATTGGCATGTTGTGTTGGCATGTGACAGTGTTATATGCCTGATGCCTGATGGGCTGCCTTTCAGCGGCGCATTGCTTACAAGCAGATCTAATGGCAGTGAGTTGTGTTGATGTCGTTGGGTACGCACAGCAACTTGCAGTTACAGTCAGTGCACAGGCCGTGTCGAGAGTGTTCGTGCTATTTGCAGTTGGTGTGGCAGATCTCTCAGTCGCAAGTGAGCCACGTTTTTAAATTACTTGTCATGGAATGTTTGGCTGTTGTTGCCGTAGTGTTGCCGGAGGCTGCGCATGCTGCGGGCTCGAGTGCATCATCAGCGCCAGCTCGCAGACAAGCTGCAGAGGTTGCCAAGAGCAGTTTGTAGATCTCCTCGTGTACGCGCAGAGTGACTATGAAGGGCTCGAGTGGCCCGCCGCCTTGGACGTACGCAAACCAGGGCCAGTGGGCGAAGCTCAGTCTCCTGGTTGCAATATGCTGCAATGCCAATGTCAAGTGCCAGTTCCAATTGGCCAGTTGCGTCCTTCCACAGCGGTTTGTCTGAAAGGCGGTTCACACTGCGGCGGTTTCGGAGCCACTCGGACATCTTATATAGCATTGCCTTGATTCTGCACTGTCGAGCCTCCAGACTGAAAGGACCAGTCACCTATCGACATCGCACAAGCCTGAGCTTTGTGGTGTTGCTCAGTTCGGCTTGCTCTTTTGCCTGTCCTGGAGGGTATCGGCTCCTGGGGTGAAGAAGCTTAAATAAATTCAGCAGTTGCCACTGTAGGCTTCAAGGCCGTCACTTTCTTGTTGCTATTCACATCACTTTAGACAAGCTCATCTACCGTGTCGGACCATGGCTTGACAGTCTTGACAGACTGATGCCGTCAGCTGCGGCAATTGAACATCGAAGCCAGTCACCTTATGAAGGTGTTGATTGTGTTGACTTCGACCTGCTTCCCGTCATCGTTGAAGACGCATGCGAAGTGAACGATGCAGTGCCCTCGCGTGCCCGCGCACGAACTGCTTTTCCGAGCAAGTACAGAAAGCTGTGCGCCAGCGCTCAAGGCAGCCGGGACTTGGGAAGACCGAGGTCACCACCAAATTCCAGGACCATCAAAATTTCAGATGATCTGGAGATGATCCTTCCCGACGCTCAGGACATGCGGGCGACGCGTGTGAGTAGGTACCGACGGGCCAGTTCCAGAGCCATGCGAGCTGCACGTTTCGAACCTTTTCTCTCGTCCCTGTATTTGGAACCCTTTCATGGCGACATGCCAAGACACTGCAGCATCTGCAGGCAGACATTCGTAATCGGAGAGCTGCGATTGGGTTACATGCTCGAAGATTTGACGTTGCGCCCGAAGTGGATTCATGTCAACTGCGCTCGGCGGGCACGACTTCAGGCCATTGGGCAACGCCTTGCCCACAGCCCCACAATTTCTGAAGCCGCTCTGCAAGGAGCCCTGACGGATCTGGGGCGTACTCGAGAATCGTCACACAATCTCGTATGCTGGAGCTACTTGCCCGCATCTGTGCGCCAGTGGCCCAACCAGCTTGTTCGTGCTGTTCGAGAACCTGAGATCGAGGGAGGCAACCATGGAGTTAACTCACACTCTGAGCAGGCAATCGCTGCTATTCTTTCAGCACTTCCGTGCTCTCAGCTGAGAGCCTCCATAGAGGCTTGCACCATCTGCCACCAAGTGATGTCACAGGGGGAGATGGTGTGCTCCTTGCCTTGTGCCCATGCCTACCATGTGGGCTGCATAGATGCCTGGTTGAGGATTAAGACGACATGTCCACTTGACAACCGTGACATTCAGCAGATGCTGAGCCAGCCAGACAGTGAAGAGTGCAAGCAGGGTCGAGTCGTGTCCTGTATGCAGATGCGCTTTCCTTTGTGTTGCACTTGCATACACGTTGCATGCACATGCAAGCGCTGGCTCAAATGACCAGCACAGGGCATGTAGTCCTCGCGAACCGACGCGCCTGAAGTACATTAAGCTGCAGCCCCGGACTGGCGGCATGAATGTGGGGATATTATTTTGAAGCACAAAAAGGCTTTCTGTGTTTAGTCTGGTCCAAACAGAATGCTCTCGCAACTGTCAGTTGTTGACGTCAGGCCTCGACTCAACACATGGCGGGCTCAAGTGTCGCCTGCTTGGAGCGGATGATGTCGGCCAGCTTTTCGCTTCTTTGTTGCTCAGAGTATCCCAGAGACATGCTGAGGTTTGGGCGGAGCTCTTCAATTCCCTGCCAGATCCGCAGTCCGAATATCCCCCCTTGGATGAAAGGTGCGCCGGTTCAGCAGAGTGTCTCCGAACACCATCGGAACCAACCTGGATATCATGTGATCTCACTTGATCTCTTCTCAAATTTCCAGGCCTTTTCCAGAGCGTTTCACGGACGACTTCTTCCGGGATAGCCTTCCAGAGCTTGAGTTCCGACTGGAAGAGGCGCGTGAAACACGCACCCCACAAAATCTCCACAAATCTGGGGCCAGAGTGTCGTACTCTGTCATACTATGTCGTACCTTGCGAAGCTTCCAGCAAGTGACATGATGATCATCCATTCTATCTTTCGAAGGGGTAGAGGTTCCCACTATTAAGTTCCCTCTCTCAGCCTGGACTGGAAAAGATGGTTCATGGAAAGACACAGCTCGTATCTGTGGCAGCACAACAAACATATACAAACGTATACACACCACTAATTACATTTATAGATATACATATTAACGAACAAATACACATACACTCACATACATATACATACATTCACACACATATACATACATCTACACTCATATACAAACATATGCATACATGCACATACATCTACATACATATACATACATATACACATACATATCCATATATACGTACATATACATACATATACTTCCATATGCATACTTATACATACATATGCATCCATATACATAAATATACATATGTATACATAAATACACATACATAGACATACCTGAGGATTTCGAGAAGAATTGGGCGCGCGCGCGCGCCCACGCGCACACACACACACACACACACACACACACACACACACACACACACACACACGCACGCACGCACGCACGCACGCACGCACGCACGCACGCACGCACGCACGCACGCACGCACGCACGCACGCACGCACGCACGCACTCACGCACGCACTCACGCACTCACGCACTCACGCACTCACGCACTCACGCACTCACGCACGCACTCACGCACGCACGCACTCATGCGCTCACGCGCTCACTCGTGTCACGCACTCACGCACGCTTGCACACGGCGCACGCGCACGCGCACGCGCGCACGCACTTGTGTGCGTGTGTGTGTGTGTGCGTGTGTGTCATGAGTGTGTGTGCATGTGTGTGCGTGTGTGTGTGCGTGTGCGTTTGTGCGTGCGTGCCTGCGTGGGTGCACGTGCACGTGCGCGTGCGCGTGCGCGTGCGCGTGCGCGCGCGCGCGCGGGCGCGTGCGCGTGCGCAAGCGCGTGCGCTTGCGCATTAGAATTTCCAACTGCGTGTCTGGCAAGGTCGAGGCAGGTCGATCGCTCCCAGGAGCTGCTACGCCTGACGCAGATGCTTGACTGCGAGCAGCAATGAGCCGCGCAAGCCAGTGACTAGCCGTCAAGTCAAGTTCCTCGAAAGCAAGGAACTCTTACAGCAAGAACGTGCCATGACGAAGATCCCTAGAAGGGAGCCGACAGACAGGAAAACTGATTTTGCAGGGAGGCTGAGGAGGTTTTCCCCAAAACAGCTATGGGGTTCTAGATTTGAGTCAACAAAGGGATAGTGTGACGCAATGTCCGGGATCCGTGCCGGTTTCCCTGGGAGCCGGATGCTGTGACGCGCTTCCGGGGAGGGGCAGGAAATGTCTCCCTTCATAACGTGCTATTGTCTCCCCTCATAATATCTCGTTTTCTGGTGTCCGAAACGGGGAACCGGATGCTGTGACGCGCTCCTGGGGGAGGGCCAGGATTGGTTTCCCTTCACAACGTGCTATTGTCTCCCCTCATGTCGCGTTTCTGGTGTCTAATGTCCTCCTTTTTGTTGTTTGTGCTTTTTGGGGTCGGGGCTGGTGTAATCCCACCTGCGAAATGGAAGTGCCCTGCGAGTCCAAGGGCGTACGTAGCGTGCGGAGATCAGGAGGGCTCGCAGGGGTCCGGGGTGGGTCCAAGTCGGTCCAGGCAAATCGGGTAGCCAATCCCTGCGTGCGTAAACGGAGCCTTCCCGAATTCCCGAACGTGTGCGAGCATGTGAGCCGGCTCGGCAAAGCAAGACACGACATGTAGTTTTTGCATCGCTACGTGAGCCTGCCTCGGCCGACTTGGTAGCCTGCTTGTGAATATCGGCTTCTAGGGTTCAGCATCCACGGGCGCACATCCCAAAATCGGACCGTTTGAGCCCGATCGAGGGGGGATACTGGATACTCACTATTCTCGTTTCTACACCGGAAGACTGTATCGCGCAGCAATACGCAGAACACACCTACTAGCATAGCATTGTCTTATCAGCATGCCGTTGCGTATAGAACACGCCGTGAACAACATGACATGGTAGTCACGCTCTGCAGCATACCTGATGGACCTCACTATTGTCGATTCACTGTTACTCCACTTACGCCGTGCCATACATAGCAGCTATAGCATCAACACGAACCACACCAGGCCCTGAACATGCGGCAGTGTGTGGCACAACAAAACAATTAACTCACGGAGTTATGGCCAAGTCTTCAGACAAGCCAAGGATGATCATCAAGAAGCATGCACCAAGTGCTGCCACAGGCCGGGATCTTCCACGGTTTAGATGGATGTGTGGTGCTGCCGCAGGGGACAATCGTTACATGAGCCCCCGACCTAGTATAGCGTGTCGCAGTAGCACACGTTTTGAATGTATTGCGACTCGGGCTTCCGGCCGATTCTTGTGCATTCGCTTTCCGGCTGTCCGCGGGCCTTGTGCCCCGGTTTCTGTGCGACCCATGGTCCAGCTGTTGTGGAGCTCTGACCAACGTGCCGGTTCGACGTCTATCGAAGTCTGATTTTCTGGTTGGCCAGGCTCCGTATCGCCTTGCAGTTGAAATGCTCGGCTGCGTGCCGCTGCAGCAGAGGCAGCCCGAGGTCTGCACCCCGGGTGGACCGGACAGCGAAAGACCTTGTTCTGATCCAGCTTTGCCTCCTTCAGGAGCTTCTCAAAAACGATAGACTTTCTCCGAATGGTGCTTGCAGCGACGAGTCCTAGTTCGATAGAAGTTGTACTCGGAAGACTTAGGTTTCCACACAACTCTACAAGGCTCGTTTCGATCGAAAGTCGAAAATATGCATCCGCGCTGCTTGGTCAAATGAATCTGCGCGCATAAGGGTGCTGCAACATAGCAAGCGATCAGCGACATTGGGCCATGTTTTGTGCTCGGCAACCCACAACCAGGAATGAAGTCAGGGAGGAAAACCAGGATGCCAAAACTAGTAGAACCTTACGTGAAAGCTATAACCCCTCATAAATTCTGGGAAGAACCTAGAGGTCGTGCTGGATTCATTATTGTTTCATTGTTTTGCTACTTCTATCTGTCAGGTAGTTTATTGACGTTGCGTGCGGGTTTTGTAAGTGAAAGCAAAGAATCAAGAAAACGAGAGAAAAGCATGAGTACTGTACAGGTATGTGCACGCCATGACTGATCGTGGTGTGCACACGTGCAGCACGCAGAAGGGCAAATGGCGCGTCATGAATTTGTCAGCACAGGTGCTACGCTGCGATATTTGGAAGAGCGCTTCACGTATTCACAGGTGTGTGAACAGCTGTGAACATGAACCAAAGAAGTGAGACAATCAATCACGTATACCATCAACTGCCGTTCCCCGGATGTCCCTGACCAAGCCATAGTAGAACATGCCTTGGGTTTGCCTTGGCATATGTGCACCCGGAGCGTTGCTTGCGAGGTTTGCAGTCAGCCGGGATGATCTCGCAGGTGTGGCCGGGTGCAGATTTAGAACCGCCTAGGCCAGCTGTTCTGTCGTTTTGCGTTGGATTCCGGAGGCCTGGACCAGCATTGTGCAGCAGTTCACAGCCGTCTTGCAGAGTTTCGAGCTGCCGGCGAAGGACTTGCCTCCAAGTCAAAGCACTTACTTGTTGGAAGGCCGTTGGAACATGAAACCAAGTAGGAACCTGAAAAGTTGAACAACAGCCAATACCGTTCCCATGTATTCTCTAGTTTCCAAGAGCTCGTGGCGACAGGAGGATGTTGGGCAATTGTAAAGTTATATTGTGACCCGCAACAGTAGTGACAGTGACAACTCGTAGCATTGGTACGTGGGTTCATGTTTCTGGTATTGGTGGTGGTTCTGGTGGCGGGTGTCGTCCGTGGCAGAAGTACGTGGTAGCTAGGCTAGTAGAAGCACTCGCCGATGCCGTAGTCATAGCATTCGTGGTCGCAGCAGTAGAAACATGGCAATAGTGGCGGAGGAGAACAGCAGCAGGAGGAGGAGGAGGAGGAGGAGGAGGAGGAGGAGGAGGAGGAGGAGGAGGAGAGGAGGGGAGGAGCAGCAGCGCCGCCGTCGTCGTCGTCGTCGTCGTCGTCGTCGTCGCGTCGCCGTCGTGGTGGCGTGGTGGCGTGGTGGCGTGGTGGCGTGGTGGCGTGGTGGCGTGGTGGCGTGTTGTGGGTGGCGTGGTGTGCGTGGTGTGCGTGGTGGGTGCGTGGTGGGCGTGTAAGGTGGAGTGGTGGCGTGGTGGCGTTGGTGGCGTGGGGTGTGGGCGTGGTGGCGTTGTTTGGGTGGTGGCGTGGGTGGTCGTGGTGTCGTTGGTGGTGCGTGGTGGCGTGGTGCGTCGGTGGCCGTCGGCTGGGCGTGGTGGCGTGGTGGCGGGGTGGCGTGGTGGCGTGTGTGGCGTGGTGGCGGCGTGGGGTCGGCGTGTTGGCGTTGGTGGCGTGGATGGCCGTGGTGGCGTTGGTGGGTTGGGTGGTGGTGTGCTGGTGTGGTGGTGTGGTGTGTGGTTGGTGGTGGTTTGTGTGGGTGGTGGGTGGGGTGTGGTGGTGTGGTGGTGTGGGGGTGTGGGTGGTGTGGTGTGTGGTGGGTGTCGTGGTGTCGTGGTGGTCTGCTGGGTCGTGGTGTCGGGTGTCCGTCGTGGTGTCGTCGTCGGTGTCGTCGTGGGTGTCGTCGTGGTGTCGTGGTGTCGTCGTGGTGTCGTCGTGGTGTCGTGGTGTCGTCGTGGTGTCGTGGTGTCGTGGTGTCGTCGCGTCGTCGTGTCGTCGCGGTGTCGTCGCGGTGTCGTCGCGGTGTCGTCGTGGTGTCGTCGTGGTGTCGTCGTGGTGTCGTCGTGGTGTCGTCGTGGTGTCGTCGTGGTGTCGTCGTGGTGTCGTCGTGGTGTCGTCGTGGTGTCGTCGTGGTGTCGTCGTCGTCGGTGTCGTCGTGGTGTCGTCGTGGTGTCGTCGTGGTGTCGTGGTGTCGTCGTGGTGTCGTGGTGGTGGTGGTGGTGGTGGTGGTGGTGGTGGTGGTGGTGCTCGTCAGCGACATCGACATCGTCATCGTCGTCCTTGTCGTCGCTGCTGTAGTAGTCGTCGTCTTCGCCGTCGTCGTAGTAGCAGTAGCAGTCGCAGTAGCATTAGGTGCAGGAGGGGCTAGAGCAGCAGCAGGAGCAGGAGCAGGAGCAGGGGCAGGGGCAGAGCAGCAGCAGGAGCAGAAGGAGAAGGAGAAGGAGAAGGAGGAGGAAAAGGAGGAGGAAAAGGAGGAGGAAACGGAGGAGGAAACGGAGGAGGAAAAGGAGGATGAGAGGAGGAGGAGGCCGTACAGTAATTAGTTGCAGTGTCAACGTAAGGGTAGCCGGAGCCCGGACATGGCAACACCAGCACAACAAATGAGGGAGATAAGAGAACCCAACCAAGATCATCGACATGTACTGCAAACATGTAAATCGTAGCAATAATCGCTCATCCGTATCATGGTGCCACGGGACATCACGGGACATGGTGAAGCCATAGCCAGATCACCTTACAGCACCACCTTGGCTGATAAGTGACGAGCTGCCGCAACCCATGTCCTGACCTCTGTGCTTGGGAGGACCCTTCGCACCAGCTTCTGCTGCTGCACCGGAAGCTGTTGAAGCAGAGCCTTAGGCAGGGCTTTCAGGATGACATGCCAGTCCCAATGTAACACTGTGCGCATATAGGTCGTGCGGGCCATGCAATGCGACGCTACTTTGCAGATTCGAAAGAACTCCGAGCCAACAGTCCTAACCAGTTGCTTCTGCTCCACAAGCCATTAAGGCTTTCATGGAGGCGACTGCAAATCAACACTTTCAAACCATCTCCTCCCCCAGTTGAGGTAGTTGCCGAGTGAATGGATGTTTATGCTGGCTTTGCAGCTGCCCGTTGTCGATGCAACCATGGCTCACCTGAATCCAGGCAGCTCTGCCCAGTTCCTTCAGGCCACTTCGTTTGCCTCCTTTGCCTTGCAAGGGTTCCATGTGACTTCTTCCGCTCGAAAGCTGAGGCAGGTAAGGTCAGAGGGCACGACGGATTTGTTCCAAAAGGCCTGTATACAGGGGTGCTGCCATGGCGATTCTTGTCTAGGCCCAATCCCATCTCGAAGGTGTGGCTGAGGTTTGGCAGAGGCTTGTGTTAGCTTGTTTCAAATCAAAGTAGCGGTCTCTGCTTCCACTTTGCAGGCTTGTGTGACAGACCTGTGCAAGTTTACGCTTGATGCGTTTTGATCTTACCATCTCCTGGCATGGGCCACATCATCACGAGTCCACGAATCGCCACGGGCAGTCATGTTCGTCGCCTCGGTGCCATGATGATCGCAGATTTCTATCTCAACGTGTTCAGCACAGGATCCTCAATGGAATCCAGGTTCATGGAAGCTATCATCCTTACTTTTTGCCAGGTTGTGTTTCCGCTCTACTGCAAAAGCTGCCGTCCATCTCTTCAACGGCGTCACTGGGTCGATCTTCATGAGATTTTCTTGGAAGTCACAACAGTGAGGGTTTTACTGTGCCACGAGGGGCCTTCACAATAAGGATCCTACTAAATTCGCAGAATCTGGGCCTTGCCATTCAGAACTAACATGCATGTTTGCAGCGAACGCAGAGATGCGCATCGAAGGCTTGTGGCGTGGGATCGGGTCCAGCTCCATGACGGCGGAGAGCCGCTAAGCTGTGCTCAGCCACATTCACCGGCTTCCTCGAAGACTTGATAGGACTTCCACCCGCAACGCGTTGACGGTTCCATATATCGAATCGCACGTGGGTCTTCTACAAACTGTAAGCTCTTTCGCCGCTACCTACCGCCCCCTTGAAACATCGCCGTCGTGTCTCGGAGGCTGCTGATGGTGCTGCAGCACCCGGAAGGCCTGATCCACGCACCGGCTTCCTGTGATCAGAATGAAACATAGCAACCATGCACCAAATGAAAGTTGATGAATGTTTAGGCTTCTATAGTACCTTGAGTTAGACGGACAGAGCCTCTAAAACCAAGGATAGGCGAAACCTCCCTAGTTTTGTCTTTCGGGGTTTGCATGTTTGGCAAATGCCCCTCAGGGCCCAAGCATGAGGGTAAATCGAGTGTCTGCGTTTGCAATTAACCATACCAGCTGCATTCTTCTGGAAAACTCTCACAGCACTGCAGTTTTCATAGTGCTATGTGGGGGTTTACGATACTACGGTGGATGGACGAAATCTTGCACCACCTGTACATGCATACTTCAAACGATTGGGGCATCAAGCCCGGCACCCCCAGCTTAACATTGGCGGCTAGAACTACTTGAGCGGTGCAAGATTTCGGCCATTGGAGCAAATCCGGCTGCTAGCTTTTCACAGCCAATGTTAAAAAGGGGGCACGGGGAATGAAAAGTGGTGCAAGATTTTGTCCATCCACAGTAGGGACACCTTATTTGGGTCCTTCTTGTAAGGGGATCCTGCCATTTGGGGGTTTATATCTTATCATCATAAACCCCCATGTCACGTAGTGTAAGGAAGCGCCGAAGGAGGCGCTCCATCTTGCGCGTAGATAAGATCAGCCCTGAAACCTTCAGCAGGCCTCCTGTTGGAAGACGGCATCCATTCCGGCTGGGAGACGCTGGTTGGTCGTTACAGCCTGGGCGTTAGGGGGAGTGAGAAAATGGTCTTCCCTCATAGGCCTGGGATAGTCGCTTTGGGCGTTTAGCACAAGAGCCGGGCATTCTTTCAAGCTCCTGGATGCCCCAAGATTGCAAAGATTGACGCAGTGTTTCCAAGCAGTGCTTCCTGTTGGAAGCTTGCCGCGTCCTTATTGAGCCCGTGTTGCGATGCTGAGGAAGGAAAACAGAAAGGGTATAGGATATGTAGGGTAAGGAGCAACCAGACTTCATGCCTTTCATCATCTCACATCGCCACAACATAGCCTGTTCCGCACTCCCCGGGATCCCTGCCATTGCCAACACCCCGATACTCCGAGGATTGACGTGCGTCGGCCCATCCCCACCGAGCTTCAGGATGTCAACGCCCAGCTGCCAAGCCAGGCCCCATTGCAGGGTACGTACCCCTGCTGTTGGGGTTGTGATATGCTGGTTAGGTCTGCTGGTGATATGCTCATGAACCTGCGATCGTCATGCGCGTGCTGCATGGGTAAGAAGGGCCACGTGTGACAACATTTGTGGGTCTGATGTTTGGGTTGTCATATTGCCGAAGCTGGTGCGCTGCGTACATCCCGCCACAGCATGAAACAGTTGAACACCAGAATTAATTCTCAGCTTGCACCCCAGCACTGACAGGTGAAAGGCACACTTGAAAATGCAGCGTGTTCTCGGGGTTTGTTGACCTCAAAGACGGTTTTCCTTAGATCAGATGATCGCATCATTGCCTCGCGGGAGTTTGCGGGGTTGTGAAGCTTGTACCAAGGCGGCTGCAAAGTTCTTTCCAAGTAGTAGATGCCAGGCTAAGCAGTCATCCGAAGAAACATTTAGTCATGAGGCTTCTTCGAAAGGCAGACTTGATGAGCACATCGTAGGCCCTTCAAAGTGAGCCTCCCGACAGTTGAAGACCGTGATTTCAGTTGTTTACTCCCTGCAGCGATGGGCAAGCATTGGTCAGCCTTTTTTACATCTGAAGCCTCAACCCGAGGTTAGTGCTTGCAAGCGTCTTGGCCCTCATAGAGGAGTGCCCTCAACGGGTACGGGTGATCAGGAGAAAATATTTGAAGACAAGTTGAGTGCTGTTTGATAGATCATCCTTGCACTGGGGATCGTTGGATGCATCCTCTTTCCTGACGCTGTCGCTAGGGCAGTGGTGTCCTGGCTCCTTCTGGTATAGCTGTGGTAGTGCTGTGGCCAAGCCGTAGGCAGCTGCAGAAGGCAAGGCTGGCTTCTTCGATTGTTCACTCAGGCAAAACAAGGGAGCTGCTGCCTACGAGGCAGGGCGCCCTTGAGACTGGTTACGGTGTTACGGTACGCTTTTTTGGACTCGGAATACCAGTAGTATGACATAGAGGTTGCGTGGCGCGATGGGTAGCCATGGGTTGCTCATGAAGAGGCCAGCATGTCTGCGCAATGTCTGTGATGACTGCGATGCCCCTGAAGCATCCAGGGTTCCAACATGCCCAGTGCGGCTGCTTTCTCAGGTCTTGCAGCCTTCAGATGCAGAAACCTCCAAGTTGCCAGATCGTGCCCGGGATGCTGGGCTTGTGCCCTCCCTTGCCCTTCCCTCCTGAACTCACGGAAACCAGCGGCCGTAACTTGCTGTGTGGCTCGGGCCTCCATTTTTGGGTCGGTTCCTGAAACGCTCGTGAGCTGGCTTGTCCTGCATTCTTTTAGGTGGCAAACTGTGTACGAGCAATTTGGGTTTCTCAACATAAGCCTGAGTGCGACCTTGAAGACAAGTCGAGGTGTCCCGAATTTCCTTGGTTGAGGGCAAGGTCATCTTGCATTTTTGTTCTAGGAGCTCATCTTTTCTCAGGGACCATAACATCAGCAACCCGAAGAAAGCACCACCAAAACGCCTTCTGTCAGGGTCCCACCCTGGGGGACTCAGAAGGTAGACCCAGCAAACAAACCGCAAACGGCCCTTGTGCAGACCCTACATCCTAAACCCTATACACTGAAATTTTGAGCGTAGATGATCCCCAAAAGCGTAAAAGACTGGCATACAACAGGCCCAACCCGTCCATCCTAAGACTAGGTGCCTTTTGCTTCTGTGCCGCAGCCGTGAGCTCTGACGGCACAGTGAACAAGCCGCTCGGATCACACAAGATGATGAGAATGAGAAATACTATTGAATACTAGTGTCGTTCAAAGGATGCAGTTCTGTGCTAGGAGCGTGCTGAATGTCCTGTTTCCCCTTTGGCTTGTAGCTCCGTTGGTGGAGCACCTGCCAGTGAAAGATCCTGCGAAAAAGAGCTGCCCTCGTTTCGGAGCTTTGCCTATGAGTCTTATGAGCTCCAAAAGAGGTTTACTGAGAGCCCCTACAGGTGAACCGACACCCGTTGAACCGGACACCCACTGGCAGCAGGTGACCTTGCTGTTTGTTGCGTTTTGTCGGAACACGCTTGCCTGAATGCAAGAGCGTGAAGGAGAAGGATTGCAAATTCAGATACATTCTTGAGACCTTGCCTTCATAACTGGGCCACGCCCCGTTTAGAGGAATACGAATTGGCACAAGGGGAGTTGTCAAAAAGGGCGTCGAAGGAGCCATAACAGAGGTGGCCATTAGTATGTTCGGATCAGGTTGTGTCCGCTTCGCTTTGAGGCGGGGCCCGAGTGTATGCGCATGAAACAAAAACGCGGCGCTGGATTAGCCGTAGCTTCGCTATTCGCGCTAGCAAAGCACATAAGTACATAAATATGTTGTATCATAGGATGCCTTGGGAGAAAGACTTGTAAAAATCCGCGCTAGTGACGCGCCAGCTGCGCTTGTACTTAGTTGACAATTTTAGTCTTTTTGCTTTTTGCCTTGCTTGTTTAGAGGTGGGGTGCAGTCACGGCGGAGCTCCTGACCTTAAGGGTCGCAAGGGCATTGCTTCTGATAACCGACTCGCAAGCCTACCCATAATCCTTCGGCCTCTCTTGCGTTTCTCCGCAGAATCGTAGTGGAAATAGTCCGCGCTCGTGGTTTTTCCTGAGGCTTCATTCCATTTCATGCTTTTCTGTTGCGATCAAGCTGGGTGCCCGTCTTGCCCATAAGGCGGGGCCCGAGTGAACACAGAGTAACGGAGAGCCGCCCGACGAACCCCCGACCCCGGGCCCAGGAGGTGTCGGCACAAGATGGAAGTTTGCAGCCGAGGCTCTGACACACCCATCGACCCTTGGGCTATCGGGCTAGCGCAGATTCTGGCACACTCAAGCTTGACTTACACCGGAAGAAACCCTGAAACCCTTTCTGCAATCTCTTGAGAGGGGAGAGAAGAGTCTGTCAAAGCTGAAGATTTACGAAGGGCGCTGAGCAAGTACCATGCCGCAGACGACAAGCGTAACACTGACACCGTGTGCTCACTGCTGAAGGCGGCGCAAGGGCAGGGTTCTAGGCCTGGACTGATAGACCGTCTTGAAATACTGGGGTCACCAGCTACAGCTGCCAAGGATCTCTGGTCCCCGCTGAACAAGGCCATCTTCCTTCCCAAGCCCCTCGGTTATGCAATCAACTTGCGGACGTGCCGAGCAGGTTCAAGGCTCCCAACCGCTGAGAGGAGCTGTTGGTTTGTTCAGCCCGTCACCTAACTTAGGTTGCACATCTGGAACAAGCGCCTGCAGAGCCTTCAGAAGGAGAAGTTCTGCGGCGATGGGCACGTGGACGCATGGGAAGCCTGTGATGATGGCAATCAGGCAGGCGCATGTCAAAGTGAGTAGAGCAATATGAGTATTCCTGGCACCGTCCCAAAAGTCCGTACATGAACCGATACGCATTCCCGGCCTTCATAGCAAATGCAGTCGTGCAAGGGTCCTCCGATGATTGGTTACTCTGTCACTCATGAAATTCATGAAATAAAGTCAGCATTAAAACGCTTGGCAGTGGCCGGACTGCTCCACCCATTAAGCCCTGGCAGGGTTATTCGGGTTGTAGGCGGCTGCAGGTTAAATTTAGGTCCCGAAAATCTGGACGTGTGTCAGCGAGCCGCAGCAGGGGTTAGAATTGGGTGAGAACAAGCCGAGTTAAGACATGCGTTGCCAGTTCTCATGGCTGCAGTTCTTGTTTAACTTCAGCCTCTGCAATGCTTCATTGGCTTGCTTTGTGCAGGAATGAAATCTAAGCACGCCTGCTTCACTTGAAGGTACGACTTATAGCACCCCACCCCCACCCCCCAACCCTCGGCATCTAGGGCATGCATGTCACTAGAACGGGCATACCGCAATCAGATTGGGAGAGTCCACAACCGGCCTGCTTGAACCTGGGGTAGGGAACGCACGAAAGGAAGATACCACAACCAGTAGACGGCATATGATCATGTCAACGCTAACGCCGCCCGCCTTGGCGTGCTATGCCGCTGGTTCCAGCGAGGGTGGTCCCAGAGAGAGGTCCTTATCGTCTCGCACTCGTCACATATATATATATATATAATAGTTCCAGCATATGTGCGTTACGGTGTATCTCAAACACTGATCTTAGCTGTTGCCGTTTCTCATCACTGGCAAAGCCTCATCGTAGGTGAGCGGTGACGGCTGCCGCTCCGACTGCCGCGCCATCGACCCCGGTTTTACGTGCCCAGGTCGACATTCACAGGCCTCCATCTTTATAAGGCAGCTAGTGGTCCAGAAGCATCATAGGTGCAAGATCAGAGTCCAGCCCCTACCATGAACAGACCTCGTCTGGATTTGCGTTCGGGCGTATGCCAAGAAATCGACAGGGACAAAATCAATTGCATGGTTATGCAGGCATGGGCATGTGTACGTGGCACGTTGCACTGCACAATTTTGGAATGGCATCGGTAACTTTGCCTCAGGTGCACGCAAGTGGGGCAGCCCTGCGTCACGACATGCGGAGATGGGATCGTGGCTGGCAAGGACCCGAGCTCACTGGTGCCCTTCTGGGCTCAGACAAGTCGGAAGGCACCCAAACGGCACCCCGAAACTGGCCCGAAACCTTGACCTTCTGTCTATTGTGCCCGTGCCGACCTCGTTCTGCTTGTAAATGTGATGAAAGCAACCGTGGTCGTGCACTACACCGACAGTGAAGCATCTTTTGACTACCTCTCGAAAAAGAGGATTCTGAAGCCAACGCGGTTCTGAAGCAAATAGACCTGTAAGGGCTGGGAGTGCAACCAGGCAGGGGCCTATCATATGGTTCTTTGGAAAACCATGCAAGACGAGATGACTATCGTATAACTGATTATGTTCAGGCGTTGGTTGAGTCTGTTTGGCAAAAGTAGCAAGGGGAATGTTGCAGAAACGGTCTGGATATATTTCGGCCTTTTCTAAGGGAACGTTTCGGCATGGTGTGATGCTTGTTGACGTTGAACGAATACCTTCTTTTTGGACGTGGATATCGAGAAGAATCATACTGAATGATGATGATGATGATGATGATGATGATGATGATGATGATGATGAGTGGATAGTCGTGACCTGGACGTCGTCTCGCGTCGCGGAGAAAACCCCTTGTTTTGAAATGACTTGCATTTTCAAATCTGCAGCGTCATGTCAATGTCGATGCTCTCTTATGTCAAGCCGACGCAGTGCACTGCGCTAAAGAGACCTAGCTGCTCTGTTTGAGCAACTAAATAGTTCTTTCCCCGTTGCGTAGATTTTGCCCTGCCGCTGTGTCCTCTTGGACCACGGGTAAACTTGTTGAACAAAAGGTGCCCTCGCCTGCGAGGGTAGAAGTATATTGGGTGGACGCCTTAAGCAGAAACCCGTTCGACACCTGGGATACGGTATATCCATCACCTGAGAAATGCTACCTCAGGGATCCCCACGTGATCGCGGCACGTGGGTGGCTTCTTTTGAGAAAGGAAAAGACCCCTGGACCCGACCCGTTGATAGGGATACCGCCTGGATTGCAGCGCTACACCCTTCATTGGTTTTTAGCACCAAGATTTTCCAGCTCGCCCTGAGCAACTACCTGTGCGCGGGCAAACTTCTCCAGAGTTGTATACCGGTTCTACCGCTACTTGCAGAGTTGAAGAGGATCCCTAAGGTCCCTGGACGGTGATGAGCAAATCTGCTTCCATGGAAACAAACATTGCAACAATTCGTGTCTTTCCCAAAAAAAAAACATGAGTTGCAGCAGGCTTGGGTCATGGATAACATGACAAATTGCGGGTTCATTGGTAGTTGTAAGTACTAGCTTCTGGGTAGCTAGTCTTACACCTTACAACCGCAGTTGCCACGTCCCCTGATCCTTTCAACCCTATTAACCCTCGTCAAGCCCGTAGCCTACACCAAAGCAAGCCCTGGGAAATGTTCACAGTGATTGAAGGAATCTTCGGCTTTTTGAGGTGTGGGAGAGCAGGATTTTTCGAGCGTCAAGGCTTCAGACGTTCATGGGGTTGTGACAAAGTCTTCTGAAAGCTTGGAGGGGCCCCAAAGCTTGCCAAAGCTTGCAAAAGCTTGAACTGTGTTTGGAATCCCGAGCTGCAACTCTCCTGGAAGCTGGACCCCAAACATGTTACGCTTTCATGGTATTGCTCCGCGCAAGGAGCAGTGCGATGACGGCGGCGCGGAGCCGGGGGGGGGGGGGGTTCTGCTGCGCTGATATCAGCACAATGACCAGCTTTGGAAGAGAAGGGGGGCCCTACAAGGCCGCACTTCGCTTCTAAAGGTTTTCTTTTTCGGGTTCGTCACATGGCCACGCTGCAGTCAGATCATCGCCGAGGGTTTTCCACGCTGGGGGTGCCGCCATGCCCGATCATTTGCACCTGATTGCACTGTTGTAGACTTGCAGTGCACGTGAGCAACCCTACTACGAAGTGCATTTCGCCGTGGTGGTCAAAGAACGACCCGACATTTAGAGCCAGTCGGTTTTTGTTTGAGGTTCTGCAGGCAATGTGAATGTCGATCCACGTGGTTTTTTCGCTTTCTCCGTTCCTCCCGGCAGGAGTCGGGGGACGGCTGCTCTGCAACCTGCCTGGTGGCTTGGCTTCCATAGAACAGGGATGCCCTAGCGTAGCGGGAGCCCAAGAAAGTGGTTTAATCCACCAGGAAATCTGTAAACCGTGATTTGTACTTCAGTGCTGACGAATCTCCGAGGGGTGGAGTCATTGGAGGACTTTCCTCAAGGTGTGACTGTTCGGTTGCAGGGTCAGTCACACGATGGATTGCAGATCTTCCCTAAGTATACAAACTGGCAGCTGGCATCCCCAAAATACATGCAAAAAAGCTTGAACAAACACATTAACAGCTACATCATGGAGAAAAAGCACTCGAACAGTGTTTGGTGAAGTCTATAATGTTGTGTTCACGCTTTTGTATTGAGTTCACGCATTACGTTCATGTAACAAATGCGTGGCATAATTGCTACGGTGCAGTGAACCAAATGCGAGCACATGCAAGGTTCATGTGTTCTTTATTCTTCACTGCCAAAATCTTGCATCCCACATTGCCCCTTCGCAAGCGAGCTTCCCACTCAAACTGCCAAAACTCACGTGCAATTTTACTCTGCGATTTACCCTAGTAGTAAACCAACCCCCATAGTGGCCCTCGGAAGCAACCTGATTGTGGTCGTTTTTGTTAGTTGACGGAGTTTGCGCACTCATACTTTTATCATGCACAGATGGGCGCAGATTTGATCTTCACCCGGCGTAGATGCAAAGGGCTACGAAGTGTCTGTTGCAGGCCATGTTTACACATCTTCACACCGCTGACCTAAGCAGCTACAAAATGTATCAAGAGAACCGTGAAGGTCAGAAGTCTGTGCACGTACTCTCTGCGCTGGCTGGATCTGCAGCAGTGCCAACAACGCGTGCAACGCAAACTCATCTGCTTCAGATGTCTGCGGCCTGACCTCTTGGTCAGCTCGGACAGCTTCAGCAGTCAAAGTCACACATGCACACAAAAAGGCTAACTTTTCAATCCGAGCCAAGGGCAACGCGTTGGTCAGCAAGTCTGCAAGCTTCTCAGGGCACGTCTGCTCACGAAGATACTCTGCTCTGACCTCAAATGGCGTGTCCTCCATCATCTATGACCATCGGAGATTGCAAGCGACACCTGGGAATCAAGGGCAGGCAACGAACCGTACAAACAAGGGGCCCTTTTGCTCTATGGCCTCATCTGGCGCAAAGTTGCACTGCTAAACAATGGGTCTGAGGACCCCAGTTGCATCACCATCTTCCCCCACTCGCATCAGCGACATCTGTGGTACATACTGCGACGCCAGCTGTACTCAGACTCCATCCAGACCTCATCCAGACCTAGCATCCCATCGCCTCCTGTCCGAGCATCGTGATGGCGCCTGGAGATCGACAGCCCTGACGACACATCTGCTGTCCCTCGTTGATTACCATAGTCTGCGCATCACTTGAGGGCTCTGGCCCAAGCAAGGGCTCATCACTTGTTGTACTGGGGCACTCATGTTTTAGTCATTCACAGCGGGGTGCAGAGTCGATCTTCACTGCAGTTGGGACTTAGACACAAAAAAACACGCGACTATCGATCTGTTGTTACATGCATCTTTGCACTGTACAAACATAGAACTACATCCTGTTCCTAGCGCAAGTGGTTACAGCTTCATAGCCTTCCATAGCCAAACAGGAGCACAGATACAACCTCACACCTCATACGTTCGCACCTTGGGACCTCATAGCCTGGTATTTCCCTGTGTTAATGTCATACGACATGAGCATTCACTAACCGGCCGTCATGAAAAAAATCTTTGGATGACTGCTGATGCTAATGGTCTCGGCTCAATATTGGCCCAAACATTTAACCCCAAAATCACCCTGGCAACTTTCCAATATCTTGCCGCGAACAGGAAGTTGAATTCCACAATACCTTACAACTGGAGCTTCTGAATGGCTCGCCATGAGACGGGACCCTGCCTGTTGCAATTGCCCCCAATACGGCCAACAGAGCACGAAACAAGGGCGAAAAACAGTCTCCACCTTTGGTACCCCTGAAGCCTAAACCCTAAGCCTTAGACCTTAAAAACTAAAACGCCAAGAGCTCAGGTCGAGAGCCTCTGCTCCCGCAAGGATGGCTTCCAGAAGTTCCGGAGGCCTCCGAGATGGAGGGCATCCTACACCCCAGTGTCGCGGGTTTCTTATCCTACCAATCATAAGGCTCTATATACCAAAGGGTCCCTTGCCTGTTGAAATGCCTAAGCGCAGTTCACCATTGGGAGCCTTTGCCCAAGAACTTCTCGAGCGAGGGTCTGTGAGGGGACGATCCGGATCTTGATGTCCAGTCTGCGGCATCTCAGACTGGATTGCCAGAGGTGTTGCAGTTGTTGGCGCGGGAGTTCATCTTGGGAATGGCTCGGAATGGGTCAGCACACCATGAAGCGTGACTGATCCGTAGCACCATTTTCTCATAGCACAACTTGCACCTGGATGGAATGCACGACTCGCCTCGAAAGCCCAGTTCTCAGACTCCCGACAGCAGGAGTGCAATTCAATCCGCCCTCTCAAGGCCACTGGGTTTCAATCACACGATCCTCGTTAATTCCTTGGACTTGGACCATTCCGTCCTGCACAGCCCGAAGGCTGGAGCGGTTCCTGCGGTGAGTCCCAAGTCCAATCATCGCTCTGGGTAGCGCGACATACAAGAACTGTTTCAAAACTGGAATGGCTCATACAGCTTCTATCTGTCTTTACCGAGGATCGAGCCAGTATGAGAAGCGCGAAGTTAAAAGCACAGCGCCAGTAGAGTTGGACTCGGTGTTGACTAGCATCGGGTAGCTGCTGCAGAGGCTCCTTCAGAGTGACGGGAATATGGAGAGTGTGCGTGGGTAAGTCCGGCTTGAGGGTTGTACAGGTAGCGGGGAGTCGGCTGCCGCAGACCACCAGACCACCGCAAGGAACAAAGCAGCCCCAGTTTGAGAAATCTCCTTAACAGCGTACGTCAATGAAGGAGGTATGTCCGGTGTGGAAATTGAATGAAGAACTTTCTCTGCGATCTCATTGATCTTGAACAAGCTTGACAGCGCCATCTGCAAGAGATAGCATACCTCTCTTTTGGATTTGGTCGGTTGGTTTCACAAGCATACCTTGGGAAAAACCTGCGTTTAGAACCGACGTGAAGGCTCCGGTCTCTGCATTCGCAGGTGTTTTTGTGTCGCTTGCAGGCAGCTCTTTCTGCTGCCGTGCCTGTTCTGGAAGGATCAGCTCCTTGCACCGGCGTCTTGGGCCTGACTCAGAGCTTGCTCTTGTTTTTGCCAACTGAGAAGGTCGAAGAAGGCTCGAAGAAGGGTCGAAACCGTTTCCCCCAACCTTGCCAGATTTGAGCTTCCTTTCCTCCGCAATCGCCGAGGCTTTCAATGCCCTGCGGGCTGCCAACAGAAGCCATGGCCAGAGTCCCATCTGTGCTTAGGCGCGGTGGGCCCCGGCACGACCTCTTCAATCCCGTCCCGGAGGTCCTCTCTCTCTCTTAAAAATTCCAATTAGACTTGGAATCAGGCTTAGAAGAGGATGTGTTGGGGTGTGGCCTCTTGATCTACTTGTTTTAGTTGGGTTTAATTTAACGAGGCTGTGGCTTTATCATGCACATGTCTATTGACATGTCATGAAGAGGCCTCGGAACAGGATTTCATAGGGTGTGGCCTTGAAGAGGCAACTTGGATTTCTAAAAAAACTGTTTAATACGAATGAGGCCAGAGAATTTCTCAGAGGAAGATCTCTAAGGGTGAGGCTGTTTAATTTGAGTTCCGAATTAAATTTAAATGTCAGTTTGATGAGCTCGGAGGCTTTCCGACCTAGATATGGGGGGAGGGGGGGGGGGGGGTGAGCATATGTATATATATATATATATGTATGTGTATATATATATATAGATGAGAACGTACACATTCACGCACATGCGCATGTACATACGCCTGATGCATGCATATACAGGACAGACATTCGGTTAGAGGCACGGAACGTGAATCCGCGTAGCAGGTCCGACGTGCAAGAAGGACGATACTCAGCGATGCTGTCAGTGCGGGGACTCCACCGACAAGGTCACCAAGACTTTTGAGGAGGAGCCGTGCTTCTCGTTTGACACGTCCGCGAACGGGGACACTCCAACGGTGGACGAGGTTCTTCGGCGGTGTCGAGGTGAGGATCACTATGTCTTCGCTGTCGTGCAAGGGGGCGCGGTCAAGATCCGCCATGACGTGAAGCTGCCTGGGAAAGACTCCTTCGAGAAGGCTCTGATGCCAGGCTTTCATTCAATTCTTTGTTTTTTGGTGATTGGAGAGACGGAACAAGGGTTTAAGCACGATTTCAATGACTAGAAAGGGGCCACGAGCAGCTCAGGACAGTCAAAGAAGAGCTACACGTGACGCCAGTGTCTCAGAAAGTCCAAGGCCTTTCCTTCAAGACCAAGAAAACGGAGAAGGGCGTGCTCTTCGGATTCTACTGCGCAGGCTCCGAAAAGGATTGTCAGCTTTGGCAGGCTCGCGCGAAGAAATTCCGCACTACGGGGAACCCTCGTGCCCTAAGTCTCTTAAGTTCGTTCATCCTCCTGCACCAAGCCAAAGAGGGCCTGGCAGGTTGCCCTGGGCTCTTCCTCCACCAATGGCTTCATGGCGTCCCAGCTTGGCGGAACCGGGGTGAAGCAAAGCGACACTGCAGGAATGACCTTTGCCACTTGGTACAACCGGGAGTTCGGGGCTAAAGGACAAACTTGCAGGCGGATGGTAGGATCATCAAGTGGGTGAAGAATTTCTTTGTGGGGCGTGCTGCAGATTGTATGGGCTGGGGCCCACCCCAAACCTGCCCCACCAACAACTCTTCTGTTTTCAACCGAACAACCTGCTCGAACGAGGTGATTTACAAAGTCCGAAACGGTGAGAAGCTATGGACATGTGCGAGGCCAAAGATCGCCAGCTGCGGGGATACTTGGCCTTCAAGTAACTTGAATCCAGGAGCCCGGGGTCGTAGAGTCTCCTCAGTCTCCTCCTCAGTTCACTCACCTAGGAGAGGACGTGCAAGACCCACCGCTATGAGGGACTGTCGAATGTAATAATGTTTGGGTACGGATGGATGCCGGTACGAGGCCTGAGATGGTTGAACTCGTGATTGGGAGAAGGGGTGATCCTAGGATGGCGAAATCTCCGGACCTGAAGAGTGCGATACCGGCGGGGAGGCAATGATGGGGTGCAACTCCAGCTGCCAAGTAGAGGTCGGATTTGGGTGCACCAATAGCACCTAGGCAGCGACGCAACCTTTTTGAGAGTGGATGCAGGAGTGGGAGTTTGGCAGATAGATACGGGTAGTTTTGATTTAAATTGTGGCTGATACCCACAATCCAGTATTTCGTTATTGCTGTGATTCGCCGCGGGCGTGGCCTTACTTTCTTGCAGGGGTGTCCAACAGAAAGCAGTCAAGGTCCAAGCAAACGCTGTGCGGCACTTTGTGGTGATGGCCTTGTCCGACAGGACGAGGTCTGTGACGATGGCACCAACTTCAGATGGGGGGGTTGCACAAACGATTGCAAGTTCCACACGCGGCTTCTGGATGACAATTAGGTATTAATTCCGGTCATCGGACATTGAATATATTATGGACGTGCTGCGGTTTGAAGTATTATCCTAGTCAATTCTGTCCAGGGCCAATGTACCATGTTCTTGCAAGGGACAGCAGCGGCCGAGGCTCCGCTACATTCCCTTCCAGGCAAGTTGCACGGCTGAGGAGACCAAGGAGCTCACACGCCACCCACGCAAGGAGGACAGCAAGACCGCCTGCCAGGCCCCCGCACTGACACTTGAAAAGCTAGCCTGAAGAGGAGTGGCCTTTTTCCCTACATTATGCGCAGTCCTAGGCCACTGCATGATGGCTTCTCAAACAAGCCCTTTGCCGAGAATGAAAGCCCGTGGCTTTCAGGAACAGGAGACAAGGCAAAGGAGTGCCCCAGGCTTTCGGACAAGGGGAGCTGACAACATGTGGGTACTTGCCTGGTTACGGCACGGCTCCGCAACTTGTGAGCTCCTGTGTACCGCACCGCCCTTTGCGATGCTGGGTCCGTTTACAAAATTAGTCCCTGTCTCGGTTCTGCAGCAGCGGAAGCAACTGTTTATGTGAGCTCACACTTTGGGGGGGGGGGGGGTCATTATTGTTTGATACAGGCGGTAGTTGCGGCGCAAAAACACCGAAGATCGATAGGTCGAAGTTTAGTGCATGCACAGTGAAAACGTTGTATAAGAAGAAGGTTTTCCGGCACTGGGGTACCCTAAGTTTCTTAGTTTCCATTAGCCCATGTACCCAGGGGGATAGCTAGGGTAGTGTTGGTTGCTTAGTTCGTTTCTTAAGGGAGTACGCTATACCACTAGACCAAACCCATATAGATATGTATATATACAGGCATGAGCTTCTAATCGAAAATCCTAGAATGTGAGTCGTCTCAGCCGGGTGGGGGTGGAGGCCGGGGGACGCCAGAAGCGCAGGGGAGTCACATTACGGGATTTTTCAACCCTGAAAAGCTCTGGAAAGTGACTCCCCGCGACTTGGGGGGACGGGGGACGCCAGAAGCACGGGGAAGAGTCTAACTTTTGGACTTTCGAAGCGCAAATCTCACTGACGATTTTAGCGGACTCTTCAGGCCGTAGGCGTCAATGCTCTGGTGCGTAAGGCGTCGCTTTTCGAATCAACGGGTCTGTGTTCGAATCTCCCTTCAGTCATCAAACACGTCTTTATAGGGCTTATAGGGTTTGCGGGGTAAGTGGGGCCTATAAGGTTTTTATAGGGTTTAGATCCTTTTTCGGGTTTCTAGGGTTTAAAGAGTTCGTAGAATTTATAGGGTCTATAGGGTACAATAGCAGAATTTTCAGAAGGTGGCCTCCCCCCCCACACTAGGGTACCCTAAGTTTCTTTGCTAAAGGCAACCACAAATCGGCCAAAATCCCCGGACCTAGGGTCTTAGTTTCATATACAATGGTTTCTTATACAGTGGTTTTCCTGTTCTTGAAATGTCAGGCTGGCAAAGATTGGCCTCTTCATGGAAACATCGATGCAATACTAAACTTGTATTTCGATGTGATGACAACGCAGCCTGCTCATGGGAACGTCAATTCCTCTACTAGAGCTTTACTACGAACTTAAAGAAAATATTGCGGGTTCATGTGAATGTCGTCCAGTATTAAACTTGTATTGCGATTTAATAAAAATCCAGCCGGCTCATGGGAACTTTGGAACGGCACTTCCAGTACTAAGCGTACTACGACGTAAAGATTCGAGTACTAAACTTGTACTACAATTTAAATTTGAGAAGATCCAGCCGGCTATTGTAAGCTTGCATTACGACTGGTTGAAGCCTTACTCTCCCGCTTGTAGAAAACAACTCCAAGCTTGTCGAGGCCCGACGCCCTAATTCAAAAACGAAAGAGGCTCGAACAAGCTTTTTTTGACGCCAAGACGGATAAGCAAACCCTAGTCCCTTGTCGGGAGCAGTGCTGTGTGAGCGATTTTGGCATGCGGAGGCCGCGTGTACTGCCACAGAGTCCTGCACAGCCTTCGAGTGGTATTCTGGATGGTATCTGGCATCCTTTTGTCAGAAGGATTTCTCTTCGGATTAGGGAGTCTGCTCTGGGGCTTGTTCGGTTTATGTGGAAAATATAGCTTGGGGTTTGTAGGGCCCTGGCTCAGTCCCAGAGTCCGAGAGTTTGTCATGATGGAGACAACGGCATTTCCGTGCTTGCCGACTGATAAGGATCAAACGATCATCCTTGCACACGCCTCTATTGAACTTCTTTCGGTCGCAACAGGCCCAAGGCCCCTTTGCCCGAATCATCCTCAACCCCTAGAGGCACGTAGAGGCCCTAACCCCAATGAGGTATGCTTCGGGCTTCAAGGGCAGCAAGTGCCATCACCTCCACGGCCCGGCTCCCACGTCCTTGGGCAACGGGCCCCGGACCGGCGAGTGCACCTCAGATGCTCAAAAGGGGCTTGTTCTTGGTAGGGAATGCGGGAAGTATATAGGTGCCAGAATTCCCCTGTATATACCCTGTAAAGGCGTATATATGGCGCCTAATTCCCTAAGAACGAGTAGGCAAAGGGGCTAAGATGAATTGGGAGTTGGATCAACCCTTTTTTGGGATTCTCCGGTCTGTGCGTTGTGCGTTGATTGTATCGGTATCCGGGTGTCGGGCAGGTTGGTTTGTTTTGGATGTCTTGGGCCTGGGAACTGAGACATTTCCAAACATCAAGGACCCGATGTAGAACGGTTTTTTCTGAAGTCGGCGACCCAAGATGTGGATCATCTTACGGTTGCATCAGTCACAGGGACATAGGCGAAGACCTCGTAAGACTGCCTGGGAACCCATGCGGCCATCGGAGCCTTAGCTGTACCTCTCGTGATTACAGCCGCGCAGTTACAGTTTAGTTAGAGGAGATGCGAAACCTGTTAGTGAGATGGCGTGCATAAAACTTTCCCGTGACAACCACTTTCCTCTCCCAGCCTTCTGACGAGCATCCGAGGCTATGTGAAGGCCCGGTACCAGCTCCTCACAGACGGCATGCGAGACCTGGCAGGTACGATCGGAACCTTCAGCCAACAGTTGAGGGAGACTCAGCTGCACTGAGGCGCCTCCTCCAAGAGTGTTTCAGCACCCCCCCCGTCCCCCCTGCCCCTCTCACATGCTGTTTCCATGAAGAGCCGAGGAGAAGTGTGAAGCGCATGGCTTGGAGCCCGTCTCTATCACATCCGAGCAGGAATTGGACGAGGTGTACAGCTTTGTGGACAAGACCCACGTCAATCTCAATCAGAACCGAGGGGTTCCAATTGCCTGGGCCGTCGTACCTCGGACAACATCCCTGAAATGCCTGCAATCCCTGAAAGCCCTGATGAGCCCTGACAGCCCTTGGCTTCCTGTGGGCATCCATGAGGCCCAAACAGGTCAAGTGTGCTTGGCATCATGCTGAGACTCTTGTGAGCCATGCTTTCTGCCAGATACACACGAGATGCCTACACACAAGCCATTCACCAGTTTTCAGGCCGTCCACCGGCAAAGTGGGCCCTACGTGTCCCCAAGGACCACGACCTCAAGAACAGCTACTTCGACCTCTCCAACTCTTCAAGCGAGCTGGACGCAGTCTTTGCCGCAGCCTACCAGAGCCGTGACCGGCCTTAGGGTTGAGGCTTTCGAGCTTGGAGCCACGTGCTGGGGGCTTGTTCGTCAGTTGGGGGCCTGATGCAAGCACGGCAAGTAGCGTCGCAACGAATGCCGCCACCGCTGATTAATTCAGCCCCCTGCAGATGATTTTCGCATTGGGTAGGAAGCCTGATTGCGTTGTACACACTAGAGGAGTTCGGCTTCAGATGATTGCCATTCGCCTGCTGCTGGCACAAAGTACAGAGCCGCAAAGTATAGATCGTAGACCTTGAGTTCTCACCCCACAGTATATTATGTCATACCATATTATACAGTATATTATATCATATTATAAAGTAGATTACATCATGTCATATTATGTTGTATTGGGGAGTTGAGGAGCGGCCTTTGGCAGAGCAACGACTGGGTGGCCAACACCCAGCAAGGGGAGATCGCCGGCTTCGGCTTTGGCGATGTCAAGTCCAAGAAGAGAGCCGGTCTCCACGAGCCTCGGATCTCAGGTTGAGGCCTACATCTTTCCTACGAACTCTTCCGAGCCCGCGTCGCTGTGAACTGCAGGATTGGCCAGCTTCGCTTGAGCCCTCGGGCATCGTCTGCGAGAAGCTGGACCTCCCATTGACCGTCGAGGCTTGGGGGCAGGGCTCAGGGTTCCCCTGCGCCATGCGAGTCAGTAGCCTTGACAGACTGCTGTCATCTGCTGTTCCTTGAGTTTGCTTTTTTCACCTCAGGCGGTCAGCGCAGTAGTGTTCCCAATCGTGACTAGTAGGAACTGACATGAACCCTTCAGATGCAGATGCTCAGGGCCACTCCTGTAATCTACAAGCCCTCGAGGATGTCTTGTGAAGTGAAAGCGGAACGAAGTCAATGCTCAGCTGCACCGTGATGCAGGTCGGAGTCCGATTGGTGGGCGATAAACGCAATCGCGGCAGGGTCGAGGTGGGAGTTTCCAAAATTTCGGGTCCGTGCATGAATCTTGCTTCTTTGATTCCTTTGCCATCAGGATGCTCTAGTCCGCAGGGGCCGCAAGGCAGGACTACCGTTCGTGGAACTTCCGAGGTCTACCACCACCACCGCTGGGGCACCGTCTGCAACAAGGCCACTGTGGCCTTGAGGGGAATTTGCGTGTGGATTACTCCCCTGCACTTCGCCCAGGAGTGACGTCGAGGGAACTGGGAACCCAAGCGGCCCAAGCGAGTTAGGATGTCTAGAACGGGCGGTACGCCTCAAGTGTGGATCCTTCCGTCTCTGTTGGGCCACGGTGCTGTTCGTAGGCCTGTAGTAGAAGCCAAAGTCCCAGCCTGGCCCATGGGCGCCGAAAGTAGGAAGCCCGTCCTTGACCGCTTCTCTTGGGTTTGAGCGTTTGTGCATGAGTATGATGAAGGTAGTCGGTAGAATGAGCCAGCAGTGATGACCCCCACATGGCAACATCGCAGATGAGTACAACTGTCAGGCATTCCGTAGACGGCAGGCAGTACTGGAACCCAAAAGGGTGGGGCAGACTCCTGCTGGTTTAGGGTTTAGGGTTCGGGGTTTAGGATGCCTGGAGACGTAACCCTTCATCTCCAAAAGAAGCAAGCTCACCGCTGCCACCGAGGGATTCACCGACAAGAGCGCGCATGTGTTTTGCCGTCAGCTTGGCTTTCCGGGAGGAAAAGTCGCGAAGGGTAACTTTGCTGGACCTTTGCCTGCAGCCAGATTGTGGGTAGTGTGTCTTGGAAGGTGGATATGGCCCTGTCATGCAAAAGAAGACATCGATAGACGAATAGTTTTGCAAGTACGCAGCTCTGCCGCCAGGCAGGACACAGTGTTGTTTATCTTTGATGTGGCCTTAGTCTAGCTTGGACTACGTGACAACAGTTCTACGGTTGATGCCATTCTACTTACTCGGTTTAGCCTCTACTCCTCCTTCACAGCACTCGAAGGCTGTAGCGCCTGAGCCAGAATGTCAAGGTACACCCGACAAGACGAATGATGTTCACCTCGCAAGACTCTAGGATCAGAGCATATCAGAGCCCTGCGACCGTCAGCCTGCATCCAAAGGAAGCGGCACCATCTGGATGGCTGGCGTGGCTTGTGCTGGCAAAGAAGATTCCCTCACGTCGTGCAAGTTTCCAGGCCGGACCTTGCATTCGCTGGTGGTAAGCGTCCGTCTGCCTTCAGGTGAAGAGCTACCACGAAAAATCCGGATAGAGCTCCGGCAATGGTAATGTGCCGAACAGTTACCATGCTCTGTCAGCAAAGTGTCCTACCCCAATGTCTGTCTGGCTGCATCATCTTGACAGAAACATGTCACATCTGCCAGCTCACCTTGTAACCTTGGGCGGAACATGGTTGCTGCAAAGCTCTATCAGTTGCATTGAAAAGCTGGCTGGGCAGGCTGGGGCCAGCACAGTTGCGCTCACGACCAAGATGTCGGCGTGGAGTGCCAGGCACAGAAGAACCGCAAAGTGGCAGAGGGCGTTGATATGTTTGCACCGCCAAAGCTCACCACAAATACGTGTGCTCGCCATTCGCATCGGAAACCTGTACCTTCCGGAGGTGCCAGTGCGATTGGCAGGCGGAAATGCAACCCGCGGACGAGTGGAGGTGTATCACGAGCATAAGTGGGGCACGGTCTGTGACAATGCTGCTGCGATGCACATGGATGTCAAGGGATGTCATGCCAAATATTGAGTTTTAGGCAGTCAAGGCTCACCATGGTACATGAACAAGGCGTTTTGTTTTTACAGCATTTGGTTGTAGAGTGCTCTGGAGCCGTGGATTTGGGTGGGAGGCTGTGGCTGAAGGTGCCCTTGTGGTCGGCTGTGTGTCTGTCTGGGACTGATCAGCACCATGCCATAGTATAGACTCAGTGATGCGGCTGCTGTGTGGCACGTAAGGCGCATGTGCTGTAGGTGGAAGAGAGCAGCTGGAGGTCGAGGGTGAACTGTTGCTGTTGCGGGTATACGGGGTGTGGTGGTTGTTGTGGAATTGGCTGTGAAAATGGCTGCTGATGGGCCGGTGGCTCATGCAGCGTTCTCATCCCCATGTACATAATATGTACTGTTTGTTGCATATGGTGTACGTATGTGTATATGTTCGTCGCTCTGAAAACCACAATTCAAACAGCTGCTACGGTTCCTTGCCTCCAGCTTCTGTGATCCAAGACGTTCAGGAGACCATATACTGACCACGGTAGCAGGAAAGTAGGACCTTAATGGGTTCAGAGTTCAGAGCCCATATCTTCCGTTATTTGCTTAAGAACGCCCAAAATACAGTCATCCCTATATTGCCCTTATGAAGTTTTTTTCTGTTTGGGGGGAGGGTTCTGGGGTTCTTAAGCAAGTAGTTGCATAGTTGTTTGGACTGTGGCCCGAGGCATTCAGCGAGCTCGATGCTCAAGTTGTTTGCCGCGAGCTTGGCCTCTATGGCGGCAAAGCAATCTTGGGCTTCGGAAAAGGACACGATGGGCGCACGGCTCACCAACCCGCAAGCCCCCCAGCCCCATCTCTTTTCCTGACCCCTAGAGGAACCGGCCCCATCTGGATGGATGGGCTTGGCTGTTTCGGCACGGAGGACCTCTTGGACGCATGCGCGTTTGCAGGTGGGGCATCAAGCACTCAGAGTGGAATCACCATATTCGTCGGGAGAGTTCGTCGAGAGGGTGCCTCCTGGGACCTTAGCTTTGCAGGTCTGAGTATTTGATCAAAGGTTAGGGGTTTGCCAGCATCTGCAAAGCATCAGCCCGGCGTTCCGGTGCTGTCTCGTGAGCCATGATGATGATGATGATGATGATGATGATGATGATGATGATGATGATGATGATGATTGTTATCATTATTGAAACTAAGTTTACAGTTCTCTTAGGTTCCCTTGCTGAGCATGAACTCTCGTCGAGCGTAGCCTACTGGATGGCGAAGAATGCGCCAATCGGAGTTTGCTAATGGTAACTGTACTTGCAACATAGTTTCAGTTCTTGTTTGTGTATGGTCCTCATTTCTCAGCCTACCCGGGCGTACGCGTCTTCTGGGTTTCTGGCTTCCATGGGGCTTGTTGAGTTGGCTGCGACCAAAGTCAATTCCTTCAACAGCCTGTCGGAGAGCTCTGCCGCTTGTGTATGTGACGGACAATCTATCACCTGCCAGGCTGGGGCAAGACTTCGTGCGCGCATGAGCAAGACGCTGGCGTGCAATGTCAGGCTGGATGTCACATGAAGCAGCATCCGCGTGTCGTTGTTTGCACGGGCTGTGGCCTGTTGAAATCTCATTTAAGCAGCTGTCCACTCTTGGCCTGCAGCCAGAAGGCGAAAAAGCAGTTGCCTGCCACACCATCCTATGGAGCAGTGGAAATTGCGGACGACACCTTTGAGAAGTTTTGGTGGTACCCGCCGCGTACTTCCTGGCCGGCAGGTGGCCACCCTGCACACAGAAGACAGTTGCTGTTCGCTTGGCTGGCATGTACATCTGACTCCGTGGCTGAAAGCACCTCAAGTAGCGCGCTCTTTCTATGTCTTCAGCTGGGTGCCTGACCTTCAACGCACCCTGCCCAAGGCAAGACCGATGTGCTGGTTGACAAGTTCGGGGCTTGCGAAACCACGGATTCCGTGTGCTTCCAGAGGCTGCCCAAGGACATGGAAGGCGGATTCTTGCTGGCCATCGCCTCTCGGACTCCCGTGAACTGCTCTCATACTCTTGCCCGTCGGTCTTCTCTTGTGACTCTTGCCATGCGATGACGGCTACTCTGCTGGTACAAATCAGTCAAGCTCATGCTGCACATGCCAGAAGATTGAAACACCCACTCGTAATTCTTGATCTGCCTTGAAACCTATAGTGCCGCAACATGTGCAGTGACAGAAGGCTTTCTGACCCTCGTCGTCCGAAGAACCGACAGTGTTGAAAAAGACACCATGCATGTTGCGGAAAGCAGCGAAAAACCATCCGCCTTTTGGACCCCAACGCCTATATATGTACTTGCTCTTCAACCCGATCCTCACCCACACACGCACCTTCATTCGAGATTTCTGGGTCCGGAGGCTTGTGTTCGACGCATGTGTGTGAAAGGCACAAGTCGCAGTCACCGGAACAAAATACCCCCGAAGCTCCAAGCGCGCCACCTCGCAACACCCTAAACCTTAAAGCAAGCAGAAGCCAGATGGCTGTGAAAACGGGCTCCGAGGATGGGTTGGACAACCGAAGGATCTGGAGGCATCGATCTTTGAATGCAGGAACATGCAACCCAGCGGCTGAGTTACAGGCTGTCAAAAGAGCAAGTAGATTGCCGTACTTTGACATACTTTGACAGAAGTGGGTCCTTCCCGTAGGTGCGCTTCATTGAAGCTTTCCTAGCACGAGTTCGTGCCCAGCTGCTCTTTTCAGCTCTAGGGACGCCTTTCTTGGAGTTGCTGCGTGTAATTTGGATTTGCAGACCGCTGCAGAACCCTGATTAACTAGGCAGCCTCCCTTTATAACAAAGATACAGGGAATTCCAATGCTAAGGCCCTTAGAGGACGGAGGTTTCTGAATCAGCGGTGGGACTTCCAGTGCTGGAAGGTTCACCAAAGAGAAAGTAAGTCACGGCGCCTTCGCAGCTCTGCGGTCGCCGGGCTCCAACGTATGATTTCCGTGTTCGTCAGCTTCTTTTTTCCGAATTCAACCTACCTATCTCCGTCGAAGAAGCTATTAGGCCCGTGCAGTAGCAATGTTTGAATGAATCACGGCTTCGTCTTACTGCTATCAATCAGCCCAAAGCTGTTGAACAAGTTCACAGGTTTCACAGGTTGCGCACTTCAGACTTGCGAGATTTTCAAGCAGAGCTACCAAGGGGATGCACTGCACCTAGACTGTGCGACCAGGTTTCGGACCAGTTGGCGTCAGCGGTTCAGACTTCATAAGAGTCAGCGCTTCTGATAAGAATTCCTTTCCCGCTGATCCTTAATCGTAATTCCGCAAAACCTCTGACCCCAAAAAAGGTGCCGGGCCACAGCCTGCTTGAAAATTTGAAGCCCAAGGGACGGCAACACCTCGGCGGGCCTTGAGGGGCAGTCTTGGGATCCGCAAGTGCCCCAGCCGCAGTCACTAGATGATTCTCTTCGCCAGTCTCGGAAAGTTCAGGCCCAAAACCCTATACCCTAAACCCTCAAAGGTTTTACTGCCCCCTCTCTTCCGGCTCCTGTGCGGCAATATCGGGGTGATTAGAGGCAGATGGCCTGGATGCCTGCATGTCGCACTAGAACACCACATAGGTGGCTCAACCACCACAAACCTCCTGCAAACATGTAGCATCCTGGGGTCGTCAATAATCACTTCATCGGTGTTGCAAGCTTTGTCACCATGCCATCCATTGGGAACGACCAACCACTCTCAAAGTTGCTTTCTTCGGATCTGATTGCCGGAGCGCGTCTTTCCAGAAGCAGTTCAACGAAGTCAGCTTGGTGCACGTGAGGTTTAAACACGAGACATCTGACTTTGAGGGGCTGTGGCACCTCAGCTTTGCCCGCCTCGCAAGTTACGACCTGCAGGCACTGAAGGGCACCACGACGCAAGAGAAACAGCAACACTTCATGCACCTTGCCTGGGAACGGACAAGAAGAAGGGCGTCAAGGTGATGTTGTCTCGATTTCGGCTGACCCAGACTTTGACAATGAAGCCCATGCGTCGAAGCGCAAATGGGGTGAACGCTAAGAACTTGAAGGGTGCATACTTGGCCCTGTGTGAATGGAGCCCTTAGCCTTACGTAGCCTTGAAAAGGTAGGGATCTGATGCCGGCACTTCACAGGTGAGAGGTAAGAGTTCTGGCAGACTGGCAGAAGCCTTAGCAAATCTTTCTTTAATCTTGCAGTGCACTTGCAAAGTTGTCAATTCGCAGCTGTGCTCAGGTACCACCAGCAGGGTGGCACGAAGTCCTTTCTGCTGGACCACGACGGCAGCGGCTGTGAATCCACTTTGCTCCTTTCCTGCCTTGGGAGCACAGAATGGAAGGGTGACCAACGAGAGTGACAAGCTCAGCCTTTTGCTGCCCCGAAAGTTCATCATGTTGAGGTGGGCCAAACCAGAAGGAAAAACTCCGTCTGTCGGCCCTGATCTGGGTACCACACAGAATCTGTATTGCCTTGACTTGTCGCGGTGTCATTAACTTGTACCTAAGTGCAAGCTCCGAGACTCACGATTTGCATTTGGCTGGGGAGAGTCTGGCGATCATGACAGCAGCTTGCACGAAACTGACGACCTCTCAGCAATCATGGAGAGCTTTCGGGCAATAAGGGTGATTCAAGCACGTGCGAAGCAACCTGGGGCTCCCCCCTATGAATCCCAGCAGGTACATGGGGCCGGTGCAGAAGGAGCCGCAGTTGCAAATTTGCCGGGCATGCGGGACGTCCTCTTAGCACCCCGCAGGAAACAAGCATTCTACATACTGAGCTGACTTTTGTTGGCATGTGCCTTTTTCTCCTTTCCCACCCTCTTCCTCCCCACCAGAACCAGCAGCGCACGGGCGCTCTTAAGCTTCCGTCCACGGGCTGAAATTCGCTGCTGCCGATACAGCACTCTGCGCTGTTTCTGTGGGAGCTCCAAGCAGCAAGCGGGCCCGGAAACAAGGATCCTGCACTTCAGAACTTCCATCTGATGCGGAGTCCAAGCCGGCCCGAGGAATGACGTCCTCCAGTTGAGCCGCTGCACGTTCCCGCATGCATCCTTTGACAGTCTAAGGAGAGCGCAAGGTGCAGCCTGGGAATCTGGGAGTGCATCATTCGGTTGCTGCGTTGTCATCTGATCAAGTCGTCTTGCGAGATGTGGCCTTGGAAAGAGTGTTGAAGAAGATGCTGAGATTTGAAAGGGCGGTCGAAGTCGCTGCTTGCAGGGAGTTGAGGCGAAAACTTGAAGCGCCCCCCCCCCCCCCCCCCCCACCATGCCGAGCTCCTGGCAAGGTGCTCTGTTGGGATGGACCATGGCCTCACGCTCTACTATCGCAATGTGTCTGCCCCTCGCTCGGATTGAGCTCCCGAAGGACGCACATTCAATGCAGCGGGGGTGCTGTCGCAGTTTAGTGCAGCACAACTGCCTCTGCCAGCGCGCAGCTGGCTGTGGGCATATGTTCAAGAGTTTGAGTTCCATCGCAGGCTTGAATCAGCCAATCAGCCAAGCCTAAAATACGAGTTGGCTTGCCAAACCTTTCAACAAAAATCCTCTGCCTATCACAAGTCACAGAGCTTTGCTTTCCCGTAGACAGGCTTATCTTTGTTTGTGCCACAACAGCAAGCATTTAAGAGAGGTGTTTCATCCAAAACGGCTTGGCTGCGAAAAGTACGGAACTTCGGGATGTTTCGGATGCTCAGGCCTCAGGAGTGAAGATATGACTATCGTCGTAGCTTATGAATTTCCACGACGCAGCTTCTGTTACCCCAGAGGCATGTTGCCTTGCACTTGCTGCGACAATACGCCTGCTTGAATCGCATCTGACAATTATGCCGATGGAGTTCCCGTGGGAGTATTAGTATTCAGCCGCTTCTGGATTTCTTGCGTGAGCGGCTTGCGAAGAACACTCAGGCCGTGAAAGGCGAAAAAAAATCCAGCCATGGCAATCGTTACAGGCTTGTCCCCGCATCAGGTTGGGAGAACCGGTCGGTTGGGCAAGGATTGTGATGCAACTAGCTGACCTAGCGAACGTCCAAACCGGCGATGAATATATCATGGTAGAGGCTTGCTTTCTGGATTTCTCTCGAACATCAAATAGGTAAAGAAGTATGAAATACAAGCTCTCGAATACCTTGTTCCGCAGTTGGTAGACAACGGCAATTCTGTAGAAACCAGCCGTGGCATATCGTCCTGCTAGCATCGGGCCCCTGCCTCCGAGCTAAGGATGCGAAAAAACCGATCATCACCGAAGTTGCCAGCTATTGGACCGGCTCCGGCCCACTTGTCTTCCAGTCAGCGCACGCGGACTTTTTTGAGGACTTCGAGCAGGGCTTGGTAGGCCGGTTACATGTCTAACATGAACAAATGGTTTGAAGAGTTGAAGAGGGTCCGGAAGTAGGGATCGTGAAAGCTAGCTACTTGGAGTGTGCGGGCCCCCCCCCCCCCATTCCAAGGCTCCAAGGCCCCTTCAAGGCCTGTCGTTGCTTGCTGGAACGCAGCCAACAAGCGAGCAGCGGGCCAGCAACTTGCGAAAAGCACTGACAGATATTTTCTGACCGAATCGGCACATGTTCTTCGCCTTCTTGAAGTTTCTTTGTCGGAGCTTGGAGAACCTTCAACTCTAGTAGCTGTGCACGCCGGCCAGTGCGCACACGGCCGGGGGTGTCTAGTTTTCGTAGCCCCAGTCTCAAGTAGATGCGGATGCTTCAAGCGCCAACCTAGGGTGATCCAGTGATATGGACATTGTGTCCCAACAGCCGAGCTGATGCGTGGCATACCTGGAAACTCTACTGATTCGGACCACCGGTCTCCGCTCTCTCTCTCTCCTTCCCTCCCCCTCCCCCGCTCCCTGACAATTGCCCCATGTAGTCGCCTGTTACATAGATCCTGAAGGGTCTTCAAATAGATGTCTGCCTGGGGCACTCCACCAAAAAGAAGACGCAGAAATGTTCCATGCCCATGCGACAAGCATGTAAGCCTTGCTATCCGAAAGGACTTGCTCGTCGGAGACATGACTTGGGAGATCAAGATGGAAGTTCCGAGACAAGGATCCTGGCCAGGGAAGGGGGGTCGCTTCGGAAACCCAGACGCTAAACTCGACATTATTAGGTTGAGCGTTTCGGAAAAGTCGCAGGCTTCGAATTAATTTTCACACTGCGCGACCCGCCTCGGCCCGGCCCAGCGCATCCGCGTGAGCCTGGGCATTCCGCAGCTCCCAAGTCGCTGGACCCCGAGCAATAAGGGTTGGGTTTAGGGTTTAGGGTTCCGGGTTTATGGTGTATGGTTTGGGGTTTAGGGTTGAGGGTTATATGGTTTAGGGTTGAGGGCTTAGGGCTCAAGGTTCACGGTTTGGGGTTTATGGGTTTAGGGTTCAAAGCGAGGCGGGCAGGGGGCAGGGGGGGGGGGGCGGGGGGCGGGGGCAGGTGAAAAAACAGGAAGGGAAAGCCTGCTTTCAGGGTACCCTTTGACCCGATGTGTGGCTTTGGGTGCTTGTTCTGACAACCTATACACCTTCGGCCCGAGGCCTCGGCGGATTTGGGCGCAGGATTTGGGGGGACATTGAGATGAATGCTGGCGAGCAACAAAGAGTTAGCTCGCAGACAATATTCGCCAAAAGGAACCTTAGTATCGTGATTGAAGTTTGGGTGCTGCTGAGTTGCCGGATTTCGGGGGTAAGGGTCATGAACTTGTGGAATTGTCAGGCATGCGTCACTGGCCAAACCTCTTCACTTGCTTCACCGGCAGCCGTGCTGCTGCCTTTCAACTCTGGATGCAAGCACCTGGTCGAATGCTGGTTTTACGGAGCCACTGGGCGTGGACAAAATCGGACTTTTCAGGGCCATAGGCCATGGGAGGAAGTCTCTGGCGCATTTCCACGTTTTGGGCCCTAAACCGCTGGCAGAAGCACTCCCTTTCTATGCTTTTCCGCACAATCCGCAAGAACTGGTCAGCAAAACGACCTTGCATCGCCAGCTTGAACCAAGTCCTCATGCAGCGTGTGTGCGCGTGTGCGTGCCCGCGCACGTGCACACGCAAGCGCGTGCACACGCGCGCACGCGAGCGCGTGTGTGTGCACGTGTGCGTGTGTGTGCGCGTGCGTGTGCGCGCGCGTGCATGCGTGCGTGCGTGCGTGCGTGCATGCATGCGTGCGTGCGTGCGTGCGTGCGTGCGTGCGTGCGTGCGTGCGTGCGTGCGTGCGTGCGTGGGTGTGTGTGTGTGTGTGTGTGTGTGTGTGTGTGTGTGTGTGTGGGTGTGTGTGTGTGTGTGTGTGTGTGTGTGTGTGTGTGTGTGTGTGTGTGTGTGTGTGTGTGTGTGTGTGTGTGTGTGTGTGTGTGTGTGTTTGTGGTGTGTGTGTGTGTTTTGGTGTGTTGGGGTGGGTGTGTTTGTGGTGTGTTGTGTTTGGTGTGTGTGTGGGTGATGTGTGTGTGTGTGTGTGTCTGTGTGTGTGTCTGTGTGTGTCTGTGTGTGTGTCTGTGTGTCTGTGTGTGCCTGTGTGTCTGTGTGTCTGTGTGGCTGTGTCTGTGTGGGTCTGTGTGGGTCTGTGTGTGTCTGCGTCCGTGTCCGTGTCTGTGTCCGTGTCGGTGTCCGTGTCTGTGTCCGTGTCTGTGCCTGTGTCTGTGTCCGTGTCTGTGTCCGTGTCCGTGTTTGCGTCCGTGTCTGTGTCCGTGTCTGTGTCCGTGTCTGTGTCCGTGTCTGTGTCCGTGGCCGTGTCCGTGGCTGTGTAAGGTGGGCCGAAGGCAATGATTGATGAAACCATTTCGGGCAAGAACATGTTGTTGGCCTGCTTTTGCATTTATGTGAAAAAGGCTGGTAGATATCACGAGCATGTTTGGTTATTTTCGCCATCTGCCCACTCCTCTTGGGCATCGAAGCAGAGGCAGGCCGATAGCAGCAACGTTTCGAAAGTATGTTTCGACAATACTATACCGCTATTGACAAGCTCTTGTCGCTACAGGCAGAGACAGACCATGCCCGGACGTTTTGGACATTTTGGCGAAAGCATGTCTTGTCAAACAATTGTTGCCATCGGTCCGTCTTCTTACGTACGTTAAACAAAGGCCGGCCGATGGCAACGAATACTTTTTTAGAACATGTCTGCTCTGAGGTTGCTACTACCATCTGCTCTTTGGTTTTTTCAAGGAAAGGCAGAGAAGCTGATAGCACCGTGGTTTTATTTGTTTTTCGTTTCTGGGACACAGAGAGGTCAAGCCAATGCCCACAAAGACAAGTAAGACAATCAAGGCAAAGAAAGACAAAGAAAACCGAAATCAGCAAAACATGTTTTTACCACCTTCTTGTGAAATTCTCAGAGGATCTATACAGACCACTGGATTTTGGCAAAACTGAATAGGAAACGTCCGAGAAACCTGCGGAGCCTTCTAAGGCCACGACCCTGACTTCCGGCGGCTGGAAACCGTGGAATGGCATAACCCAGCCTTCGTGGGCACCGGCATGCACCACCTGGCCTTTGTGTAGCTGGGTCTCTGCGCAGTCTCCGTTGATCCTTTGTGTGTAGGGGTCGGGACCAAAGCACTCAGATGGTCTCTGGCAGTTCTGCGGAGGTTAAGTTTGGCGCATAACCCGACTTAACCTTGCACCCCAACCCAGGTACCGCCGGGAGCAGCGAAAGCTTTTTTTCTACCTCGACGGCGTGGAGAGGATGAAGGTGAAAACCTCCGATCGGTGGCCTGTTCAAAACTCTTGCAGTCCAAGTCGGTATTGGGGGGCTTTGGGTTTAGAGTCACAACCTGCTGGCAAACTGGGCTCTTGTCATGCGGAATTGTGATTGATCAGCCATCAAACCTGCAAGGTGGGGAAAGACGGTGAAGGAGTTTGAGAACATCGTCATTGGGGCAAAGGTGGGTGATGTCTCGAGGATCCGTATCAAGACCTCCCAGCTTAGCTTCTGGAGTCGGGCACTGTCCACTGATGAGCCTCCGACGAAAAACGTTTCCTAGGGTTTCGGTTAAGAATACCTGGGCTGTTGGCTCTAGGCTTTCCAATGACAGGAGTATAGTCTGCACTCACACGGATGAGTAGTAGCGCGTTTCATAAGGTTCCCAATAAGGTAGTGCTTCTTTTCGGAAGCCCCATTGGGACACTTTAAGATGATTGATGGTAGCGGAGGAACTGTTGGCGCGAATTCGTGGCTCCTGTGTGGATGGGGAGGGCCGCAACGCCACATATCTTCTGGATGGGAACTTCAAGGACATGTCAGGCTCTTCCGGACCGCTTGCAGCACAGCAACCTGGCCCAGCTTTGGCACTCAGCAGCGACTCGAGAAGCATCCAACCATTGCCGAATCATGCGATCGTGTATCTCAGGCCTCGATCCAATTCCGGATGGGCCAGATTCAGCCAGCCACAGAAGTTCTGCAGCATAGAACCTCCGGAGGCAAGCTTTCGTGAGAGTGAGGTTTCAGCGTGTTTCGGGCCAAAGCTCCTATGTCATGGGCTTGAGGATGTGTGAGGCTCCTTGAGACTTGTGTCAAAGTTTCGGATCTCGATTCTTGTTATCTGAGATCCCATTGCGTCCGGGGGACATGAACTCTCTCCGGCCCACTTGCCCCACTTGCCCTTGGCCCCGCTGGCCACTCTGCGAGAAGAAGCCGTGCGCGTCAACAACAGGAGTGTTCTTCTTGTAACAGAAGTATATTCTATGTTTTTTTATATGTAATCGTATATGTACCTGCTTGTTTGCACATATGTTTGTATTCCTGTGTGGGTGTGTGTTAGTCGTGATCATGGCTGTGGTCGTGAACTCGTGCGTATTTTGGGCTATGCGGTGGTCTTGGGAGTCTGTGGCAAGCAGTAGGTGACTCCAGATCTCATCTTCAATTCTTTGCCCTGCGGACTTCAAGCCAATCTGAAATCTGAAAGCACACGCTGGAACTCCATCATACAACCAATTGGCTGTTGCCAGCGGTCAATCAGCGGTCGCTTCCCAAAATTGCTCACAGATGCGGGGGGCCACGAGGCTTGCTTCTCGTTCTGGCACCTTTCAAGCCCTCCCTGCCCTTCCAGACATCATGTGGGGTTTCGACAGCCGTGGAAAAACGAACGGTGTTGGTGTGTGTGTGTGTGTGTGTTTGTGTTTTCGCACCTTTGAGCACCGAGGAGCCCTGATGCTCATGATGCCTTCCCGGGGTCCAGGCGCCGCAACAATAAACATGACGAAGTCAAGGATGCGGCCCCCTGGAGGTGCTTCAACGTGGAGCATTGTTGGACGGTGCTAAAGAAGGACGAAAGGAAGTATTAACACAAGGAGCGAAAGCGGTTGTTATGAGGTCAATCTCATCTAGACGCCCAATTTGTGAAGACCTGTTAATTAATGGGGATACCGACGGATCATGGTAGCAAGAGCGAAGATACTACCCGAAAGGCAGAAACGAAAACAGCAGGGAATGTGAATGGAAGATGTTGGTTTCGACGAGTTGTATTGAGGTAGATAAGATACATGTTCAAAATTGATATGTTTTTTGATAGTTGATAGTGGCAATCTAAACGCTAACGCGAAGCCGCCTCGGCAAGGGTACCCAAGCGAATTAGGGGGGGGGGGGGCGGTGGGGCTGGGGGGTGGCTGGAAGAGGGGGCCCCCTCGGCAATTTTTCAAGTGCTTTTTCAAACCGAAGCATGTGAACCGCTGAACAACAAGAACGGCACGCATCAACAATTGAGAGGTATGGACGCTTCAACAGAAGTCTCGCGAGGCTCTCGCGACAATTTATAACAGAAAACGAGAATGTCAATAGCCGACGATTTAGCAGCTGCGGCAAGGGTAGGAAACGATATTCATAATAGCGGTCAAGGAATAGGGCAAGCTGATGTTTAGAACAAGCTAAGTGAAGATCACGAAAAAGATGGTGAAGATGCTGAGCTTGCCATGGATGACGAAGTATTTACACAAACACAAGGATTAATGAGAAGGAGCAAGTCATAGTAGAAGCCCAAGCCTAGACAGAAGAAGTAGAAGTAGGATGATGAAGATGAAGAACCAGGTGGAAGCAACGACACAGCTAGATTATTCAGAAGGGGAGCGAGTAGGTCTCGGTCAAGTGCACCGCCGAAGAAAACTCCGAAGAATACATAGCGAAAGTCAGGCAATTTTGATTACTTTCGTTGATAAGAAGGCAGTTCTTGTGCCCTCATACTTCTTCACGAACGTGTTTTGTGTGCATTGTTGTGAAGGTTCTTTGTTTCTTCTTGGTTTCGGGCGCACCTTGCTCGTCGCTTCCCCGCTTTCTTCACCAAGTAGTCGGGCCAGCTCTTCCTCGGTTTGCCCAAGTTATTGGTTTAGGGTTTAGGGTTTCGGGTTCAGGGTTCAGGGTTCAGGGTTCAGGGCTTAGGGTTTAGGGTTAAGGGTTGTGATTTCATCCATGGTTTGGGCTCTCGCTTTCCGATGCCATCGTAATTGGCTTCCACTGATCAAACAGTATGTATGTTTTTGAGTATGCTTTACAACAGCGGACACATTGCAAGGAAATGAGTAGGTAAATCTGACTATCTGTAGCAGTATGACAAGAACACTTTCAATAAGTTGTATCCAGAGCCCGAAAAGCATACAAGGCGCTAAACAGGGCCAAGTATCAAACTAAGTGATGGCAAGAAGGAAACACATAACTCAATCGATGCGAGGCCCGCAAACCTCACAATTCGCGATAGCAGTAAATCTGATTAAAGGAATCCCTAAACCCTAAACCTAACAACCCGAAACACTAAACCCTAAACCCTAAAGCCAAACAGAAGAGCTAAAACACCAGGCAATCAGCAGCCAGAAACGAGGACAAAGCCGCAATGCCGAGCAACCCATTTTACAACGAAAGGCAATCGGCGTATAGCAACGAAGGCAAAAGAAATATGACAGTAGGAAAACTCACGATGTGGAGTTCATGCTGTTTTCCCGTGAAAACCAGTCGGGGTTAAAGACGCCTGCCTTCAAAGTAGGTATTGAGCGGTAAATGAGCAAATAATTCTGGTTAATCGCGATAAAGCAGGAACAGCAGTGCGTGCCAATGTGAAAGCAAATGAGTTCATAGAGATGTTCGCGTCATGAAGTACAAGGACATATCATGAGGCAAACAAATTTGTTTAACTTGGTCTTCTTGATGAACACTAGCAGTGAACGTAGGAGCCGACGCCATCAACACTGAGAGCCGAGGGGTTGAGACGGACCCCGCGGACTATGATAAACCGCCGAGCCTGAAACCACGTCAGAAGAACATCAGCAGCTACTACAGATACATTCAGACCGATGTTTCAAAGAGGTTCTACAAAAACGAATGCTGGATAAGCGCCTTGTTGAAAAAATTGAAGTGACTGAAGTGGCGTAAGAACCTGCACCCGTGGTGCTAGAACTGAATGAAGCTATAAATGTAAAGAATAATCCATTAAATAGCGACTTGGATACATTCAGACAAATTCACCAAAGGAGAAGTTCAACGACTGTGTTCCGAGTAAGTTTTACATCGCCGACAGAACCGAACTTGTCGACTGCAAAGTGCTGGGCAAAAAAAGACGAGCTACGAAAACTGACTGATGAAGATGAATGATCTCGTACACACTCCGAAAAAGATTTAGTAAGAGTCTTTCATCAACTCAGTGAGGCTGGATACAAACCGCATATCAAGTATCAAGCGGGTCAGATGTTAAAAGTGTATCTCTTCATGTTTGTGGCAAAAAGTTGAAGAGACGCGCAGGGCCAATATCGAACATTCCCCCTTTTACCCAATTTGACATTGTTGACTCTTCAGTGAGAGGTTACACACACACAAATTCCTCGCACGTTGCATGCTGCTCGAACTCCTACCGTGATGCTCGCATTAGGGAATGATCGCGTGTCGTGTCAAAAGCAGCGACGAATAGGGTGTGGGTCTAGCTTCTTTCAGTATGCGTGGCAAGGACAAGGATTCTTTTCTTGCGTTGTGTTCAAGTACATTGAGCATCACTATAGGCCATTCGTGCTTTGTAGGAGGACATTTGAGAAGTCTTGGTTGTTTTCCATGCCTGTCGCCTCAGATGCAAGTCGGGTGCAGGATGCTCACATTTCCTTTCTAACTTCTAACCGTTTGTATTGTGCCCTGCGATGCTGAAACGGGTTCCAGCCATGCGGGACAAGCTGAAAATGTCGAAGCCGAGAGGCCCCGTCGTGGTTTCTTGGCCGACCTGGAGAGACCTGCGACAAGGCTCCACGACCCCGACCCCGAAGAATTTGGGTCGTTGTTGTTAAAGGTTTCGGGTTTTGGGGGTTCAAGGCTCGAGGGTTTTGGGCGTTCGCTCAGTTTGGGGTTAAGGCGTTCAGGGTTTTAGGGTGTCGCGCTTGAAGGCTCCCTTGCTGGGCATGAAGCCCTCCCTACACCTGAAGCCCTGAACAGGAAAGGCCTATCCGCCTATCCCGAAGAGAGCCCTCCATTTGCGAAGGTGTGCTCCGCAAATGGTTTCGCGGCATGTGCTACTCGGATGCCCGTTTAGGTACAAGGCTTTCGGTTCAGGCCCCCGCCCTGAAGGGCCATCTGCTTTCACATGGCCGGTAAAGCATGTGCTTATTTGTCATTGTCATTGTTCTAGCGGCAAGTTGGGTTTTGCTTGCAGTCCCACTTGGCCTGCTGCAAGCTTTTGGGGAACCGGGTCGAGTGAGTCGAGTGTGACCGCTTTTTTTTCGGTCCAGGGTCTCTTTCTCTCCCTCGTTCGTTCTTTCTTTCTTTCTCTTTTTTCCCGAAAGCATCGCGAAGGGTTCTTCCGTGCGGAGCCCTCTGACCCAACAACATAGAGTGAAGTACATAGAGTGAAGTGCATAGAGTGAAGCGCATAGAGCGAAGTGCATAGAGTGAAGTGCATAGAGTGAAGCGCACAGAGTGAAGTGCATAGAGTGAAGTGCATAGAGTCAAGTGCACAGAGTGAAGTGCATAGAGTGAAGCGCATAGAGTGAAGTGCATAGAGTGAAGTGCACAGAGTGAAGTGCATAGAGTGAAGTGCACAGAGTCAAGTGCATAGAGTGAAGTGCATAGAGTGAAGTGCATAGAGTGAAGTGCATAGAGTGAAGTGCATAGAGTGAAGTGCATAGAGTGAATTGCATAGAGTGAATTGCAATGAGTGAATTGCCTAGACCTTCGTACCCAGTCCTAGATTTCTAAATTAAAATTACTCTTTCTAAGGCGGCAGGCTGGGTTGACATCGCCAATCGGGATTGCAACCCTCTGCGGGTTTCGGCGTGGTCGTGGTGCTAAAACCGTCGTTTTTTTTACGTTTCTTTGTGTCCGCGGACAACCCTCTGCGGGTTTCGGCGTGGTCGCAGTGCCAAAACCGTCGTTTTTTGACGTTTCTTTCTGACCGCGGACAACCCTCTGCGGGTAATCGCCGGGTCGCGGTGCTAAAACCGTCGTTTTTGGAACTTTTTTTCGTGGGCGCAGACAACCCTCTGCGGGTTTCGGCGTTGGCGCGGTGCCAAAACCATCGTGTTTTTGCCTTTTTTGACATACAAACGTAACCCCTCTGCGGGTTTCGGCGTTGGCGCGGTGCCAAAACCATCGTGTTTTTGCCTTTTTTGACATACAAACGTAACCCCTCTGCGGGTTTCGGCGTTGGCGCGGTGCCAAAACCATCGTGTTTTTGCGTTTTTTGACATACGAACGTAACCCCTCTGCGGGTTTCGGCGTTGGCGCGGTGCCAAAACCATCGTGTTTTTGCGTTTTTTGACATACGAACGTAACCTCTCTGCGGGTTTCGGCGTGGTCACGGTGCCAAAGTCGACTTTTGTAGTACGGACACGCGGAGCTTCCGTGGCTGGAAAGTCGAGTTTTGTAGTACAGACGTAGTACGCCGGGGACACCCGGAGCTTCCGTGGCTGGAAAGTAGACTTTTGTAGTGCAAACGTAGTACGCCGCGGACACCCGGAGCTTCCGTGGCAGGAAAGTCGACTTTTGTAGTACAAATGTAGTATGCCGCGGACACCCGGAGCTTCCGTGGCTGGATAGTCGACTTTTGTAGTACAAATGTAGTACGTCGGGGACGCCCGGAGCTTCCGCGCGGAGCTTCCGTGGCTGGAAAGTCGACTTTTTGTAGTACAGATGTAGTACGCTGCGGACGCCCCGGGCGTCTGAAAACACCGCAAAATAGCATGGTAACGGACATCTGGGCGCTTGAAAACACCGCAAATAGCATGGAAGCCGAATTCCGCGCGCGCGAAAACACCGCAAATAGCACGGTAACGGACATCTGGGCGCTTGAAAACACCGCAAATAGCATGGCAGCGGAATTCCGGACATGCGAAAACCTCGCAAATGGCATGGAAGCGGAATTCCGGACATGCTTGAAAACCTCGCAAATAGCATGGAAGCGGAATTCCGGACATGCGAAAACCTCGCAAATAGCATGGAAGCGGAATTCCGGACATGCTTGAAAACACCGCAAAGAGCATGGTAACGGACATCTGGGCGCTTGAAAACACCGCAAGTAGCATGGTAACGGACATCTGGGCGCATGAAAACACCGCAAATAGCATGGAAGCGGAATTCCGGACATGCGAAAACCTCGCAAATAGCATGGAAGCGGAATTCCGGACATGCTTGAAAACCTCGCAAATAGCATGGAAGCGGAATTCCGGACATGCGAAAACCTCGCAAATAGCATGGAAGCAGAATTCCGGACATGCTAGAAAACACCGCAAAGAGCATGGTAACGGACATCTGGGCGCTTGAAAACACCGCAAGTAGCATGGTAACGGACATTTGGGCGCATGAAAACACCGCAAATAGCATGGAAGTGGAATTCCGGACATGCGAAAACCTCGCAAATAGCATGGAAGCGGAATTCCGGACATGCTTGAAAACACCACAAATAGCATGGTAACGGACATCTGGGCGCTGAAAAACACCGCAAATAGCATGGTGACGGACATCTGGGTGGTGGAAAACACCGCAAATAGCATGGTAACGGACATCTGGGCGCCTGAAAAACACCGCAAATAGCATGGTAACGGACATCTGGGCGCTTGAAAAACACCGCAAAGAGCACGGTAACGGACATCTGCACGCTTGAAAACACCGCAAATAGCACGGTAACGGACTTCCGCGCGCGTGAAGACACGGGGATGTTTTTGTCTTTTGCTGGTTTTTCCAAAACCATCGCAAATACCATGGTCCTGGTTCCAAAACCATCGCAAATACCATGGTCCCCGAATTCGCTGGTTCCAAAACCATCGCGACAACCATGGTCCCCGACCTCGCTGGTTCCCCAAAACCATCGCGAATACCATGGTCCCCGAATTCGCTGGTTCCAAAACCATCGCAAATACCATGGTCCCCACACCCGGAGCTTCCGTGGCTGGAAAGTCGACTTTTGTAGTACAGACGTAGTACGCCGGGGCTTTCAAAACCTCGCAAATAACATGGGCGCGGAATTCTGGGGCTTTGAAAACCTAGCAAATAACGTGGGCGCGGAATTCTCGGGCTTCGAAACCCTTGCAAATAACGTGGGCGCGGAACTGTGGGGCTTCGAAATCCTCGTAAATAACGTGGGCGCGGAATTGTGGAGCTTCGAAATCCTCGCAAACAACTTGGGGACGATGTTTTCGAATTCGCTGTTTTCGAAAGCATCGCAAATACCATAGTCCCCGAAGTCGCTGTTTTCAAAAGCATCGCAAATACCATGGTCCCCGAATTCGCTGCTTCCAAAAGCATCGCAAATACCATGGTCCCCGAATTCGCTGGTTCCAAAACCATCGCAAATACCATGGTCCCCACACCCGGAGCTTCCGTGGCTGGAAAGTCGACTTTTGTAGTACAGACGTAGTACGCCGGGGCTTTCAAAACCTCGCAAATAACATGGGCGCGGAATTCTGGGGCTTTGAAAACCTAGCAAATAACGTGGGCGCGGAATTCTCGGGCTTCGAAACCCTTGCAAATAACGTGGGCGCGGAACTGTGCGGCTTCGAAATCCTCGTAAATAGCGTGGGCGCGGAATTGTGGAGCTTCGAAATCCTCGCAAACAACTTGGGGACGATGTTTTCGAATTCGCTGTTTTCGAAAGCATCGCAAATACCATAGTCCCCGAAGTCGCTGTTTTCAAAAGCATCGCAAATACCATGGTCCCCGAATTCGCTGCTTCCAAAAGCATCGCAAATACCATGGTCTCCGAATTCGCTGGTTCCAAAACCATCGCAAATACCATGGTCCCCATGGTCCTCAAAAGCATCGCAAATACCATGGTCCCCGAATTCGCTGGTTCCAAAACCATCGCGACAACCATGGTCCCCGAATTCGCTGGTTCCAAAAGCATCGCAAATACCATGGTCCCCGAACTCGCCGGTTCCAAAACCATCGCAAATACCATGGTCCCCGAATTCGCTGGTTCCAAAACCATCGCAAATACCATGGTCACCGAATTCGCTGCTTCCAAAAGCATCGCAAATACCATGGTCCCCGAAGTTGCTGTTTCCAAAACCATCGCAAACACCATGGTCCCCGAATTCGCTGTGTCCAAAACCATCGCGAAAACCATGGTCCTCGAATTCGCTGTTTCCAAAACCATCGCGAAAACCATGGTCCCCGAATTCGCTGTTTCCAAAACCATGGCAAATATCAGCCATGCAGTGGAGCGGGAAAAAAGTGATCTCGACTTGGAGGGAAGGCAACCAGTCCTGCGCTCAGACTCGTCTCTCTGTGGGAAGTGATCAGCGGTTGCTGTCAAATGTCACATGTTTGGGCGATGTCCGATTTGGATGTCCTGGGGCGCGAAGACGTCAATGAAGGCGAGAAGGCGTCCCGCACTGTGTCTCTGTGCTAGCGTTCGTGTGCTGTATGTCTGTTGTTTTGTGCTGTTGCTGCGTGTAGGTGGGTGTTACGACATCAAGAAACACGAGAAGGCATCCTGCGCTGTCTGCGTGTGCCGCATGCGTAGCACTGAATTCACGCTTTGACATTTTGCTGTGTGGACCACCTCATGATGCGTTGCTCTACATGCGTGCGAGCTAGCTTTGGCCCGAGAGGCGCTATTGAGTGAAACCTTGGCGCCAGCTTGGACGGTGCGGTTTTTTGTAGGTCCAGGCATGTCGTACACCGGCGGGGATTCTGTGCAAACGCTGCAGCATGGTTTCCGTGCTAAAGGTGCAGGTTGGCTGCGCCAGGAGCTTGCGAAAAAGACGGTCACGCAGCTGCGTGAGCTTGCTGGCGCTGCCGGCATACCGCAGCGCTCTGGCGCGAGCAAGCGAAACAAAGAGGAGCTTGTTGACGCTCTCTCGCAGTGCATTTCCGAGCAGGAGGCGTCCTGGGGAAACCCTCTCTTTTGTGCTTTATATTCTTGGTTTCCTTCTTGTCTAAGGTTTGTGCATCATATGGCTTGCATTCCTACGCAGGTTGGGGTCATGATGTTTTGTGGCTTGGAGCTTGCTTTTTTTTGGGCTCTACGTTCAAGCGGCGCGTGCGCAGTGTCTCTTGACTAGGGCAGTTTCAGGCTTGTCTTGTCGACCTTTGATCAGGATGAAGCTGGCGCTGCGCCGCAGCAAGAGCTGCGCGGCCTGCGCGAAGGTTTCGACTCTCACGGCGTGGCTTGGCTGCGCGAGGAGCTTGCGAAGCGGACCGTCACGCAGTTGCGGACGATTGCCGCAACTGCGGGCATACCCCAGCGCTCGGGCGCGAGCAAGCGCAGCAGAGAGGAGCTTGTTAACGCTCTGTTGCAGTGCATCTCCGGGCAGGAGACGTCGTGGTGAAAGCCTTTCTTTTGTCCTGTAAATTCTTGGTTTCCTCCTTCTCTAAGGTTTGTGTGTCATATTCTCTGCATTCCTACGCAGGTTGGGGTCATGTTGTTTGTGGCTTGGAGCTTGCTTTTTTTGGGCTCTACGTTCAATCGGCGCATGCGCAGTTTCTCTTGACTAGGGCAGTTTCAGGCTTTTCTTGTCGACCTTCGAACAGGATGAAGCTGGCGCTGCGCTGCAGCAAGAGCTGCAGGGCCTGCGAGAAGGTTTTGCTGCTGACGGCGTGGCTTGGCTGCGGACTTCGGTGCGCAGCCTCAGTGCCACTCTGCTGCTGCTTGATGGTGCACTGAAGCGGAACCGCAGCATGGCCCCTCGCCGAAGCATTGGCCCTAGTGACTTCCAGGTGGTATTTTGCCAGGGCCGAATGGACGCTGTCTTGCGAAATTTCCGTCTGCAAGAGACGGACACCTCCGCCGCAGCTGAAGATGGGCACGTATATTCTGGTGTAAGGTATCAGCTAAGCGATGGAAGTGTGTTTTGCAAGGCCGACACCAATGCCTACTCGACTTACATGCCGCTGGTTTATATGCCTACTATGCGCAAGGTGCAAGTCTGGATATCTGCCACTTGGACTGCATGGCGAGCCGTGAACACCTCCAGCACTGTCGGGGATTTGAAGGAGTCGCTCCTCTCCACACTCAGCAGCAGTTGCAACTTCAAAGTCCGTGCGCAGGACTTTCGCTTGTTGCCAGCTGAGGGTGGCAAGGTTGGTGATGACTGCAGAGTGTACTATGCCAAGAGCAAGAAGTACTCTTTGGAGTGGTTACGTAAACCCTGATGTGCGGCGACCCAAGGCTTTTGCTTGTGAAGTTGCGTTGAGGACGGCGAGCTGCCTCGCGTAGTCTAGGCTCTCACTGCGCGCGGCCGAATGGACGCTGTCTTGCGAAAATTCGGCCGGCGACAGAGGGACACCTCTGCCGTACACGGGCGCAATATTTGTACAGCTTCAGAACAGAGCTTCTGCTTTACAATGTTCGCGCAGAAGCGCAATGTTCCGCAGCATTCCTCGCAACAAGCTTGCCGCGTATCCCTCAGACTCCTCGCTCCTAGCTTCTTCCCCAGCTTCAACTCTTCCAGACCTTCTCATACGGCTACCAAGCTAGCTCGGCCAAGGCTTCAGCTTCCTCTTGCGTCATCCTGATCCAGTAGAGGTCCTGTACTGGACCAAGATGACGCAAGAGGAAGATGAAGAGTTGGCCGAGCTAGCTTGGTAGCCGTATGAGAAGTTCTGGAAGAGTTGAAGCTGGGGAACAAGTGCTGGGGCTGCGGGTGTGCAGGGGGCGTCTACGCAGAGATTCGCGGCAGCCTCGAGTCCGTTCAGAAAGCTGCCGCGCCTTGGACGAAGGACGTTTTCTTTGCCGCCGACCTGAAGATGGTACTTCGTACAACCTGAGCGACATCTCCGACTGGCCTCTCGATGCTGTGGTGGTGCGGTCTTCGAAGCCGAGTTTTGACGTCACAGCGGAGGCAGGGCCCGAAAGCGCGGCTGCAGAACCGCATGGACGCCGTCCGGGCTATGTTTAGTATGGACACTGCGACGCACGCGCGTGTGAAAATGCAGCTAGGACCGCCCGGGACGATTGGCACCTTTGTCGACCGACTTGCAAGTAAAGCTGTTTTCTGTTCGCAGGTATTCCATGGCGACCAACATGCGCGGCCCTTACTTAGACTCCACCTCTTTTGTCTGTTTTTGTGCTTGTGTGGTTTTTGCTTCTTTCCTTGCACCGGTGCAGGTGCGTGCCGCGACCGGCCGCTGGAGCTCGGCGTTGTCTTCAAAGCCGATGAAAAGTCTACAGAGTTGACCACAAGTGCATGGCATTCAACTCCACACACTCGAATGCCATGCAGTTCCAGTGCATACAAGTGCAGTGTACAAGTGACTATGCAACCATGTAAGGGCATACATTTCTCCAAGTGCATACACTTGGATTACAAAGAGTCAAGTGCATGGAGTCAACGCACGGCAAATCGATGCTTTCGGGCCATCCCTCTTCTAGTTTTTGGTTTTGTTTCTTGCTTTCTGTCATGTTTTTTTTTTAAATGTCTTGTCTTTCTTTTCTTTGTTTGTTCGTACTTTTTTTCTTTCTGTTCTTTCTTTTCGTTCGTTTCTTTCCCTTCTTTCTTTCCTTTCTTTCTTTGTGTCTGTTCTTTCCTTTCTTTCTTTTCTATCGTCTTTCTTTTTTCTTTCTTTCTTCCTTTCTTTATTTCTTTCTTTCTTTCTCTCTATGCTGTCTTTGTCAGTCGGGAACCTGAATACTTCAACTCTGAAAAACCACGAGCCCTAAACCTTAAAGAACCCCAAAGCCTAAACCCTGAAAGCCCGAAGCCCCAAAGAAGAGGCCCAACCCTAAACCCTAAACGCGCAAGCCCCCTAAACCCTAAGCCCCAAAACCTTAGAGAGCCCCATTCAGCAACCCTGAACCCTAAAGAGCCCGCAAGCCCTGAACCCTAAAGTAAACTGTAACCCTCAAACCCTACAACCCTAAACCCTCAAGAGCCCCAATCCCTAAAGAACCCCGGCCCCAAAACCAAAACAAGCCCGTTAACCCTAAAGGATGCCAAACCATAAAGAGTCCCGAACCCTAAGCCCTTAAAGATTAAAAAAAAAAATCAGCTCCAAAAAGCAAGGCCAAATCCTAAAACGGCCCAGACCAAAAGCCCTAAGCAACCCCAAACCCTAAACCTTGAACAGCCCCAAACCCCAAGCCCTAAGTTATGTCTTTCTTTCTATGTCTTTCGCTGTTTCCCTTTGTCTTTCTTTCCTTGTGTCGAGGGGGGTGGCGGGGGGTCGCAACGCCCGTTCATACAGTTTGGAAACTGGGGACAAGATTATTTACTGACTGCGTGGCTGCCTTGGCAAGAGTTGTTGCTGGAATGGCTTTTCGGAAGAATGTCGGAGATGTACTTTTCGCAGCTTCAAGCCGAAGCTCTCCTCTAGCTCGGTTGTGGCCAAGGCCAAAGAGCAGAAATGCCGCATTTTTCATGTTTCAAATTCGTTTCCGTAGCTTCAAATTAGTTTCAAGATATTTTCAAAATCCAGTTGCAAAATCGCTGTTAAGGGGAAACTGCATTTTTTTACGTGCAATTCAAAAAAAATGAAGGAATCTCAGAGGTTCCTGGTTTTCAAGAAGCGCGGACAGAAATTGCAGTTCCCCCTTAACAGCGATTTTGCAACTGGATTTTGAAACTAATTTGAAACTGATTGGAAACTAATTTGAAACTATGGAAACGAATTTGAAACTTGAAAAACACAATATTCCGGACTTTCTGCCCCCCATCCTGGCCCCTCACATACGGCGCTCGCGCGCGGGAAGTTGACTTTGGTCAGCCGTGACTAGGGACCAGAGTTTCCGAAAACTTGCCAGTTTCCAGACTGTTGATGGACGAAATCCTACATCACTTTTACTACGCATGTCATCCCTTCCAAACCTTGAATCTTAACATTGCTGTCCTTGCAATGCTTCGAAAGTGCATGTGTGTGAATGACCGAAATCCTGCATCACCCATATGCGCACGCAACATTGACATTCGAGGGGCGCGGGGAGCTCGATTGCCAACCGTCGCGCACGTGTAACGTAGCGGGTCATGCAAGATTTCGTCCATCCACAGTATGGCGACCATGCCCAAAACACCGTAATTTACTTCAGAGTTAGTGTCGGCAACAACGTTTTCACACCCCCCCCAAATTTGAAATGCCAAAATAGTAGCCTAAACGAAGGGCGTGTTAGAAGCGCGCTAACAACCCCAACCCCTAAGCCCTAAAACCCCAAACCCCCTAAAGTTTCGAAACGCGAAGAGCCCGAGCACGGAGCCAACCTGACATGCAAGCCTGGCTCCTCGCATGTACCTCCAATGAGTTTCAACAATGAAAAAGAAACGCGAAGAGCCCGAGCACGGAGCCAAAACCCCAGACCATCAACCCTCAAAGCTTTATGCTTTCAAACCCTAAACCCTTCAGAAGCCCTGGACCCCCCTAGACCCTGAAAGCCTTAAACCAAAAGAGCCCCGAAACCTTCGACGAAGTGGATGCGCGAAAAGCGTGGCCTGGGCGTTACATGACCCAAAAAAAGGTCACCCTGCACTCCAAAAGCGGTCGCCCTGGACAACCTTATACCCATTCAGCCCCAGCGCGACTTGTTCTCACACTCCCTCAGCTTCTTTCGCAAGCTCGAAGATTCCATGCAAAGGGTTTTGGCGTCCTTGTGCAGGCAGAGCCTTAAGGCGTCATAGCTCCCATACCTGGAACGAGTAGCCCATGCGCCAAGCCTTAGCCAACAACCGGCCGGTACCGGCACTGTTCTACGCAAGACTAAGTAAGTTGTCGCTCCTTTGGGGTCCGGGTCTCAGGCGCCAGGTTTAAGCTGAATAGTTTCGAATGCAGTCCTAATTAGACGAGAAGGGTGGCGTTTCGGGGTGTGCTTTTAGGCGACGCGAGGATGCTGAAGTGTGTAGCGGTGTAGCTCAAGGAGAGTACTTTCAAGAACGCGCTCACCTGACATGCAAGCCTGGCTCCTCGCATGTACCTCCAATGAGCTTCAACAATGATCTATCCTTCGAGATCTCACTGCTGCACCCCAGCAAGTCTTTGTAGTCACCTAGCTGCTGAGGACAAACGCAAGATGGCTGCCCTTACCAGCAACGAGAAGGTGGGCGCTGCCTTCGAGGAGGCTGGCTACACTTGCCGGGGTTCCCTGGACAGAACTGGACAGCATGTCCTTATAGTAAATCAATCCAGACCTAGAACACCTTGAACCCTACCGAACCCCGAAAGTCGAAAACCGCAACAGCCCGAATATCGCCTGTTTCCAGTTGTTCGAAGTTTCAGAGCCACTCTCGGCTGTCTTTTGGTTGGCTTCAGATTTTTAAACAAGGCTCGTTTAGCTGCTTAGGAGAGGTTCAGAAGTGGAGGGTTCAGAAAATTCAGGCTGCCTCTTCAGAGGTCTTTGTGGTAATTGTCCTACTATTCAGGGTTCCGCATTAGGGTCCTTTTTTCCGGAAACTGCCAAGTCAGCTGAGAAACATGCTGTGGTGTATTGTTCAGGGATTCACGCGGGGCTCTGGCAACTTGATGTTTAACTCGAAGCCCTTTAGGATTTTAGGGAAGGGAAGGGTAAATCCCAGACTGGATTGTGACCAAGGCTTCCACGGACCTCGCAGTTATGCCGGCACCCCTTTCTCAACGGGCAGAGGTGATGACTGCGCACCAGCATCTTGATTAACCTTTGGCATATGGGGGTTGATTTTTAAGGGGATCGATGTTTTTTTAGCCCTGCTCGTAAGCAGGATCCTGCCTTTCAGGTTCCAGTAGGGTCCCGTTTTTTTCTCTCTCGACTTGATTTTGTTCCAGGTTGAGACTTTAGTTTCAGGCTTTGGATTTTCAGGACACTGCTTATTAGGATCAATCAAGAGGGCTTTACCCCCAACCCAGGTTTCTGCCGGAACCAGATCGAGCTCTTTGAGCTGCGACAGAAACCGCGGCAGCAACCACAAGCCTCTCTGCGCATGCAAGGTGCCTGGGCCTACATATAGTTGATGTACTCGCATCACCCTATGATGTCAAATACTTCCTAGTCTTACGGTTTGAGGATTGCCGAACTTTCCTGTCCATGTTCATGTTTGATATACAACTTGTACACACACCCACACACCCTTCACACAACCACGATATGTAGTTGTACTATTTTTCGCTTGCACTTCCACAGGAGGCAGGCCCTACAAACATAGGCGTTGCTTCGGGGAAAAGGCTCACTCTTTGTTTTCTGTGTAGCGTAGCTAGCATGCGTAGGGGTACTCTCCGCTGGTTTGGGTTCTTTCAATTTGCATGGCAGGGACAATGATTCTTTTCGTACGTTGCGTTCAAGTACCTTGAGCAACACTACAGGCTTTTCGTGCTTTGTGGGAGGACTTAAGCGAACTGGACCAGCGCATCTGTGAAATCTTGGTGAAGAGGTCCTCTTTGAGAAGCTCGTCCCAGTGTTTTCCAAGTCTGTCGGGTCAAATGCAGTTCGGGCGCAATTTCTTTTCTAACCATCTGTATTTCTGCATGGCGCCCTGCGATGCCGAAAATAGTGCTAGCCATGCGGGACACAAGCTGAAAATGAAAGAGAAGATCGAAGCCGAGAGGCAGTGGTGTGGCTTCTGGGCCGACCCGGAGAGACCTGTGACAAGGCTCCACGGGCCCGACCCCGACCCTTAAAGGTTTCGAGTTTGGGGGTTTTAAGGCTCGCGGGTTTTTGGGCGTTCGCTCTTAAGGTTTAAGTTTAGGTTCACGGCGAAGGGCCTTGGTTTTTTGAGGCGTTCAGTGGGTTCAGGGTTTATGGTGTGGCGACTTTAACGCTACGCGACCCGCCTCGGCCAGGGCGTCGCGATGCGTCCATGCAACTCTGCTCCGTAAAATCTCGCCAGTTTGACCGTGAGCACATTTAGAACAGTACCCATTCGGGACCCGCGCCCTCGGCGGATTTGTTTCCTGGTGTATGTATGAAAATGTTGGTGATTGTGTGTTGGGAGTATCCATTCGGGAGCACCCTTACAATATATGACTTCCAAAAGATATACCGCAGTTTTGGTCAGCGGCATCTGAACCGCAAAACCGCCCAAACCATAAGTCCCAAACTGCAGAACCGAATCTTGTTTACAGCCTTCGTTGCAGCAGCCGGAGGAACAGGTCAATGGTTCATAGTTGCCAATACGACGCGCTTATGTTTCGAAGAACTCTCAGATCCATTCCTTGGCTCAGGGTTTCTCAGCTTCCCGACAAGCCCTGGAACAAGGCCCAAAGGCCCTAAACCACAAGCCCCTGCAGGGGCTTGGGTCACACAAAAAGCATGTCGGGTGCGTAAAGCTTGAGTTCAGGGAATAGATAGCCACAATCTCAAGGTGTAGTGGATCGCAGCTTATTCTTACAGTGCTTGGACTTGGTCAAGGAGGTGTTTCTTTGGGAAACGATCAAAAAAGTTGTTGGCTGCACATGGGTTGCGACAGGCTACGGTGCAGGGGTTAGAGGTCTGAGGATGTATGGCTTAAACCTCATCTAGAACCACTGCTACTACCAGCAGCACCTAGAAGGAGTATACAAGGGTTTCTAATCAGAAGCCCGTGGTGCTGTCCTGTTTGAGAGAGCAACCCGTGCAATTTGCGAAGGGTTCTGCTTCTCTGTTGTTGCGCTGCTGGGCCTTAGGGTGTGGCGCGGAGCATGATATAGATCCTGGACAGTACTGCCGTTGCAGACAGCGAAGCGCGACCCTCACACAAGGGGCGCCCAACCTTAAGAGAGCACTCCTCCGCCCAATTGCCCTTCGGGTTTTTTCAGCACTTGGCCAAAGGTTTAGGGTTGTAAGGCTAGCGCCGTTGTTCCTTAGAGCCTTCGAGTGCAGTGACTGAGTTTATAAAGTGTTTCGCTATGCACGTGCGGTACGAGTGTAAACTAATCATGGGCAGCCTTTGATTCGGAGGCTCGAACGGGGCTACGCATGAATGAGGGCGGTTCAGGGTCGAGGTTTGCTGCGAATGCAAGTTTCTGTGCGCGTGCACACGCATGTGGGTGGAGTTTATGGCCTTGGCATGTCATTTTCGAGGCGTCGTAACATATTATTGCTTTCATGTCCCAGAGGACCGTTTTTTCTCTGCGGAACTACGCTCTAGAAGATGAAAGTGTTGAGTCATCTTAAAGATGCCATTCAACAGAAAAGGCTCATTCCAAGCCCGGTACTTTCGGAACCTTCGATTGCAGATGAGCCTGCTTATTTCACCAGATGCTCTTGAGCTAATCTCCTTAGACTCCCCGGTATGTCAACTGGCCATTCCCAAAAGGGGATGTGGGGTGAAGCCGTCACCCATAGTGTGGGTAGCTTTCTTGAGGTGCGCTGGAATCTTATAGGGTCCTAGGGTCTAGCATCTTTGGCACGACCTTTGCGGATCGCACACATGCCGCTCCTGGCCGTGTGGGGGACGGCAGCCTCATTTGATGTGCAGCTGCCAAATGTGGGTTGCTTGTGAAACAACGCTGTATTCTTGCGCAACACCGAAACCCCAACACCCTAAACCAGACATCCCGCTACATCCCGCTACCCTGCAAAGCTTTTCAGCAGCCCCAGCTCGGGATTGCTCGCAACCGAAATTCATTAGGGTTTCGGGCTTGAGAGCTCAGTTGCGGTGCCCCTTGCTGGGCATGAAGCCACCTGAAGCCCCCTATCCCGAAGAGAGCCCTCCATTTGCGAAGGTGTGCTCCGCAAATGGTTTCGCGGGATGTGCTACTCGGATGCCCGTTTAGGTACAAGGCTTTCGGTTCAGGCCCCCGCCTTGAAGGGCCATCTGCTTTCACATGCGTCCAGGGTGACCGTGTATTTGGTTTGAGGGCTGGAAGGTTGAAAGCCGGAGCCTCAAGAACTCCAACTCCTAAACCTCAAAAACAAATAAAACGCTCAAGTCCAAAACCCCTAAATCCTACACCAGACCCTATAAACCCTTTAAACAAGCTGTGAACATTCCGCGTGTGTAGACATGTTCAGGCTGGATTCTTGTACCAGGGTCTTGTGTAGGACCGGCTTGCATGAGCCGTGTTGACTTGCGTGAAGCCTGGGCTAGAACCAAAGCCCCAAACCCGAAACCCTCAAAACTTAAACCCTTCAAGCCCTGCACCCCGCATACCATAGAAGCCTTTCAAAGAAGCCTAAGCCTGAGGCCCTAAACCCTAAACCTTCAAACCGAAGAAGAACCTTAAGCCCTAAAGTAAGGACCAAAAACCCTAAACCTTAAAGCGCCGACGAACCTTATGGATTGGATGCGCGAAAAGCGTGGCCTGGGCGTTACATGACCCAAAAAAAAGGTCACCCTGCACTCCAAAAGCGGTCGCCCTGGACAACCTTATACCCATTCAGGCCCAGCGCGACTTGTTCTCACCTCCGTCAGCTTCTTTCGCAATCTCGAGGGTTCCAGGCAAAGGAGGCTTTGGCGTCCTTGTGAAGCCTGAAGGCGTCGCAGCTCCCGTACTTGGAACGAGTAGCCCATGCGCCAGGCCTTAGCCAGCAACCGTCCGGTACCGGCACTGTTCTACGCAAGACTAAGTAAGTTGTCGCTCCTTTGGGGTCCGGGTCTCAGGCGCCAGGTTTAAGCTGAATAGTTTCGAATGCAGTCCTAATTAGACGAGAAGGGTGGCGTTTCGGGGTGTGCTTTTAGGCGACGCGAGGATGCTGAAGTGTGTAGCGGTGTAGCTCAAGGAGAGTACTTTCAAGAACGTGCTCACCTGACATGCAAGCCTGGCTCCTCGCATGTACCTCCAATGAGTTTCAACAATGATCTATCCTTCGAGATCTCACTGCTGCACCCCAGCAAGTCTTTGTAGTCACCTAGCTGCTGAGGACAAACGCAAGATGGCTGCCCTTACCAGCAACGAGAAGGTGGGCGCTGCCTTCGAGGAGGCTGGCTACACTTGCCGGGGTTCCCTGGACAGAACTGGACAGCATGTCCTTATAGTAAATCAATCTAGACCTAGAACACCTTGAACCCTACCGAACCCCGAAAGTCGAAAACCGCAACAGCCCGAATATCGCCTGTTTCCAGTTGTTCGAAGTTTCAGAGCCACTCTCGGCTGTCTTTTGGTTGGCTTCAGATTTTTAAACAAGGCTCGTTTAGCTGCTTAGGAGAGGTTCAGAAGTGGAGGGTTCAGAAAATTCAGGCTGCCTCTTCAGAGGTCTTTGTGGTAATTGTCCTACTATTCAGGGTTCCGCATTAGGGTCCTTTTTTCCGGAAACTGCCAAGTCAGCTGAGAAACATGCTGTGGTGTATTGTTCAGGGATTCACGCGGGGCTCTGGCAACTTGATGTTTAACTCGAAGCCCTTTAGGATTTTAGGGAAGGGAAGGGTAAATCCCAGACTGGATTGTGACCAAGGCTTCCACGGACCTCGCAGTTATGCCGGCACCCCTTTCTCAACGGGCAGAGGTGATGACTGCGCACCAGCATCTTGATTAACCTTTGGCATATGGGGGTTGATTTTTAAGGGGATCGATGTTTTTTTAGCCCTGCTCGTAAGCAGGATCCTGCCTTTCAGATTCCAGTAGGGTCCCGTTTTTTTCTCTCTCGACTTGATTTTGTTCCAGGTTGAGACTTTAGTTTCAGGCTTTGGGTTTTCAGGACACTGCTTATTAGGATCAATCAAGAGGGCTTTACCCCCAACCCAGGTTTCCTTCGGAACCAGATCGAGCTCTTTGAGCTGCGACAGAAACCGCGGCAGCAACCACAAGCCTCTTTGCGCATGCAAGGTGCCTGGGCCTACACATACTTGATGTTTTCGCATCACCCTATGCCCTCAAATACTTCCTCGGTTCGAGGATTGCCGCGCTTTCCTCATGTTCATACACGATGGGTAGTTGTTCCATCTTCTTCTTGCATCTCCACAGGTGGCAGGCCCTACAAACATCGGGGTTGCCTAGGGGAAAAGGCTCACTCTTGTTTTCTGTGTATAACAGGGTTCACCCCGCGGCTTCCCACCTACGGTGACTTCTTAGATACGCGAGACTCTCCTTAATCTTCCAATGCAAAAGTGTGTGGCAATACCACTGTCTGGATCGCCGACAGTACAAAAGAAACGCATCTGAAGAGCTTGGCAAAGTGAAAGGCTCTGTAGGACATGATTGATCGGGCGTTCAGAAAGTCCTTCTTGGCTTTGAGAAGATTATAGCTGATTGGAACGTAATTATGCTGATTCCTGTTATTCCCCATTTGTATTTCTTGGCGATAATCGTCGAGCAAAACGATCATCGAAGGTGTTCAGCTTTTGCCGTGGGCGTCATGATGAGATGGTTGTAAACCTGCTTGTCTCCGAATGTTTCGGTGCGTATTCGACGATGTGACCATGATATACATAATGTCAGGAAGCATGATGAATTTGTAAGCATTAAGAAAATGTATAACGTATTCCTCTGTCTGGCCAAGCTTTCGGATGTCCAGTGCAGTTAAGCATGACTTGACTGTTTGTTGAGCTGTGCTTGCCCAGGGCTGAGTCGTCCGACTGAGTACCGAGAACGATTCAGATGGAGGAGCCGAGCCAGAGCACCCCTCCTGATGTCCTGCGCTCCCTCTTGCTGTGGAACTGTGATAGCCGGGACGTCAGGCTGGACCTAAACGTAGCACTAATAGCCGTTGCGAAGGAAAGTCGGAATTCTGGGAGCGAATTGAGCAACAAAAAAAGACCATCGGTAACAGGCGTAGTGCACACAGTCGTCGGAACGTGTACAGTAGCTTCAAGCCTCTTTCCTTTGCATCTCCAGAGGTGTGACCACTCTTGCAGGCGTTTGCTGGCCTTTGTTGTCCTTGTAAGACCCGAAGCCACGAAGACGCCTCAACTCCAGAGTCTTTCTAATCAACTTATGAACGAAGAAGGCATGCGAGGGACCGGGTCAACGAAATCGAGTAGAAACTCAAGTGCAGGTACATTGTTCTTGGTTACTTTGATGCCTCGTCTTTACCGCCAATGGTGAAGAAAATAAGATCTTGCGGGCTTTCGGTCCCGATAGGTCCACAGGCGTTCCGCATGCCTTCTTGCCGGAGCCAATCACCTCCTCCAGAAGTGCATTTGCTGGCGCTTGCCGTGCTATGTTGTCGTTGTCGCCGGCAGATGTTAAGACCCGAAGCCACGAAGACACCTCAACACCAGAGTCCCGAAAAGGAAGGGGAATTTCCATCTCAGCGGATGACGCTGGCAACTCGTGCCCAGCAGCTTTGCACCCACGGCAGCGGCTTCGCGGCAGAGGAAATGGTTTGAAGGACTTCCGAGGGCAGCTGTGGCAGCTACAATGCCCGTGCCTTGGGAGCTCCCACTGCCGTTTTGATGGCACGAATTGCCATGAGTTGCCCGCGCGGAAAGACGCGGAAGCCTTCGACCCAGCCTCTGGCATGTGAGCCACAATCGTTGCATCACAGGTTTCACCGAGTTTCACCTTCGTACTCTGCGTTTCTGCCGCGGTTCCTGTGGGAGAGCATGGTGACATCGTGGCAGAACATCCGCACAAGCACATTCAAAAGGCAAGCGCAAGACGATGTGTAGATGCGAGGAACCCCTTGTGGCATGCGCGTGAGGCGTTTGGAGGGTGGAAGCACTCGCAGCACCTGGGGCACCCTTCCAGGAGAAGACCTTCTTTAAATCGCCAGTCGCCCAAAGGACAGCACTCTTCTTATTTAGGAGCTGCCTCTTGTCCAGTTTTTGTTGTTTGTTTGCTTCTTGGCGTCTTGGGCTCCTTGCTCGGATTCCAAGACCCGTTGATGTTTTTGGCTTCTTGGCTTCTTGGCTTTTCGGCTTCTGGGCTTCGTTGCATTCCGGGCAGAAGGGCGCCAAGTATTGCAGCACTTCTTTCATGGAAAGCCATTAAAGGAATTTGGCCGGCCGCGTCCCTTTGGCATTCCAGTCTCAGGGTGATTTTAGTGCGATGCCAGAGGCCGCATGTTTGAGCTTGTGCCCGGGGGTTCGCATGCTGCAAAAGGCTTTCTTCCTCCACTATGGCCATGTGGCTCTACCGGGTTCATCCGAATCCGCCACATTGGCTTCGACACCAAATCCGAATGCTCTTACGAGCTCCTTCAATCTGACAACTTATACTGAGTACCTACTGGCTATACTCTTCGCCATCCCTTCCGAGAAAGACTCAGAGGGAGGAGCCGAGCCAGAACTCCGCGCCTGATGTCCTGCGTTCCCTCTTGCTGTGGAGATGCTGGGCGGGATAGCCGCGACGGCAGGCACCTACACTCGCGGCGTAGCGGCGGAGGAGTTAGTTTTAAGAAGTTCAGTGGGATTTGGGATGCATGGCGCTGCACTATAGCCGCATGGCTTAAGCCGCCTCTGCCGTTTCGCCTTTGAATTCAAAAGCGAGGCATCCCTTTGAACCGATGCCGTCGGAAGCCCCCAACGGGTTGAAGGTTAGAAGTAGAAAACTTATGAACGAAGAAGGCATGCGAGGGACCGGGTCAACGAAATCGAGTAGAAACTCAAGTGCAGGTACATTGTTCTTGGCTACTTTGATGCCTCGTCTTTACCGCCAATGGCCAATGGTGAAGAAAATAAGATCTTGCGGGCTTTCGGTCCCGATAGGTCCACAGGCGTTCCGCATGCCTTCTTGCCGGAGCCAATCACCTCCTCCAGAAGTGCATTTGCTGGCGCTTGCCGTGCTATGTTGTCGTTGTCGCCGGCAGATGTTAAGACCCGAAGCCACGAAGACACCTCAACACCAGAGTCCCGAAAAGGAAGGGGAATTTCCATCTCAGCGGATGACGCTGGCAACTCGTGCCCAGCAGCTTTGCACCCACGGCAGCGGCTTAGCGGCAGAGGAAATGGTTTGAAGGACTTCCGAGGGCAGCTGTGGCAGCTACAATGCCCGTGCCTTGGGAGCTCCCACTGCCGTTTTGATGGCACGAATTGCCATGAGTTGCCCGCGCGGAAAGACGCGGAAGCCTTCGACCCAGCCTCTGGCATGTGAGCCACAATCGTTGCATCACAGGTTTCACCGAGTTTCACCTTCGTACTCTGCGTTTCTGCCGCGGTTCCTGTGGGAGAGCATGGTGACATCGTGGCAGAACATCCGCACAAGCACATTCAAAAGGCAAGCGCAAGACGATGTGTAGATGCGAGGAACCCCTTGTGGCATGCGCGTGAGGCGTTTGGAGGGTGGAAGCACTCGCAGCACCTGGGGCACCCTTCCAGGAGAAGACCTTCTTCAAATCGCCAGTCGCCCAAAGGACAGCACTCTTCTTATTTAGGAGCTGCCTCTTGTCCAGTTTTTGTTGTTTGTTTGCTTCTTGGCGTCTTGGGCTCCTTGCTCGGATTCCAAGACCCGTTGATGTTTTTGGCTTCTTGGCTTCTTGGCTTTTCGGCTTCTGGGCTTCGTTGCATTCCGGGCAGAAGGGCGCCAAGTATTGCAGCACTTCTTTCATGGAAAGCCATTAAAGGAATTTGGCCGGCCGCGTCCCTTTGGCATTCCAGTCTCAGGGTGATTTTAGTGCGATGCCAGAGGCCGCATGTTTGAGCTTGTGCCCGGGGGTTCGCATGCTGCAAAAGGCTTTCTTCCTCCACTATGGCCATGTGGCTCTACCGGGTTCATCCGAATCCGCCACATTGGCTTCGACACCAAATCCGAATGCTCTTACGAGCTCCTTCAATCTGACAACTTATACTGAGTACCTACTGGCTATACTCTTCGCCATCCCTTCCGAGAAAGACTCAGAGGGAGGAGCCGAGCCAGAACTCCGCGCCTGATGTCCTGCGTTCCCTCTTGCTGTGGAGATGCTGGGCGGGATAGCCGCGACGGCAGGCACCTACACTCGCGGCGTAGCGGCGGAGGAGTTAGTTTTAAGAAGTTCAGTGGGATTTGGGATGCATGGCGCTGCACTATAGCCGCATGGCTTAAGCCGCCTCTGCCGTTTCGCCTTTGAATTCAAAAGCGAGGCATCCCTTTGAACCGATGCCGTCGGAAGCCCCCAACGGGTTGAAGGTTAGAAGTAGAAAACTTATGAACGAAGAAGGCATGCGAGGGACCGGGTCAACGAAATCGAGTAGAAACTCAAGTGCAGGTACATTGTTCTTGGCTACTTTGATGCCTCGTCTTTACCGCCAATGGCCAATGGTGAAGAAAATAAGATCTTGCGGGCTTTCGGTCCCGATAGGTCCACAGGCGTTCCGCATGCCTTCTTGCCGGAGCCAATCACCTCCTCCAGAAGTGCATTTGCTGGCGCTTGCCGTGCTATGTTGTCGTTGTCGCCGGCAGATGTTAAGACCCGAAGCCACGAAGACACCTCAACACCAGAGTCCCGAAAAGGAAGGGGAATTTCCATCTCAGCGGATGACGCCGGCAACTCGTGCCCAGCAGCTTTGCACCCACGGCAGCGGCTTAGCGGCAGAGGAAATGGTTTGAAGGACTTCCGAGGGCAGCTGTGGCAGCTACAATGCCCGTGCCTTGGGAGCTCCCACTGCCGTTTTGATGGCACGAATTGCCATGAGTTGCCCGCGCGGAAAGACGCGGAAGCCTTCGACCCAGCCTCTGGCATGTGAGCCACAATCGTTGCATCACAGGTTTCACCGAGTTTCACCTTCGTACTCTGCGTTTCTGCCGCGGTTCCTGTGGGAGAGCATGGTGACATCGTGGCAGAACATCCGCACAAGCACATTCAAAAGGCAAGCGCAAGACGATGTGTAGATGCGAGGAACCCCTTGTGGCATGCGCGTGAGGCGTTTGGAGGGTGGAAGCACTCGCAGCACCTGGGGCACCCTTCCAGGAGAAGACCTTCTTCAAATCGCCAGTCGCCCAAAGGACAGCACTCTTCTTATTTAGGAGCTGCCTCTTGTCCAGTTTTTGTTGTTTGTTTGCTTCTTGGCGTCTTGGGCTCCTTGCTCGGATTCCAAGACCCGTTGATGTTTTTGGCTTCTTGGCTTCTTGGCTTTTCGGCTTCTGGGCTTCGTTGCATTCCGGGCAGAAGGGCGCCAAGTATTGCAGCACTTCTTTCATGGAAAGCCATTAAAGGAATTTGGCCGGCCGCGTCCCTTTGGCATTCCAGTCTCAGGGTGATTTTAGTGCGATGCCAGAGGCCGCATGTTTGAGCTTGTGCCCGGGGGTTCGCATGCTGCAAAAGGCTTTCTTCCTCCACTATGGCCATGTGGCTCTACCGGGTTCATCCGAATCCGCCACATTGGCTTCGACACCAAATCCGAATGCTCTTACGAGCTCCTTCAATCTGACAACTTATACTGAGTACCTACTGGCTATACTCTTCGCCATCCCTTCCGAGAAAGACTCAGAGGGAGGAGCCGAGCCAGAACTCCGCGCCTGATGTCCTGCGTTCCCTCTTGCTGTGGAGATGCTGGGCGGGATAGCCGCGACGGCAGGCACCTACACTCGCGGCGTAGCGGCGGAGGAGTTAGTTTTAAGAAGTTCAGTGGGATTTGGGATGCATGGCGCTGCACTTATATAGCCGCATGGCTTAAGCCGCCTCTGCCGTTTCGCCTTTGAATTCAAAAGCGAGGCATCCCTTTGAACCGATGCCGTCGGAAGCCCCCAACGGGTTGAAGGTTAGAAGTAGAAAACTTATGAACGAAGAAGGCATGCGAGGGACCGGGTCAACGAAATCGAGTAGAAACTCAAGTGCAGGTACATTGTTCTTGGCTACTTTGATGCCTCGTCTTTACCGCCAATGGCCAATGGTGAAGAAAATAAGATCTTGCGGGCTTTCGGTCCCGATAGGTCCACAGGCGTTCCGCATGCCTTCTTGCCGGAGCCAATCACCTCCTCCAGAAGTGCATTTGCTGGCGCTTGCCGTGCTATGTTGTCGTTGTCGCCGGCAGATGTTAAGACCCGAAGCCACGAAGACACCTCAACACCAGAGTCCCGAAAAGGAAGGGGAATTTCCATCTCAGCGGATGACGCTGGCAACTCGTGCCCAGCAGCTTTGCACCCACGGCAGCGGCTTAGCGGCAGAGGAAATGGTTTGAAGGACTTCCGAGGGCAGCTGTGGCAGCTACAATGCCCGTGCCTTGGGAGCTCCCACTGCCGTTTTGATGGCACGAATTGCCATGAGTTGCCCGCGCGGAAAGACGCGGAAGCCTTCGACCCAGCCTCTGGCATGTGAGCCACAATCGTTGCATCACAGGTTTCACCTTCGTACTCTGCGTTTCTTCTGCCAGCTGCTCGTTTACTGTGGGTGTTGCTTATTGTGCCACTCTTCTGCTTTGGGAGAGCATAGGGACATCGCGGCAGAACATTCGTAATCAGGACATGGGCGCACGTAAACAAACATGTCCAACGAAACAAGGTTTTAAATTGCAAAACTATTCCTGTTTAGGCCATAGTATGCAACACAGCCGTCGTGACCACCGTGCGTGAACCTCGTGAGAACCGCACGCATGAAGCAGAAAAAACTCGAAACGATACCTGACGTCTCTTGTGGCCGTAACATGTTGTAGTTGTGTACCTGGCAAGAACATGATAGCAGGGCAGCATCTTTGGAGCGCAGATGGCATCACCCTCAGCATTGTGCAGGGCCTCCGAGAATCTAGGAGACGCATCGATTGAAGACCTGGACGCTCTCGACCAGGCTTCACTGCGACTGGCCTTGATGGGAGTTTTGCAGTCCTTGAGAGCCTGGCAGCGCCCCACCCGTACGAGGCTGTTGGACAGCGGTTGTATTGTGAGTCGAGCCATTGGCAGTGGGCACAAACTAGTGTATGATTGTGACACGGCCTTTGGCAGACCTTCTGCCTTTAAGGGTTGTGTGACAGAGCCTCTCGGAGCGGCCTGCACGGCCTTTCAGGCAATTCGGCAGACAATACCCGTGCTCGCCCAGCCCAGCAGAAGCAGAGTGAAAAAACAGCAATCCGCGTGTCTCACCGCTTTCTTTGTCGGGGATTCCAACCTTCAGCATCGCATCATCGCTCGGAGCATGCTGCTGATGGACGTTTGAGTGATCATGATGTTCTGATTTTCGACAATGGGAATTGATTTGCTACAATAAATAGTGGGCACTCTTCAAGTTTCAAATTCCTTAGCATGGTCTTGCGAACAAAAATAGCGGGAATGACGAGGCGCAGCCTTGTCATTCTGGCGTTACAGCCGTGCAGCAGGCACCCTCAAAACAGGGCGGCAAAGGGTGCAATCAGGACATGACATGGATGCGCGACGATGAAGGGGCGTGCAGTACTCGAATATGGTACGCTCGGAGCTTAAGAGGTTTGAAAATCTGTGTTTGTGAGCATGTCGACGTGTTGACAGCCGCTAAGCTAACTTGTCACATCATGAAAGCGCCAGGACCAGAAGGCCTGACATACCGCAACAGGTCTTGCCTGAACCTCAGCCCTGGGATTGAATTAAGCTTAATGCCTGCGCCTGTATAAGCTCATCTGAGCAGTGATCCGACTACATAACAGCTTCAGTCTCAGTTCCATGCGCCACTTCTACGAGTATTATGACGAATACTATTACGATTCAACTCCTAACGACGTCTACTGCTACTACTACTACTACAAGTATTATGTAAAAGGGTTACTACTACTACTACTACTACTACTACTACTACTACTACTACTACTACTACTACTACTACTACTACTACTACTATACTACTACTACTACTACTACTACTACTACTACTACTACTACTACTACTACTACTACTACTACTACTACTACTACTACTACTACTACTACTACTACTACTACTACTACTACTACTACTACTACTACTACTACTACTACCGCTGCTGCTTTTAATGCTACTACTACAGCGACTTGCGTGCGCTTTGTCCCCCTGGTAGGGCCAGCAAGAGCATTAGCACTGCCCAACAGCATGACAGTTTGGATCGGAGTGACAGTTATGAGCGTAACAGCACGAACATAGCAACCATACGCATACAGTCAAAAAAGGCGTATTGTTGTTGGTATGATTTGGAAGGTTATTGGCATCATCTGCGCTCTTTCTTTTATGCTGACCGCTGCAAATATCATGAACATACTGTGCACAAAAAGGAGGCAAAACATCATTGGGATTATTGTTGTTATCGTTGCTATTGCTGTTGCTGTGATTGCTGTTGTTGTTCATAATGAATTTAGTTGCAAGCGTGTTTGGTAAGCTAGCAACCGGCACGGGGATGAGGAGTTTTAGATTGTACAACAACGTTATACTCTGGGTCGGGTCTATGTAGGCAGCTGCAGGCTCTGAACCCAGTCGCTACATTTCCAAGCGATAGCGATGAAACAGCAACAACAGGACTACTGGCTGTAAAAGACACCGGCCGATCCTGCTGTAAAATACAAGCGTAAGAGCGCTAGTTCAAGGAGAAGAACATAGTAACAGCATGTAATAACACTTGTTATTATTTAATGGCTACCGCCAGTGCCGCCGACCCCTTGGAGGCAAACGCCCAAGCTGCCCAAACCCTATCCCTTCGTTTCCCCCCCCCCCTTCTTCTCCTGCTCAACTCTGGGAGATAATGCCTCTGCTCTAAGCACCGAAACCGTAAACCTTGGTTCTAAGTTCTGAAACGGTATATGTAAGGCCGGTGGGAATAAGCTGTTTTTTTTCAACAAAACAAAGCTCTAAATTTAAAGAAGCACGCCATGCAACCTCACCGCTGGCCTGCTGATCCGCATCGTGCCGGGAGTCCCAGATTGCTAATTGGCCGGGGTGGGGGTGGGGTGGGGTGGGAGGGGGGGT